>ML675630.1:16074401-16117508 GCA_007922155.1 Mesoclemmys tuberculata | reverse complement strand
GGGGTGGTCAGGGCTCGCTCCTCAGTGCCCGGGAACAAAGGGTCAATTGGGGTATGGGGGACAGGAAGTCCCGGGAGCAAGAGGCTGGGGCAATCGGGGCACAGCAGGGCAGTTGAGGGTTTCGGTCCCCAGGGCAAGGGGCCAGGGTGGGGCAATTGGGGCACAGAGCAGCAGGGGGCTCGATCTTCATCATGAGGAATTGGGGCACAGTGGGGTTGGGTGGTCGGTCTTGGGAGTGAGGGGCCGGGGTGGGGAAATCAGGTCATGGGGGCGGGGCCTAGGGCATGCCCTGGAGCGAGGGACCAGGACAATGGGACAGTTGGGGGGGGGCAGTCCCTGGGAGGGGGGGCAGGCTGGGGAAATCAGGGCACAGAGAGGCAAAGGGGGTGGTGGTCTGCAGCATGATGGCTGGGGCCAGGGAAACTAGGGCATGGCCGGGGGGGGGGTGCGGGGGGGAGATCAGGGGCACAGCAGGGCCTGGGTCTAGGGCAACTGGGCCACAACAGTTCAGGTATGGCTCATTCCTCAGCGGGCACTTGCCCATTCATGTATAGCAATTAGTGACTGATGTAGAGAGGGGCACGCCACGCCAGCTCCTGGTACACGAGCCAGGGGCCAGCACATCCAACTGCAGTGTGAACACACAGCCCTGATCCAAGGAGCGTTTGTCTCACACAATAAACAGTTGGCAACATTATGGCAATGAGCTCCGCAGCCGTTTAGCAGGCTTCAGCCAGGGTTTCACGATTTTATATAGATACTGAGCCTATAATAAACCCTAGCTTTTACAGTGCTTTTCATCAGTAACTCTAAAAGCACATTGCAAAGGATGTCAGGCTCATTATGCCCATTTTCTGGAGGGGGAAACTGAGGCACCAAAGGGGACATGATTTGCCTAAGGTCACCCAGCAGCCAGAACAAGAAGTATTAGCTAGGGTGTCTGTGCCCCAGTCCCGTGCTCTAGCCGTTGCCTCCCCAACCGTGTTGTCATCATAAAATAGTGTTTTGGAAAGCTATAAACCTGACTGCTTCAGGCTCTGTGCCAAAGGTTGTGTTGTATAGGAAGCCAGACTAGCTGAGCCGCTGGTCCCTTCTGGGCTAAAAAAACTTTGAAACTAATGGGGATTAGGAAGAGTCATTTTTCTCTACGGGTAGGTTAACCCGTACTCTCACTGCACGGGTTCTTGCACCTACCCTGAGGCGGCTGGTACCAGCCATTGTTGGTGACAGGCTAATGCGCTCGCTGGCCCTCGAGGCTGAGCCAGCCAGGCAATTCCTGCAGGCCAAAAAGAACAGGCTCCATTTTGTTCTTTGTTAGCCCTTAGACCTCAATGCCATCACTGTGCTGGGCTCGACCCATGTCCGGACGTGGGGAAGAAACGCCAAGGGGGAGGGGGGGCGGGGGCCGCTGGGCAGTCAGAGCCTTTTGTTCAGAAGTTCTTGTAAAGTTTTTTTTCCCTACTGTGACTAGCATCTTAACAGGGTGATGATCTCATCACCTTCCCGCCCACCCAATGCTTAGGCGCAGCCCACCTCGCCTCCCATTCCTGCTTGTATCACCAGCCTTCTGCCAACCACAATGCTCACTGGCCTAGGACCATAACAGAGCCATCGTTAACGTCCGCGCTGCTGCTTTTATTGCAGTTCAGCCGCTGACGCCAGCTTTCACCGGCTAGAACTGCTACAGCACTGCCGTTAGCCCTAATCCCAGGCCATGTACAAGCAGCAGCTACCCCCCCACTGAATCTGCTCGGCCACTGTGGGATGAGCCGTCTGCGGGCCAGTTTTTATCTCTGCTGGAGGGTGCACTGGGTTTCCCTGAGATAGGCACCACGCTGGTGCAGCGTAACTGTGTACATGATTTGATGTGAGCAAGTGGCAGAAACCGGTGTTGAGGCCAGGTGCTTGGGTAAATATCGCCTTATGCTGAGTTAGATAAAGGCTTGGAGTCCGCTCAGCAAATCCTGCTCCCCAGATGCTAAGTGGAGTACGTATGGCAGACACGGTCGTGGCGGCTCGTCTCTCACTGTGAACAGGGCCAAAGGTTCGGTGCTAATCCCTAGGATCCCTGTGCAGCGAAAGCTCCAGGCACTAACCCAGTGACTTGTATTACGGCAATATTTACGGGGGGTGGCTGCAAAAGGTGAGCTTCAAGTTAAACATTCAGCAACTACAGTGCTTCCCCAGTCCCAGGAGGGGTCAGCTTTTCGGCCCACAACCCCCCCCCTGCACAAATCCAGCCGCAAGCCTGGGCTGAAAACAAGAATAAAGCTGGTTACAGAATGAGAATGTCTCTGCATTTTATGGAGGACATTTAGAAAAGTCATCGTAGCTGTTGCTTGCAGTTTCCTCCCCTTTTACAGGGATTTATCTGTAGGATGAAGAATGGTGCAGCACCTTCTAAGCCAGACGTTCCCTAGCGCTAAACCTCTCATTTCAAATCCTCGCTTATGCTGGGAGAGGGGCAGAATCACGTGCCCCGTCCAGCTGCAATCCAGGAGTCGGGCATGCTCCGCACACAGAGAGGAAGGAGGGTAGAATGGCAGATCTATACTTTGGCAGATTCACTAGTCCAACCGTAAAAGTTCCTCAGGGCCTGTAGCTCTCTTGTGTTGGTTCTCTGCCCCCCAGCCCCTCCTGAACTCCCATACAGCATAACAGCATCCTTTCCACCCCCAGTTGCCTCCCCCCTGCCTCCTTGCTTGTCTGAAGCCTCCTGGCTTCTAAAATTCAGCCCCTTAGTAACTTCCTAGCCGGGGGTATTGTCTGTCTGTTTTCTCCTATGGGTTACATTAGCATTTGCTGCCTAGAACAAGCAGCATATTTCTTCCGCCGGAGTTTTCCCATATGACAAATCAGTGCTCACAATGGCTGCAGCTTATTTTGGTTTGAAGGCTTTTGCCTTGCTCTGGGCATGGATTGCTGGCCTCTGACCTGGAACGTGAGTGTGCTCTTGTGTGATGGGGTTTCCATCACCCCCAGTCTTGTGTGTGTGTGGGGGGGGGGCTGTCTTTTTTTCTGGTATTTACCAACAACCCAGTAAAGACAGTTTGAAGAGAAGGCATACCCTGCCGTGCCCTGTGCTGCATGCCATGCGGAGAGATGTGCTATTTACTACTTGGCAACACAAAGGCCAGGAAGCTGACCTGTGGGTAGCACCCGCCCTCCCCTCAGGAATTGCACAAGTAAATCACTGACCTTTCTGTCAATAATTTCTGCATTTTTAATAAGTCAAAGAGAGTCAGTCATGTCCTGTTGCTTCACACTCTAACCAGTTGGGCTCTTGGGGGAAAGTGGTATGAAAGCCTCTGGTGGTGGCTGTTACCCAGCTGTTACACAGTGACACTCAGCGCACTTTACAAAGGTGATCAGTAACACGATCAGGTGAGGAAACTGAGGTACAGGGAAGAGCAGTGACTCGCTCAGCAGGCCAATGGCAGCGCTGTAAATAGAAAGCAGGTTGCCTGAGTTCCAGGCCATTGTTCTACCACCGAGGCCACATCACCTCCTCTAGAACAGCCTTAAGAAAGGAATAGTGGAGTCCCCCTTTTTCTTACTTACCTTGAGAGATCAGTTAGAGTGCTCTGAACTCCCTGCTGCCTAACCAATTTGCGCTCAGAGCATAGGGCCACTAGCCTCAAAGCAGCTGTCACTTGTGCTCCACCTAAAGAAAAACGTTCATTGGTTTTGAGGATCTAAATCAGTTTGCAAACAAGTTTGCAGCTAACTCCCAGGAATGAGACTCTCAGAGATACTCATCATTTAAAAAAAAAAAAACCAAACTGCATCACAAGTCTTATTGCTGGAACAGCGAAGGTTGGAAGCGATAAGAGTGTGCTTTATAACCCTGGAGTTATACCAGTAAACAAAAAGCCAGCCATTTCCAGCAGGGAAACAGAAAATCTGCCTTGCTACAGTGAAATCCTGTTCCAGCCAGAATTGTGATTCTCAGGCTCTGAGGTCAACATACCTGGAAGGCAGGGGAGAAAATGTGTGTGTGTGTGTGCACATG
The DNA here is from genome assembly GCA_007922155.1 of Mesoclemmys tuberculata. Classification (NCBI taxonomy): domain Eukaryota; kingdom Metazoa; phylum Chordata; order Testudines; family Chelidae; genus Mesoclemmys; species Mesoclemmys tuberculata. The sequence goes on along the minus strand of ML675630.1, from coordinate 16,113,496 downwards.
CACACTTGCAGGTGTATCTGTGCAAATCAGATCAAGGGAAGGGGGAGCATGAAGCCCTTAGGCTGCTAAGCTGCCATATGCCAGTAATAATTGGCCTATACGAGCTAAGTAAGAGTAATTATTCCTATTATTACACTGATATTTGAAACGATGTTATTCGCAAACTAAATGTTATTTATTATGCTTGATTTAAAAACAAGCTATGGCCAGGCTTTCACAAATCCAACCAAGGGAAAGACATAGCATGAAGCCAGCCAATTCATATCCCAGCATTTCCATGATTGTAGCTCAGTGAAGTAGTGTTTATTCACACGTGCAATTGTCCCAACTCGGTGCTGTCCCTCTTGCTTAAATAGTGCTACCACCAACAGCTGGAGGGTTACAGTGAAAGGGATGGGGCCATCAGCCAATTGGTTAGAGGGCGGATGAAAACTAACCCCTGGTTCAGAGCTACAGTATCCAGACTGGTCTCTCAGCAGTAGGGCAGGAACCAGCTAAACTCTCCTGGTCACTTGTGACTGGCTCTCCTTTCCAGGTACTTTCCAGGTGGAGTGCATGCAACACGGGGTCACTCTGCCCCCTGCATGGCTGGCAAGCAGGGCAGGGCTGGCATGTGCTTGAGTGCTTTCATTTTACTCAAGCCCTCACTCTCACTGGAGGTTTCACTCCTTCCTTTCTGTAGAGGGCTGGGGGATGTGTTGATCTCTGCCATGCGCTCCTCTTTAAAAATCATCTGGGGACAAACCACTAGTTTGAGGAGCACAGTGGGAGTAGGGGAATTATCCTTTGTGCGGCCACGTTTCTGTTCCCACCCCAGCTAGAGCAATCCGGTAGATGGATGGCAACAGAGCTTGTTCTCATGAGATCTCAACTGCAGCTGCGTAGACTTCAAGGGTGCATTGTCCCTAGGAATAAAGGGGCAGTATCCAGTCATGTTAGCAAACACGTGGAAATGAACATGAGGGCACAACATACCTTTTTTCCCAGCGAAGACAAGGCCAATGAGGTCTGTAAAGCTCAGCCAAGGTCTGAAACTTTAACTGCCTAGGTGTAGCAAGCCCTGGGAACCCAGCAGTGTCTTTTTGAGCAAAGCCCTCTTATTATGGGACGTGCTGAGCGGGTGCATTTTTAAATGCAAAAGGCGGCCGAAGCCCCATATGCTGCAATATGTAAAGGTGTTGGGGTTTTTGTTTTGTTTTGACAAAGGACGTAAAGGATTCGGGGGGCTTTTCTGAAGCTTCCAGTAATACTATTGGCATTTACAGTACTAGAATCTTAGCATTGCAGCTGCAGTGGAATGTGTGTTATATCCAAAACACCGGATTAAAAAGAACGTGATGAAGGTTGCACAGTTAAGCGCTCAAACATTAGGCAATGACAGAGATAAGGTTGCCCGTGCAACCTTCATTCAGCCGCCTTGTCCCTATGCATTACTTTAATTACATAATCACATAATATTATTTCTAGCCACTTGCCTTTCTGGGGTTTTATAATGGCAAGCATAAGGCAACCTTAGTTACAGCCTGCGCTGCCTCTGACATATATTATTCGTATAACTCAGGGTTACTCAATGGAACCCAGCTGGCAGGGCAGGTGGGAGGTGAAGAATTGAGGACTTTGTGTGGCCCCTTTCACCTTAGGATCTCAAAGCCCTTTCAAAGCTGGGTCAATAGCATTATACCCTTTGGACAGAGCGGGAGACTTCATGGAGATGAAGTGACTTGGCCCCAGATGAACAGAGCCCAGCTCTTCTGATTACCCCGTCCCTGTTCAGCGACGCACTGGGGCACACGCTGAAGTGCGTTGCTGGGCAGGGACACCTCTGGGCACAATTCTGTCAAAGTCCTGAGCACTTCTGAGTGGTGCTGACTGCCCTCAACTCCCACTGGCTTCAGAAGGGAGATCACATAACTCCTCCCTTGAGTTGGTGCCGTTAGAGTCTCCATCGAAAAGATGGGGCGTGGTGCTTTACTTAACACAGAACTAAGTGCCAGCAGGCCCCCGCCCTCCCACTCCTCTAGCACCTAACAGGGCTGCTTTGCCAGTTCTGCAGCTGGCATCCAGCCTCTGGGTCTGTGTTTGGCCTGCTGCAGTATTTACATGCAAGAAGAAAGGACAGCCCGTTGCATGGGAGAAAGCAGGCATTGTGGCAGCTGCACAAACAGAGGCTTGTCAAGGGCTTATGGAACGCTTAATGCCCCAACCATCTGCTCAGCACTTGCATGAAAACCAGAAGCAGTCAAGCCCTGTGGGCCTTATTCAGTCTCTAATCCTTCTTACCCAGGCCTTCAAGGGGTTAAATAATGTTCAGAGCAAGGGATGTGATATCCCAGTCCTGCATAGGCATGGCCATAAGCCCCAAAATGGAACCCTTTATTGGAAACTCCCTTCATCTCCTCTCCTGTCCTAACTGGGGGGTTTCAGTTGAAACAGGCAGGGATCTCGCGAGCCCCTTGTCAAAATCCACCCCTTGAACGGAAGGGGGAGAGTTGATGGAATTTCCCTCATCCCAAGAGAAATCAGACCCTCCCTAGTTCTTGCTACGGACAGTCTGGGGCTCATCTAACACCTGGAAGCCCCTGTCTTTGCCTTTGGGATGGTGTTTTTCCCAGGGAAGTATACACCTGCCTCCCAGCTCACCTGCCATGTTGTCACCCACCAAGCACTGCGTGTTGTACACTCCCACCATGCTGCATGGGCAAGAGGAGCAACATACGGACGTCCCCAGCAAAGGCCATTCAACATGAGCTGGCTGCACAGTGTCACCTGCATGCTTGTTTATTAATATTTGCACTGCAGAGGTGCCAAGAAGATACACATTTTTGGGTTGAAATTCCACCCACGTCATTTTTCTTGCACATTCCATCAGCGACATCCTCTCACGCTGAGCACTGCCATCCATTGCCCAAGCTCAGACTGTGGCCACATGGGTCAGGGGTATGAGTAACACTGTTAGAACCTGGTCTCTAAAAGACCAGCCATGAGGGCAATTGAAAATAGCACAGTGGTAACTGATTGGTGTTGTTCTAAGCCTTGCTTTTCTTCTCAGCGCCACGCTGCCTTATTAGTCCTGCTGTTAACCTCTGCTTATGAAAGGGGCTCTGACCGTAGTGGCTGCAGGGTGTATTCCACTGCTGTCAGTAATGACAGCTGTCTTGCTGGTTCATGACTGAGAACATTCTGTTCATTCCTCGGGTAATTAGGTTGGTTCCCATGTGCTGAACAGGTGCTATGGCCCATGTTTAATTGGAATCATTGATGAACAGTAAATGACAAATAAAGGACCATGAACCAAAGCAGGAGTTAGTCTCTTTGCACTTCTTAATCGCTGGTGCCCTAGTCCAACTCTTAATTTGGAGCTGGATCAGGCCCAGGATGTCTGTGGCATCCGCAGAAGCTTTGTCCTTGGTTCCTGAAGCAGTTTGTTTCACAGTCTGAGACTGGCCCCTTGAGAAGGCTCTGTCTCCTGACTCAGTGAGTAGAAAGCATCATTGTGCTGGAGAAGCAGACCTGTTGACCACAGTCCTCATCCTGGAGCTTTAGGTGGTCTTTTAGATATCCTGAGTGTCTTGACGAGAAAGACAATGACCTTGAACTTGACTTGATAGTCTAGAGATTGTTGCTCTGTTGATTGTTGATCCTGGGAGCTGATCCATTTAGGCCTTTGTGGACATCTAAAAGCTAAGCAGTGTACCTGGTACTATTAGCAGGAATAATTTCAGGTTTGCCTATCTCAAGGCTCTGCTGCAAGTGCAGCTCCTGGAATCTGTGATCTTCATGGCAGATGTTCCAGGGACCAGTTGAACACCATCTTCCGGTGGTGGCTTTGCTGCACCATAGTAAGATTCGTCATCAGCATCGATCCGAGTGATAGAAGCCACAGAACAGTATAAAGATGGACTGAAGAAATACAAAGCTGTAGAAATATGGCTGAAACCAACACAAGGACTGAAATCTACCAGTACATCATTAAGAGCCTAAACGTTCACCAGGGCTGGCAGAGGCTTGCATAATGACAGAAGCCCCAGGGCATTGCTTCCTGAGCAGCAATGGGCTGGGAAAAAGGCTCAACACTAACTGCAGGAGAACGGATGCTATTTCTACTATTTGGGAATGACGCCATGACTGGCTGATGAGTCATGCAGCCGCAGAACCGTAGCGGAGTAATAATCACATGGGTATGACACCGTCTCCTCACCTCCTCAGCATTGTTAGATAATCCCGGGCCTTGTGCCTGACGACCGGAAATGAGGAATAGTGCGCTGTAGGCACCATAGCTGGATGCAGAGTTGGACTATGCTAAACTCCATAGCTGGGTGGTTCCGTGGCGTTGATAAATAACTCCCAGGCATTCTGAGCCAGAGCTGTCGAGGGGGTGGGGCGTTTGGTTCTAGCTCCAGCACTGTGAAGCAGTCAAAGCGGCTCTTTAATTTCTATCAAGCTACGCCACCAGCCATGTTAGTTCTTTGGGATACCCCTTCAAATACTGTAGTGACCTGGCCCCGACCCCTCAGGACCGTAGAGCCGCTTTCACTTTACATTTTATTAATTCAAAAAGCCTAAACCAGGGGAAAGAACCACGTTTGACTGCATCACCTCCTTGTCTAGCTCTCAGTTTATTGCTGCCGTTTACCCCCCTTTTCTCTCCCCATTTGCTTTTTTGTTTCTTGCTTTTTTTCCCTCCACCCTGGTCCTCCCATTGCTTGGAGGAACAGGCCACCATTACCGGCAAGAGCAGACAGGCGTGTCCGGGCCCTGTGCTGGCGACCTTCATTAGTGCAACCCTCTTCCCGGCCGCCCAAGCGTTCCACATTCCCTGGAGTCTCCCCAGCTGTAAAATGGGTTAACAGCATCCCTGCCAAGCAGGGGTGCTGGGAAACGTCATTCATTGCTGTTTGCAAAGTGTTTTGAGAGCCTTTGATAGAACGCGCTAGAAATGGACAAGGTGCAACTACGCTAGAGGGATCCCCCAATGAGTTCCCATCCAGTTCATCAGCTGGTGCAGGGAACCTCTCATTCCTGGCTGTACATAAAGGGATGCAGAGGACTTTAAATGATCAGATTGAGGCTAAGTGCAAATTGCTGCAGCAATTATAAATATTTACACTGAGCATGGGGCCCAGGCTAGACTACATGAGTTATATGGGGACAAAATCATTGGAGCACCTGTTGCGTAACCAGGATCATTAAATTGCATACAGCATAAAGTCTCGCCGCTGCAAAGGATGGCCCAGAATCAAAGATTGACTTTAGCCTAAGGACAAAGGAGAATTGCTTGCCACAAAAGCACACTGCATATTGTATCTCAGCATTGCTTCTCCAGCGAGTGCAGCCTATTTAATGGATGAGTTGGTGGCACAGAGAGGTCAGATGCTGATACGGGGTCGCTGCCAAAGTCCATTGGGGCCAAAGGGATTATTTCCACGGACTTTGAATAGGCTCTGAGTCAGGGACTTGAACGCTGGTGGGACAATGTAATCTAGGTGATCTCTCCACTGTGCGCGATTAATGCCCTTCAGCCTCCACTCTGGGCAGGTCTGGCCAGGCTTGTTAAAAATCAGTTCACTGGCCCTAGCCCTGAGCTGATTATTTGTGGGCATGAAAGACGACGACACATCAGGAAACTAGTGAAGAGGTTTGTAGGGAGCAGGGATCACATGAGGGCGGCTGGGGTGTTGCCCTTCAGATGCCAGGGGCGACAGTGTTGGCAGAAGTGGTCCAGCTCTTAATTCTTTGTATTGCAATAGCACCTCCTATCTGTGGTTCTTAGAGCACTTTGAAGGCATTAACGAAGGTAGGAAAGCATTATAAAGACAGCCCAGCTTTGGTGTGAGCCACCACTGCTCATTTTTCCATCACTTTGGGCTGCAACCCAACCATGGCACAAGCTACAAAAAAAGGTCCGCACAACATAACCAAAATGTTTGCATGCCAGGGTGCCTACCAGCCCATGCTTTCCAGAACCGTGCTAGCATGGATGGAGGAGAGATCAACATAAGCCTGTTGACCTCCTGCTTTGTGCGCTTATTTTCTTTGCCGCATTGCCTTTGTTTCGCTGTCTCAGTTCAATTTGCACACACTGAAGGGGAAAGTGAAAAAGGCAGATTTTACTGGACCAGCCCTGGAAGCCGGTCAGTGAGGGCAGTCAATCACAGTTTCTCTTTCAGTTTCCTTATTATACGGTACACTTTATTTTAGTGCAAAGAAGGTTGGCCAGATACTCATGTTAAGTCCCTGTCATGCCCCCAGCCAACTTTTGCTGGGGAATGAGGCTGTCAGGCAGCTGTTAAAAATTATTGTGGCTTTAGTTGTTATTGGTTTTTCAAAGCTTCCGAGCCAGTGGTCACCCACAAAGTCATCACTTTACCCACAGTGCTATCTGAGAGACCACAAACAATTAAATAGGGAAATTCCCAGAGGGGTGCTGGGCATTCCAGAGTAACTGGAAGATTCATTGGTGAATGAACCAAAACAGATCAAGACCCCAAGCAGCTTGGTATATTAGGCAACCTCTCTTGGTATATTAGGCAACCCCATCTAAACAAACAGATGGGGAATTGGGGCCCAGAGAGACTAAGTGATTTGACCAAGGTCACAAAGGGAGTCCATGGCAGAGCCAGGGATTGGTCCCAGATCTCCAGAGTCCTAATCCAGTGTTTGAATGACATGACCAACTGCAACGTCCAACTTCCTCAACTATATGGCACACATAATCTTAGATCAAATATTTCTAGGCTGTGGTGTATGTGCACATATGTGCGTGCATGCACACACACACGCAGTGGTTTCCCCTAAAAACGTATTCATTGCTTTAGCCAACTAAAGTATTTACAGTCGTCTATCTTCTGTACTCTGAATAGTGTGACTTCTGAAGTAATTGTATCTATTTAATTTAGGCATAACTGGTCACATTCTAAGGGGCAGCATAATAAAATATGTCTGACTGTAGTTGGCGTAGAAAGGTCTTCTGGGCTTTAATCAAAGCAGCACCTGATCATGACATTCTCGCATTTCCCACATTTGGAAGAAAGTCAGCGATAAAAATAACAGACAGGCAACCTCCTGCTCACCTTTGGAAACTGAAGCCAGAGTGGTGATCAGTCTCGGTGCACTGGAGATCTAGCGTGTCCTCGCTGGGGAAGCGTGTGTGAGCATGTGTGAGACAGACAGTCCCCCCGGGCAATCAGCCGCTGGAGCTGAGTCAATGTGTTCCGCACGTGTCAGTCACACGGGGGCTGGTGAGGAAACCAAGGTAAACAAAGGGAAGCTTGAAAATGCCAGCAGTGCACAACGGTTGGCAACGACGGGGCTTGGGTTAAAATCTTCTTGTTTTGCTTCTCTCCGTAAAAGGCGCCGTCCGTTAAAGGCGTCGAATATTTGAACTTTTGCTTTTTTTCAGACCTTGGACGAAGGCCAGATCCTCACCTGCTGTAAATCGAGGTCACTTTAGGGGCTTCAATCAAGCGACACCAATTTACACCTGTCAATGATCTGGCCTTGAGCTTCGCCAGCACGAAGGCGCATCTGTTGCTTGGGTATTTCAGGGGATGCAACATGGCTGGCGCGGGCACGAAGTTATTCATTTTGCTCCCAGCTCAGCAAAGCTGAGGCATGTGCGTCAATCATTGGGAGTTTTTTAAACTGATGAAAAAATTATAACTGGACTTTTATCAAGCATCTCTGCTTTGTCTCATATTCCCACTAGCTGCTCCCTGACATGGCTGATGTCTGAAAAGTACAATAGACACATGCATTACACACAGATCTCGGGCTGCTATTGTTCACACGTCCTACTGCATAGTTTGGATGCCTTAAGGCAGGAGTTGAGCTGTCTATCTGCTATGTGTGTCATCTGTTCATTCTGCTTTCCTCTATTTCAGGTCTCCTTCTTTCAATGTAATCTGTACATTTGAAGGAAGAAAATCCCAAATTAAAAAGAAGAAAACTTTTAAAATGGAATTCTCATACCTTTTTTTAAAAAAAAAAGATCACAGGTTGACTTTAGGAGTCGTATATTAGGTCAGATAAAAGGCAGGATGAGGTCACTTCAAGTTTAATTCCACCCTCCCCCCCCCCAAAAAAAATTAAATATCACATTTCTTATTCCTAAAATCCACCCTTCTGTCTTAAAGCTGTATAGAATTTAGCAGGGATGAGGGAGATGTTCAAAGGCACAAATTGAGTTAGGTGCCCAACTCCCATTGAAAGTCAATGGGCTTTAAGCAACTAATGTCCCCCCAGACTATAAAGACTCTATAGTAATTTAATAGAGCTCCACAGCAATTAGTGCAAAACCCTATAATAATTAATAGAAAATGTGATTCTATAGGATTATTTTGAATTACCCTATCGAATTATCTAGCAAGGATATACATTTTATAGGACAGTTCATTGAAGCTACAGTGAGGTTTATCATGCTCCGTTAACTTCTAACAAGGCTTTTCCATTAAAACAAAAAAGCGCTTTTTCAGCCAGTATCAAGGCAGGTAAATGCCAAAGTATCCCATCTCTCACTGGAAGCCCGGGAATGGTCTCTTTCTTGCTACAGATCCAAAATTATTTCAAATAATTTGCCCTGAATGAGGAAATAGGAGAAAAATAATTCCCCGTCTCAAAATTTGCTGGCATTACAGAGAGAGCATTTTTTTTCATAAAGGGGATTTTTAAGCCCAGATGTATTTAACACGAGCTACTTAAAACTAGGCTAAACCAGCCAAAGCACTAGACAAACATACCAGGGAGCGGATAGGCCTGCACATACAGTGGAGAATCGTCGTTTCTCATCATCAGATTCTATAAACAGCAAAATACTACATACAGTAAAGGAACATTCTCTGTAAACCTGTTTCTCACCAATGACCTTTCAACCTGCTTTGTTTATCAAAAGAGAAACCGCCCCCTAGTGGAAACGGTCTTGCAGTCAATGGAATGAATCATTTATAATTGGGAAAGCCAGGTGATGCAGGTAAATCACCATCAGACAGGAAGATATAAAAGACACCTGAGTAACAGGGGCAGGCCACATACACTGAGAGCTGCTGGAGATCATTTGTCCTACCAGATCACCCTCACAGCACCTGGAAGCTTACCCGCAAACTACCAGGGGACTTGGATATCAGAAGATGAGCAGAGACAGCTTATGAATAAAAAGAAGTTGAGACTAAAAACATCCTCCAAGGAGGAGCCACATCAGGGATAGAAATGAAGAGATCGAACATGCTTTTCTCCTGCTAAACTGCACTCTGTACAGGTAATTATAGACATTAATCTCAGTTCTATAGCTCTTAACTCTGCATTCAGTTGCTTGGAGTTAAAAACGGCGCTAGGGGATCAGATTACACAGCATTAATGGCTACTGTGTTAACTGTTTTCTTTATCTTAGTTTTATGGTCAAGAAGGAAATTTAAGAGCTTTGCTTGGAAGTAAAACTACTTAATGCTCTTTTCAACATCCTCAGATAGGCGAGCAATTTTGAATTTGTTGAGTTACTATGTCTCCTTTCCTGGCTCACTTTTGTACTGAAGTGTAAAAGGCCTATGGATAACTTTGAAAATATTTTGGGGCAGATCCCCAGCCAGGGTAAACTGGCATTGCTTTGATACCATCAGTGGTGTGAGGCCAGTTTGAAGCAGCTGAAGTTCTGGCCCTCTGTTTAAAATTGCTTCATTGCACACCTGTGGCTTTGTGAATCTAATACAATTCTGTGCCTTGTACAACCCAGATGTGTTCTGCTGGGATGTCTCTCTCATGTTACTTCTCGGGTTCTGATTATTGTCCATCATTTGTACAGAAGTAGCTCCTCGAAGCCCCAGTAGAAATTTGGGGTCTGGCTGTGCTAGGTGCTGTACAAATACATAAGTGACAGTCTCTGAACAGAACAAAGGAAGGAGAAATAAGGAGGGAGAAGTCCAAGGATACATAGCAAGTCTGATCAGTACAAGAAATAGAAACTAGATGTTGACTTCCAACCCAGTGCCGTCCCCGTTTTTTTTTTTTTTTTTGGCTCATCAACTTCCCAATTGAAATTAACATCTGATCTGCCTGTCGCATCACATTCATCTCTCATACACATAGCTCATGATGCAGAGAGAATGGTGGTAAGGGGTGGAGTGGACTCCTCAGAGCATCTTTTACCCCTGTACTTGCACCGACACCTTCCATAACAATGTAAAAACAAAAAAGTTAGAAATCAGAAACGTCCAGTTTCCAACAGGGAGTCAGTGGCTCGTTAAAAAGAAGAATATCATTATTTTAAATTGAGACACAGTCAGTATTTAGATTTTTAAAGCCATCTAAAGGATTTAAAACACATTTTCTATTAAAACGAAGGTGTCAGAATCCCCTAGGTAGATTTGGAATGCTCAACCTAACAACATTTAACCCATGATTGGTTTTTATTAGCATCTTCTGGGGCAATTTATTGATGCTATCTTATAAATTAAATATCTTCATACATGAGACCTTTTACTAGATGGAGTTTTGAGAAACAGCAAAGTTTGTGTGATTTTAATTTAAAAAACCAGAAACCTGCCCCAGCTTCTCTCCAAATTGGGCCCAGGTTTATGAACTGTTTGAAAATGGTTGTGATGGAACGACAAACTGCGCCAGTTTCAAAATTTTGTTGCCCCCCCCCCCCCCCAAAAAAAGAGCTAGGATTTGCTGAAGAGCCTTGGCAGACATTAAAGGCCACTCGCTGACTTCTAGAATCAAGGATTTACTAGGTAACCCCAAGATAAAAAAAGTTGGTGGTGTGGTTGGGAGAGGAACAGTGCTCCCATTGATGAGCTATTCTCTTCATTAAGTGATCAGGTTTTTGGCTTATAGGTGCAAAATCTAGGTTCCTAAAATTAGTTTCAATGGGCTGTAACAAAGCAGCATTTTATTTCCTGCAGGGAGCATGCGGGAGAGAGTCACGCACACCCATTTACTTTATGTACATAGAGGGAAGAGGCAGGATTTGCAATACTCTAAAGTTAGCATCTTGCATTGCTTAAGATGAGGAAGTTCTTGCCCAAGGTTGGCGAACTACCAGTGCAATGACTCAGGAGTCATAATAAGGGCTGCGCTTTGAACACTCCTGGCATGTCATCCATAGGCTGTATGTTTTTCAATGCCAGCAAACAGGCTCACCCCGCTCAGCGAGTAGCCTGAGATGAACGTTCCCCTGGCATTTATGAGGGAAACCTCCAATTAAACGTCTACTTTCCAGGACAAACTTTTACACGCTCCATAAATCAGGGTAGCTGCCATGTCGCCATGGTTACAGTGGCCCCACTGCAAGGCCAGCTTTATGCGCTAAAACGGCAGTGACTCCATCTCAAGTTGTGAATTAACTGGCTGCTGAGGGGCAGCATTAGCATTCAGTGCGTGAGAGGGAGCTCTGGCACTCCCAGACGTCCTGGGGGACAGAAAGCATCCTGCAGCTTCGGTCAGAGTTGATAAGGCAGAAGCAGCTTCCCTAGGAGATAGCAACAGGGCAACAAGGAAATAGCTCAGTGGGAAGTTCTCCCCACTACGGGCCCTGCGGGAATTTCCTCAGGCAACTTTTCTTGCCCTGTCATGCTTGCAAGGCAGGTAAGATACCTTTTTTCCCACCTGTTTGGGTGGAGGGAGCAGAGGACAGACCTGATCTTGCCAAGTGCCAGGGTGTCCTCAACTCCTATGGCGCCACGCTGGAGGGTGAGGACACTCTGGCAAGTGAGACGGCACCTGGCGGGTGGCGCTGACTATCAGCTGGAGGGGATGTTCCATGAGTCCGTATGGGGCACTGTATCCATGAATAAGATTTATCTATCTATCTTAGGCTTTTGCATTGGTGCCCATCTCCGTAATATCTGAGTGCCTCCCAGGTTGATAGATTGGCATAGCAAGGTCCCTATGGAGTCTTCTGCTCTTCTCCACCCTTCTCAGGTTATGGGAAGCGGCCTTTGGGGTAGGTTTTTTTTTTGGCTTTTGTTGGCAGGGGGAGGCATGGGGGAGACAGCAGCTGTAAAATACTGACCCCGGGGCTGTGGTGAAAGAGCTTTGGTCTGCTGCTGGCTTAACTTGAGGTCTGCTGGTGGCTTGTCTCTGTCTCAACACTTCAACTTTTGCCGGCTGAGGCCTGCGGACTTGGGGGAAGAGGCATGTTATTTTCATACCTAGCAACAGCGATTTCAGCCCTGCTTACATGGCAACGCTCAAGAGAGCCATGAGTGTGGCTGCATCAGCGTTCTCGCTTTAGGGGATAAATAGAGGCCTTGGGAAAATGTAACAACAACATTTAAGTGCATTCCCCCCCCCCCCCCGTGTCTAGCCTCTGACATGGCTCTGTCTGTCTCCTCAGGTTCGGGCATGTCGTGCTTCCCTCTCGCACGGCGCACGGCGCCGCCAGATTCCCCCACCAGTCCTGCTCCAGCTGCTCCCGATGAGATCCCCATTCCTATTAGCCCCATCATCATCACCTCCCCCGCCGACGGCAGGAAGCTCAGCTCCCCCACGGGCAACCCTGCCTCCCCCAAACCCACCTCCCCCATCGAGTGCTCCATCTGTTTCAACACCTATGACAACAGCTTCAAGACACCCAAGTTGCTCCAGTGCTCGCACATCTTCTGCCTCGAGTGTGTGGCCCGCTTGGCTTCTGCGCTTCCCCCACACCGTGTTGAGGACCAGCTGCCCTGCCCTCTCTGCAGGCAGCTCACGGAGATCCCGCTCGAGGGGCCGCCGGCTCTGCAGACCAGCAGGGAGCTCCTGTCCACCCTGCCCCCCGAATACCAGCGCGAGAAGCTGGTCTGGATGGAAGGCAGCAAGCTGTGCTGCAGACAGTCATCCCAGGACCCCGAAGATCCCGACGCCTGCATCTGCCTGGACGTGGCCATGAGCAAGCCCAACCCGCCCGAGACGCCGACGGAGGGCATGGCTGGGAGGATGTCCCGCTGTGCCATGTGTGACGACTGGAAACGCATCCTCCTCCTCTCGGCCCTGGTCATCATTCTGCTTTGCATCATTCTGTGGCCGGTCCAGTGCGCCCTGAAAACTGGGAACCTCCGCTGCTTCACAAGGACCGTTACGATCACCAGGCCAAACCTTGCTTCGCTTACATACGCAACCCCTCCAGTGCCTGAGACCAACCCACCCGCTCCCTAACAGCCGTTGGCGTTTCCCCAGGCTGCCCAGTCAAATGAGCTCCGTCAAAGCGCCTCCACCCCCCTCCCCCCCGGAGCTAGTCCCTGACCATTGGACTTTGCCAATGCACCTCACGGCCAAGCTAAAGCAGCCCCTTCTTGGGCCGCACGCTGCTCTGCTCATGCACTTCACACACACGCTCACTCTCTCTTAATCCACTCCCTTGTTTTCACACAGTTCTGCCAATGCCAAATTGTGGGCCATGCAGAACAGGCTAAGAAGCCTATGCTGCTCCACCTAACTCCCTAGCCCCCGTAAACTGCATGGATAACTGAGCCTTGATGACTTGCGCAAGGCGTGTTGTGCCAAGGGCATATTTGTAGGACTGCTGCTTCCCAGGAAAGGTGCACGTGGCTCTCACGATGGTGTTCTTGCCATACTCTGCTGAGACACAGCTGTGAGTAGGCTCAGCACTTTCAACTCACTGATGGAAAGGAAGTGATAATAAAAGGGTTATTTTCTTGGAAACTGATAACACTGTGAAAAAGTCGAGATGGGATTATTTCTAAAGGAAAGAAATCCATCAGTACTTGGAAAGAAGCATGCAAAAGCTTGTGTATGTATATCAAATGACTATTTAATTTTATACAGTGTGCTTTATTAAACTTTGCGATTGTATATTTGTTAGTGTTAAACTATTGCGAATGTTATTTAGCTGCCTCTGTCTACTCCTGCTATTTGGATCTAGTACTAGCTTTTTGCTCTGAATTCTGGTCAGCAGAACAAGCCTCCGCTCAGAGAAGACCATGGTGAAGTTGCAAAAAGAAAATTGTCAATTTTCACCTCTCCCTCCCAGGCAACTGTGCTTTCAATTAAAGTTTCAGTTATAGTTTTGTGGAATTGCCCCAAAATGAGGCGATGAGAAAATGCAAATTTCTGCATGTTTGTGTTACAAAGCCCTCTCTAATTAACATTTGGCATGGCCACTTTTTTTTTAAATTCAAAAACATAACGGGGGAGGGAGTTAATTTCTCTAACATTGAAAAACTCTCGCACTGTCCATGGTTATCATTTCACAAAGAATTTTGCACAATTCAACTTGAAGTGTAGCGGCCAACGGACAAGAGGAAAAAACTAGATATTTTTGCAGTATGTCTGGGAAAAGTGTCAGTTTAGCTCCATAATTTTAAAACAGATCCCCTTTCAAACCAGTATGGTAAGACAGGGGCCAGTTGGCTCCAGCCATATGTTTAATGGGATGGCTTTTTTGCACTGCTCAAACTGGAAGGGCTCAGTGACTAATAAGCCATTGTTAGAGTAAAGACCTGCTAATGCAGTGAGAGAAGAATTTAACACAGCCAGCATTGGATGCAAGTGCTGTAATAGTATTTAGATGCTTTGTATGTTTTACATAGGGGTCTGCAGAAGTTGGAGCAATGTCACTGAGTTTTCTTCTACATGCTTTTTACAGGTGGTTAAGCTTAAAATCCAGAGCAGATGCTAATTGCATTTCCCAAAAGTTTGCAGAAACAGCATGTTCTGTGCCCAACTGGATGCAGTAAGCCAGGATACAAAGAGTAGTGCTCTAAAGTAATCAATGTGTTACATGCACCCATCATCTTGCAACTACATTCCCTCACCCTTAGTGGCCCCACCCTGGTGATCTTATTACTGCAGCCACCTGAACAGAGGGGGAAGGCTCATTTTGCAGACTGGTCACAGCTGGGAAACACAAAGCCAGCCCCTGCCACCTAATCTCTCCTTCTCCCATCAAAGCTGTAAAGAGGGACTGGAAATTGGAATAAGGGAGCAGGCTGCAGTTCAGCCAGCAGTGACATGAGAACTTTGCCAGGCTGGATTTCAGCAGGGTCCCACCGCTGCAACAGATTCAGAGTGGCTGATTTATAGCAAGCCTATCACACCTGGTATCGTCCATGCCAGGTCGCTGGCAGCTGGATCCAGGGCTTTTAACACAGGGCTTGTCAGAACTGTTTGGGCTGGAAGAGACTCTCTTGGGTCACTTTGTCCATCCCCCCAGCAGACTACCATTGGAGTCTCAGCAGTAGGGGCTGGATGAAAAGTGTCTGCATAGCATCAAAGTAGAGGAGAAGGAATGTGACTGGGGCTAGCTGTTAGCTGCTTTGTCACCATACACACAGCTGACTGCCATAGGCTCATTTTAAGTTCCACTACAGAACAAATGGCTCAGGCTGAGACACTCCCCCCTGCAACAATCCCATCTGTTCGCATGGATTTCCCACACTGACTGCAGCATGTACACCCAAATCCATCCCTTGTGGCCCCCCTTTAATATTCCTCACCTCCCAATAGGTTGTGAAACAAGACTGAGGGTCTGGATGGCTTTGGGAGAACTGGTCACGGGCAACAGAGGCTCCACTGAAGCTGCTGATGCAGAACTAGCCAAAAGCTATATAGGCCACGTGGGAATCAGATCAGGGTCTAAGAGCAGCAGTTTTGGGGGCAGGAAAAGCCTGGCACCCCATGGCATTATACCCCACTTTAAACGTCCATCAGTCACTTTCACAAGTACTTGAAATGTAAGTGCCCTTTTTCTTTAAAAAAGAAAAAAACCTTGAGAATATTCAAACATTTATTAAAAGTGCAATAAAAATAAACCATTTTCTTGTCCCTGCGACACACGACTGGAGACGCCAGCCAGTAAATACAGTCATGTTACAGCATTGTACTCTTTGTTCAACCCCTGTAGTGCCTTGTGAGAGCAGGAACTCCAGCACTGTGAGCTAATGTCACTGCCCAGCAAGCCCATTAGCCACCACAGACAATGGAAAAAGGAAATGCTTCCTTAACACCTGCCCAAGGCAAGCTCTCCTGGTTTAATCCCGGGCACTCAGGCCCAGGACTCTTTCCCATAGCAAGGGGTCCTGCAGAAAGGAGGTCCTTCGGCAGAGCTGTTTCCAGTGAAAACAAAGATGCACTAACAGAGCTGGAATATTAACACTCCAAAGCACTCTCTCTCTCTTCTTCCCGATGCTGTACCAATATTAAGCGTTTCCCACAGCTCCTTTATTTTGTATAGCTAGTGTTAGCCTCGCCATATAAACGTGGGGGAACTAAGTCAGGTCATCCAGCAAGCCAGTGGCAAAGTCAGGAATAGAACTCAGTAGTAGCAGGCCTGAAATCTTTGGTTCAGTCTAACGTGCTGATGGCACACACGACGTTGCCCTCTGGCTGCAGAGCACACAGATCAGTTACCTCCCTGCTACTTTTACCACCAGCTACAGGAGACCTCTTTTAGCTCAAGCGACAGAGGCCAGTGTTGCTGGAGGAGGCGGCGCCATGCTTGCTCCTCACTTGTGTGCGTGTCAGAATCTAGTAACTGTGCAGCAGGCAGATTTTGCTACCAGACAGACAAGTCCACTGCACCACACTGGTTCTCTGCACACTGCAATAGCTGGGGTTGCTCCAGGGTCAGGATCTAGGGGCTTTGGCAGGGTTGCAAAAGTGCCGAGGTCTAGTACAGTAGAAAGGAGGTGAATTTTCTAAAGGAGTGAGCGAGGAGGGCATTTGCCCAGCTGCTATTTGCACCATACCGAGGTCCAGTCCATGTGCTCACTGCGTCTCTTTCATGGCAGTAAAGCTAACCCAGGACTCAGTATAAACACTTCTAGGTGCGAAGCGAGAAACCTCATGTAGCTGGGCAGTGCAGCAAACACACCGGTGATTGTCCTTAGCAGGCAAAGCTCCTAAACATGTTGTCATTTTATTTTAAGTTTTTACAAAACATTTTTTTTTAAATTATTTTTTTTTTTAAACAAAAAAATTAAAACTGAGCTTTTATGCCCTGTGAACATCCAGAGGCACTTGCACATAAATATCAGCCTAAGTGAAAAAGGGAACGGAAAAGGTCGCTCCCGTGTATAAGTTAGGTCAAGGCGTGATCCTAAGGCGCGCACTCTGCCCTGCTCAGATGCTTTCAGCATTTTGGTTCCTCGCTGGATCCAAGGGGCTTGGAAGAGGTTGAGGGGAGGCAGCGACGGCAGAACTTGGAAAGTGTGGATGTAAACAGTGTAAATCCTAAGACCCAAATCAAGAGAGGAGAGAGAAGGTGTCAGCGATGCTGTAAAATAGAGTGACACGCAAGACAGACAAATGAGAGAGTCCCAGTACGTGGGTGTTTGCATCTCTCACTCCGGTATGCAAATCAGAGGTGTGAATGCAGCGCAAGGGGACATACCTGTGGTAGGATGGTTAAAAATTGCAGTGTAGATGTGACAGCACAGGTTTCCGCCACCCAAGGAGATCCACACTACTGCATCTATAGAGCTATATGAAGCCACGCTAGCCTGGGTATATCTACTCAAGCTGCAATCCCACCAGATTGCAGTGTAGGCATACCCTCAAGAGTCCACACTAGGAAACTGACAGTGGACTGAAAATCTCAGCTTGCACCATTGGTCTCATTCTAAGACCGTTAATTTTTTTTTTTCTTTTTTTGAAGTCTTGCCCCATTTCTCTCCACCCATCACCAGCTGGACGCTCTGCAGGAGCTGTGCAAACATTTTCAGGTCTGTTAAACTGACCCAGATCATAGCTGGTTTTCCCAGTGCAGATGGGACCCCACGCTTCAGGTATGAGGCCGAACAGGGACTAGAGCCAACAGAATCCCGGTGGGGTTTAGTGCCACTCTCTCAGAAAACAGAAGGGGAACACCTGTACCTGTGCAGCCTCCATTCAGCTCCCCTTTATCTCCCTGCATTATTCAGCCCTGAAACCTTTGGGCTTTTGATGTTCAGGTTCTCATAGACTGTAGCTGAGTCATCATCGACCCTGTAAAGACAGGTAAAGCCTGGCTGTGAGTAATCCTGATACTTTCGATTCCTTCCCAAGAGCAGGCTGTTTGGGGGCCCTTGAACAGATTTCCATGTCTCCCCCCCCACAACCACCTTGTAGATGGCAAAATTGGGAATTACCTCCATACTGCTACACACGCACGTGCACTTCACATGTTAAACGTACGAGGAACAGCAGGCATACTTAGACTTGGTCCTGAACTTTTATCCAAGATGCTAGCATTTTATAGCATTATATATACACATGCAACTAGCATGCAGCTAGCATTATATATACACATGCAACACTGGTACGTGATCCAGGTGAGAATATCCCTGGTGCTTTTTATTTATAAATAAATAAATAAATATAAAAAGACCAGGGTGAGTCAAAACTAGGGACTCACTGGAAGGGGGAGGTAGATAGAAATCTGGATCCAGTTCTTATTTTTGCAAGCAGACTGACTTCCTTAGAATGGGCCCAGTCCAAATCCCAGATAACCCTGAGCTTCACTTGAAATCCAGCCCAGACTTTGTGAAATAATAAGTGATATGCAACATTCAGCAATGGGGGAATCATTTTCTTTGGCTTTGTCCTATAGGGGATTCCCTCCCCTCATCCCAAGATTCATTTAGTGTTTCAGGTCCAAATGCAGCCACAAACTCCAAGTGGGACCCAGTAGAACCCCCAAGATTTGGACATTTAGATGGGTGGCATCAGCCCAGTAGGGTCCACTTGGCTTGACAAGTTCACGATACTAGGGGCTTATTAAGTAATGGCCAAGTGAACATCCCTACGATAGCTGCAAAAATGGGACAGACCGGCAGGCTGGGGAGTTGCCGGGGTGGCTATAACTGGTCAAGTAAGTATTTATCCTTCTCATATAGCTAGAAGTGTTCACATGCGGAAAGAAGTGGCAGCGTGAAAGACGACGACCATTGGGGGCTATGGCCATTCAGTCCCATCTGCTCCCTTTCCCATCCGCCATCTCCCTCCATGCCAACTCACGCAGTCTGGGCCCGCGGTAGAGCTGGCTGCCCTTTGACTCTGGCTTTATCCATCGGAGGGTATCGGATATTCAAGTAGTCGCGCTCTTTCCTCTTGTTCCTCTGAAAGGGAGAAAGCAAGGAGCTGAACTTCCACCAGAGGCAAGAACGGAGGCCACAGGCTGCAGGGCAGATCTGCCCTATGGGTAAGCACAGAGGAGGGCTGGATGCAGGCAAATTAAGAGGACTGGATGATGTTTTTCCCCAGAGACTCTTCCATTGCACCAGGGTACAGAACCCCGCTTTCCACGGCTGAAGGGCAGAGGTGAGCGCAGTTGTGAACAGCCGTGATCTCGAGCCCTGCTTCCCTACCCTCTCTTCGTGGGATTGCCTAGCAAGCATTTCCTCTTGCTCTTGAGGCAGGGGATGGGTCTGAAGCTATATTATGGGCTACTCCAGGTGCACAGCAGGCCCCAGACCTAACAGGTGGGGCGCCTGGTTCCACAGAAAAGGAAACACTTGATGCTCGTGAAATTGCCATGTTTTTAGAGTTAAGATTTCCCCCAGTTTCATGATTAACCAGAAACGGACCTGAGCCTGTCCTCCCTGGGTCCACACCTAGGAGCTGGATGGGGAACCAACTTCATAGCGGGGTCTGCTGTGTCTCAGGCTGAGTCAATCCGCACCCAAGTTCCCCAACCTGGAGTGGGCTGGGCTCAGATCTGGATTTCCAGCACTCGTGTCCAGTGGGTCCAAGCCCAGGATTTGGATTCACCCCATGCCAGGGAGAAGCATCTCCCTTCAGATCTGCTGTTCTGACTGGGGATTCGGTCCAGATCAGATTCTGCCGCAGAGCCCCTTCCCACCAATACGCCATACGGCACAGCATGTTCCAGCGGCGCTTCTTGGGCAGGAATGGGACCCACCTGCTCCTCTTCTAGCCTCTTCTGCTCTGTCTCGATGTACTGCTGTACAGCCATGTAAACAAACTTGTATTGCGCCTCAGTCTGCACCATGCCAGACCGCTGCCTGCGCACCATCTGGATGGTTTTGGGGATGTCTATGTCACAGTCCAAACCTGCACATGGGGCAGAAGCAAAGGATCAGGATTTGAGAGAGATTTGGGGGAGTAGGAGGCAGCCCCTCCCCCATCATCTTCAAACATAGACCCACCTCCTTTCCATGGCTTGGAAGCCATGAAATTAACCCCTCTAGAAGAGCCCTGTGGGATTTAACAGAGGACTACCTATGTGCAGGTGTACGGAACTCTCCTACAGATGATGAGGGAGAATTCCACCCTGGCTCTGTTGGTTTGGAGGATGGGTCAACAGAGCTTCGAGAAACATCCTTTCTCCATGGTGTCCTAGAGTTTGGGAGGCGGATTCCGGCGAGAGCCGGTGGGGTGTCAGCCACACCTCTCCATAAAGGAAAGAGGGTTTTTGAGGAGGCACTCTGGGCAAACTGGCCCCAAACAAGCCAACAGCAGAACTCCCAGTGAGACCAGGAGCTCTCCTTGATAGCACCCAGAGCTTGCTCTGGGGAGGGGGCTGCGGGGAAGGGGTAATGGTGGTGTTGGACGTGCTTTATTTGGGTTGGGAGTGAATTTCTTCCCTGATGTTCTCCCTTTGCCCCCCAGCTCAGAAATGAAAACTTAACTTTCCAGTGGGGTAAGAGGCCTTCTCCCCTCCCTACACCCTTTAGACAGTTTCAGATCAAAGTCCATGCCCAGGGACATATGGCTGAGCTGAGCCCATTGGCCAGAGATCTTCAAACTCATTGCACTTGTAGGGGGATTGGGATAGACCATGCTGCCGCTCTGAAACCAAAGGGAACACCCTGGGGGAAAGGGGCTGCTAACGCTGTGGGACAGATCAGTCGCCGTACCTTGCCGGTGAATGATATCCACCAGGATATCAATCACAATGATTGTGCCTGTGCGTCCTATTCCAGCGCTGGGGAGAGAAGAGAAGGAGGGAATCAGTGTGGGAACAGCCCATATGCGTCCCCGAACTTTAGAGAGATGGTTCAGTGCACCCCCTCCATTGGCACATCAAGCCCATCAGAGATGGTGTCTGGAATATCGGCTATAAAGACATGCTGAAACAGGAGTCCACAGAGCCCAGTGGTCTAGGCAGGGACCTGGGAACCCAAACCTCCCAAGTTTTAAGTCTGGCTCTGTCACAGCCATCCTCTGGTCCCCATCCGTCACAGCCCTAGAGAAGTGCTCAGTTATTGACACTACTCTAGGGAACACAGGAGACTCATTTCATGGCCTTGATGTTGCCGAGGCCACCTGAGCCAATAGGTGACATCTGTTAAATGAACTCAGTTCATTAATTGCTCACACGAGCAACAGAGCCCCTCTCCAGCCACACAAGGACATTTTCCCCACTGGCCACCAACACAATCCCACGGGCTGGCAGGTCATGGATGCGCACCTGCAGTGCACTACGATCGGCCCAGAGTCCGGAATGCTTCGCTGGGCTCGGTTTACTTGGTCCAGAAAGCTGAGCACACCTCCCGGCTCGTTGGGGACCCCATGGTCTGGCCAGCTGAAATACTGGTAGTGCTTTATCTGTCTAGGACGCTCCTCCTGTAGAAGGAAGAGCCTGGTCAGCTGGTTAGAACACCCCAGGTGCCATGGGCAGTACACAATGCATGCGCACACGCCCCACAGGAAAAGATGGTTCTGTGCCCTCAGGAGCTTACAGTGCAAATAGAAAATGAGAGAAATCTGGTAGATGCAACCTAGAGATGGCACAAACATGGCGCAGAGATTATTCTGCTAGGGTAGAGCCTGGCTGTATACCACGGAAGCGAATAAGAGCATGCTGAAAAATGCAAAGGAGGGATTCTTTTACTGGCGAGGTCCAGGAAGTTCTGGCCCCATGCTAATTGCACCGGCCCTGGGTTGGGAAACTCTCAAGAAGCCAACAGAACTCCAGTGCAAAGCCAAAAGGCCCAGTGGAACGAGGCGCATTCTCTGCATTGCTACAGCAACCTGAGCCGGAACCACAGGAATGACACGAGGAGGGGCTGCATCGATACGATAAATATTTCTACGAACAGTGCAAAGCTAGCCGGCTCCCTCCCACATGCCACAGCTCAGCGAGGGTCCTTCCCTGACAAAACAAGCAGCAGAAAGGAGAGGCCTCTCACCCGGTCTGTCCGCGTGATCTCCAGCTCCCGGAGGTAGTAGCCCTGTGCCTCTCGCTCGCTCACGATTCGCACGCAGATGCGGCCGTACTCCTTGGTGCAGTTCTTATCAGGCCAGTAGCGGAAACATTTATTCTGGAGGAACAGGGGGAATGTCAGGAAGGGACTTAGCTCATCATTCTGGACCAGGGAGCTGGACGGGAACCCTCTGGAGCTCAGCAAACTGAACCTGCTGTACTGGGACAGCGGGAACATAACGAGATCTCATTGAGCCCCTGGCTGGGTTGGAAGCAGCAGGGACACCCGGTTCTAAAAGCATGAGCTGCTACTGCTTGAATTTGAGGGCCCAGTTCTGTTAGCCAAGGCTGTGGAATATTCCCCAGCCTCTGTACGTGACCTAGCTACTCTGAGTGGGTGTGAGTTACACCAGCACTTCCCTAGTGCACGACCAACATTAAGGGAAACCCTTGGCAAACATGTAAAGCACCTTCCTCCACCAACAATCCCTTGGACTGCAGTGAGGCTTCCTGTGCACTGAGCGGTGCCAAGGACTATCCCCACTTTACCAATGTAAAAGCAGGTGAATCCGAGGCACCAGGAGGATAAGCAACTTGCTCAAGATCCCCCCATGAGGCGGTGGCCGAGCCAGGAAGAAAACCCAGGAGCACGGACCCCCACTCTCCAATCCCTCCTGCAAGAGACCAACTGTTGGTTCCAACAAGAAGGACACTTGCAGGAGTTTAAACAACCCAGAGTTTGATTGGAGCGGAGATCCCCACTCCCTAGCCATGTTGCCCCCAGGAGCCCGTCACGGGAAGGTATTTTAGCCTGCAGGACAAATTCCTAAAGAAAGCTAATCTCACAGAAGGTCACTTTCCCCTCGAGATCACACCTATCCTATCCTTCGCCACTCGCTGTCCTGTGTCCACACACAGCTCTGCCAATCCACTTCACCCCTGACCTGCAGCACCCCCTGCTGTCGGTGCAGTTACATAGTCACTCCATGACTCAAGCCATCCCAATGTACTTGCTAACATCCGGGTCTCTTTTACCCCATCTAAAACGGCATTCATCCCCTATTTTTGTACTTCAAGGCCTTGCCTATACTAGAAAGGGTTTGCTGCTAGAGGTGTTGATTGATACGTGCTAGGCTAACATATAGCTCAAACACATTACCAATATGTATTATCCACACCATATAGTATCAGTACATTAAGCACATAACAGTAATATAACAGCAGTTACATAGCCTAAATTGGCCCATCCCTTTTATATAACCCTGCTCACTTATGCTAATTATCCGAGAACACCCTGCATTTGCTGAAGCAAGCATTTGCATAAGCAGCTAGGAAACTTGTCAAAAATCAAGACACCATTTGTTCTGTGTTTCAACACAAGTTAGGGAAGCACCTCCATGGTACAGTACCTGAATGCTAGCATCCAAAACAAAAAGGAAGGAAGAAATGGAACAAAAGTTAGGGAACCGGGACAAAATTATGGGCTGGATTTATCATATAAATCATACCAGCTGAAATGTGTAACTCTGGGATCACACCTGCATCAGGCGAATGTAACAATGCTGCACGAGACAGCTTTCCGGAGATCGGTTCTATGTGATACCATTTTCCTGTCCTATATTATTACTGGCTTATAGCAATACAGTTACCTGACACTGGTTACCTGGACTTTTGAATATATTTCATAAACTAAAGTATGGTCAAGCAAGTGACCAACAAGTTTAACAAGCTATATTGGGAAGGTCTTTTAATTCAGACACAGCTTCTACTGGCAAAAGAGCGCTTTTGTGGTTATAGCGTACACCACTTCCCTTAATAAAATAAGCTATTTTGAGAAATTTTGCCAGTACGATAGCATTTGAGCTACGGCTGTATACATATGTTGTTTAAAAACAAAATAAGAAAAAACTCACCACCCTAAGCAACACTGATATACAGGCAAAAGTTTCTAGTGTAGACATAGCCTTAGTAACCTCTCCTTATCAGTGCAAGCAGGTCTGAATAGTGGCTTTATTGGTATTGTAACACATTCCTCAGGTTTTCCCCACCTCTGTGTGAACTAGGGCAATACATGCAGGTAGAGCATATACAAGTTGTATAATTGGAACTCATCCTCTCCACACCCACCCTACACATACTCTCCAGGTTTATTGCAAGAAACAACGGTTCCTCTCTTCCCTCAGCAGCAATTTTGTAATGCCTCAAAAGAAGTAGTCATCTGAGGGGGTCACCCATAAAAATTTCTCTTACCAGACAGATCAGTGGTGAAGGGGGAAACGTTATGTTTCTTTGGAGCAAGAGTTAAAGAAACATTGCCATGCAAGGGAGCAACAGTTGTGTGCTAACTAGGTACAGCCCACTTAACTAAATCCTATTAGCACTCGGAGCTTCCTGCTCTCACAGCTGTAAGCACCTGCTTTCTCAAGGTTGAAACAAAGTCATCAGACCCTTTAAATCCTCTGGAGTATCCCCGCACCAGAAAAACCACTCCCCTGGTGGAAAGGGACATAGAACAGCAATAGGGTGAACTCTAATAATATGCAGCTTTCAACTCAGGTTACTGGCACTGTGGGTAAGGAAACAGTTGTCCATACAGGGTAATGCAGGTGAGTGAACAGACTGTTGAGCTGCAAGACATTAATGGGCTATGCTTTGCATGGACTCCCCTTCAAATTCCGGTCGACTGTTCAGGCTCATCCTAAGCCAGTAGCAACTTGTGAAGAATTAGACTGGCTCATTAAAACAGCGAAGCAGAGACTTGGTGCTGTTGCAGGTAAACTCTGACACAAGTTGAAATGCCTATTAGAAAAGCGCTTCCTTTATTTGTGCTGACCCCACTGGTAAGAGGGGGGAGGAGACATTTATCCTGGCCATGCTGCCATTTAGGTCAGGGGCCGGGCAGGGGGGTTGATGCTGTAGCCTTTCACCACTGGAGGTCTGGCTTCTAAAAAAACAACTCAAAAACCCCTTAGGCTTAAATTGACTTTACTCCTCATCCTAACAGGGCACAGTTGGCTGAAGATTCTTGTGGAGACGCTAGGCACTGGAAGGAGGAAGGGGATGGCTAGGTGTGGGGTGCATCAGAAGCGTGAGGGGGACTGGAGGGGAAATAGCAGGTGCTGCCGCAGATCAAGCTAGAGGTGCTTTCATGGCTGTTTCTGGACTGAGAGCATGGGAGCCACGTCAGGGCAGAGGTGACCAATGTCCACTGGCAGAGCGGGCCTGGGATGGAATGGGCTGCTTGACGCTCCCTGCTGGCTCTGTGTCTGGCAAGCTGGCACAGCCCTTGCTTTTGACTATTACCATTAGTGGATCACCATCATGGAGGCACCAGGGCAACGCTCAACCAATCACCTGTTTTCCCATCCAAAATTGCCTGGCCAACAGGAGGGATGAAAGGCACCGGGCAGGCCCGCGGTCCCACAGACACGAGCAGCACGTCGGTCTGGTGACAATCTGCCACCCGAAATACCCACCCTGCCCCTCTCCACTTCCTTGGTCGTCATGACTATGACGTGGGTGTTTTCTTGGTACACCATGGCCCAGAAGTCGTTCACCGTCGTCTGCAGGCAGCCTTGGGTGGCAATGTAGACTTTGCAGTGCTCCGAGCTCCTCCCATCCTCAGGTATGCTCTGGGTGTGGAGAAAAGGAATAGGCGTGAGGGACAAAGGACTGCCTCAGGGAAGATGGGAGAGTCCTTCACGACATGGCTGCCTTGCACCGCAGGAGCTCTCCGGTAGAACATCTCCCAGGGATCAGTCTACTTCCGACATCTGACACCGAAATCGTCCTGTTTGCCATGTCTAACTGCTCCCGGCCTGCAGTGCCCCCTAAGGCCTCACCCCATGTACTCAATGCCAGGGGCAGGTCACAAGGCAGCCGCGGAAGTTCTAGTTGAACCACACTGGAAAACAATTCAAGTGACCTCATCACTTGGCAAACGCTCCAACACCCAAGCTGGTCCCGGCAGGAAATCCGGCTCCCAATCAGTTTCAGCTCTCAGGTGAAAATGAGATTGTCCTAGGGGACAACCCTCCCCAACAGAGAGGCTGCAGACCGATTGGCAGCCCCCGCACGGGGAAGTGTGACTCGAGACCGCGGTATCGCTGGAATGGCTGTGCCGGGGTAGCCCGGACACGGGGCCCAGCAGCAATGGCCAAGGCTCGGGTCTGGAAGCGCATGTGCAGTTTCAAACAAAGCCCAGCTGCCCACGCAGGTGCATCTGAGCATTCCTGTGCCCAAGTCCCGTGGCATTTTCTGGCCACCCAGAATGCCAGGGGGTAAGCAGCGCAAGTCTCAGGGTTCCTGCACCTCCTTGGAGGTGACCTGACAAAGCGCTGGCTCCAGAGCGGACAGCGGGGCATTAGGGCTCCAAAGAGAGGGCTACTAAGCAGCAACGCCTGTTGCTAGATACAGACTGGAAGAGTCTCTCTAGAAGCAGGGAGCAGCCCATGGGGGCCTCAACGAAGAAGTACTGGCTAAATAGCTGTGGAAGAATACCAGGAAACTGCTTGGGGGGCAGGAGGATTCTCAGCAGAGACGGCATCCTCAGTACATCTGGTCTGTGACAAGCAAAATACACGGGCGCCTGCTGGCCCTTCCCTGGTGAAGCTCCCTCACGGCACCTCTCCGCCCACTCCTGGGTGGCGAGAGGCAGCCTTTGCTCCCCACCCACAAAAGCCACCTGGCCCCTTCCCCACGTACCTTGATGTAGTTGGCGTTGATGTAGTCGGACCCTGGGACGCTCTCATCTACGTCTCGGAGCGCAACCCGCGTGGTGTCGACTGCACGGGAAGAGAAGCCACATTTGAGCCACAAGCAGAAGTTTCACTGCACTCCACATCTGGCCCAGGAGCTTGCCCACAGCAGCTCCCAGAAATCAGACAGAGGCACAGACCACTCACACCTCCCCAGCCCTGATGGAACCAGCTGGTCCAAATGGCGCTCACTCCGGAGTAGAGCAGAAGTTCCCCTTGTGACACACAAAGGCAGCCCATTCCACCTGGCTCTTGGGAATGCCACAAAGCCACAACTTAGGCCAGACTCTTGGGAGATGCTCAGAGACTACGGTGGGCAGTTACTGGACACCGTCATACAAAGCTAAACCAGGGCTGATTGCCCAATGGTTTAGCTCTGGTTTCCTGTGATTTTTGGCAGACGCCAGTGAGGATCAACTGAGCTCTGGGGCTTTTTTGATCTCTGGGTACAAAGTGACAAAGGGGAAGAGAAAAAAGCATTTGCTAGAGTCCCTGTGATGCGAACATGCTGGGTTCAGGAAAGCAAAAGGCAGGGCACTGAGCTAAATGGCCCGCTGGCCTGATCAGATCAGTAAATCCCATGTTCCTAATACGATGGGCAATGATTCACTGCGCATCAATACTGGGCCAGGCCCTCTAAATGCCATGCAGCCCCAGGCCCACAGCTCAACTGTTCCCGGAGAAGCTCAGAGGTTAGAACAACAGCCGGTGTCTTCTTACAGGGGAGGATATTCTTGTAGCGATTCTTTGTTTTGTTCTCCACTCGCTGCCCTTCCTTCCGGGGGTAGAGAAGCTTACACTCCTGCTGCTGCAGCATCTGTGGAGAAGGGGACATGCGAATGAACAGTGACATGGAAACAAGGGACTCTCAGCTACCGTAGAGGGATGGGTGGGGGGGCGGCTTCCTCCGACATGGTATTGGAGAGGTGGGGAACCGGAAGGTAGTTCCTCAAGAAACAGCTTCCAAAAATGGGAGGAGAGGCGGGTGGGACAAGAAGATGGATGCCTCAAACACAGCTTGGGGTGGGAGGATAAGAGATGCGGGGAACTCCCTCAGGTAGGGCAGGGTAGCCAGTGGGGGCTCCCCCTCCCGCTCACACCCTGATCTTTCCATGCAGGGATGGCCTCTTCCGCAGGTGGGTGGCAGGGGAGCGGCCCGCGGCACCTACTGTACCTCGAACTCTTCCCAGAAGCCTTGCTTGGCCTTCTCGCTGTGATCCGCCATTTTGTTCAGTTCCTTCACTCGGTTCTCGATGTTCGCAGCGTTGATGCGTGTGGCGTTAAAAGGCTGAAAGGCAGGCGCATGCAGGCATGTTGAGAACGCAGGCGGAGAGAGAGACGCCCCATGAAATGAACCTCCCTCCCACAAGGGTCCCCTGCTGTCTTCTCCCCACTAGCTGGAGGATGGGCTTCAAAGCCAAGTCCCCCCCCGCTCCCATCTTCTGCCGGATCCTGCAGTTGTAAGGCCGGGCTACTGACGAGAGAGAGTGTGCGCACTGGGGTGGGGCATCAGTTTTATCCCCCCCCACCACCCCCATCTCCGGCTCTACAAGCAGGAGCCTGGTAGAGAACTGGGCTCTGCAGCTCAGATTGTAGCAGACAAAACACTCTGCTTGTGGACTAGCCACTGGATGGCAACAGAACCACCACGTCTGCAAGGGTCACGCGTACGTCCAGTGTGCAGGCTGCAGTAGGCTGGTGTCATGCCACAGCATAACCTAAGAGGAGCCGCTTGGCTCCAGGCCCCAGTCCTGAAACTCTTCCACTTCCTAAAGCCTTAATGAAGGCACCACTGTCTGACTGAGTGGGAGAAGCCAGACTGGGAGGGGGGTGGCAACATCTTATGGGAAGCCACTGCGCTGACACCAAAGGCAATGCAAACAATGATCCACAACTGATTTGGCCCAAGCCTCATGTTTTTGCCAACATGCACTGTCCTCCTTAAGTGTGAAATTAATTTCTCGTGTCCAGGTGGGTGGTGCAAACAGGGGATGATGGTGAAAGGGAAACTGCCTAGTGAGCTGAGCAGGTGACAGGCTCTGCCACTGATTCCCTTCTGCGACCTCGGGCAAGGCATCGCACCCCCTGCCTCAGTTTCCCCAGCTGTAAAACGGGATTGGACAGCGCGCCCCATGAAGTAGGTCAGCGTTCTTGGGAGGATTGGTTAGTTCTTGTGCACCGAGTCCACACTTGTTATTTAACAGTCACCTGTTTCAGATGAACCACTGCTCCGGATTTCTCCACCATGGGGTTTTTCTTATAGTGCTCCACCAGGTCTGTGAGCGTGTCAAACCTCTCGCCTCCTCCAACATCATACTTCCCATCCGGCTGCGGGAGGAAGTGACAAGTTATCTGTGTGATCAGACAACATGCCATGTGCCCAATCCAATTCCCATTGGACTGGCTGCCGGGGAGCCAGGATAACCAATTTCCCATCCCGAACTCACTGTTAGGGTTTCCCACCTGGTAGCGGATCATCACGTGAGTCACTCGTGGCTTCCGGTCTCCAGTTTCCATCTTGTCTTCATTTGTCAACACTGATAAGACAAAGTCTCCCGGCTTGCTTTGGCTCTCCCGCACCAGAAAGCTCCCCGGCTTGCCTTTCTCTGTCAAAAGCTTCTCTGCCTCCTTGCCAGTCAGGTGCCCATGGTACCACCTGGGAGAATGGAGAAGGGAGTCAAGGTGGAGGTGGGACAGATGTAGCACCACTCAAAGAGAAAAGATTTCCCTCCCTACAGACCGGTGGTGATTCAGATGGCACGGAGACCGGGCCAAACACTTTTGTGATGCTACCTGGCAATGAGTGAGAGCGACCTAAGATGCAGCTTTTATTGCAAATCCCAGCCTCGAACAAAACAGAAAAGACATGGGATCCTCTCAGTCTAAACTCAGAGAGCGCGCTCCATGAACTCATAAAAAGTGGGCATGCCAAGTTTATCTTTGCCATTCCCGTGGCATTCCCGAAACACTGACTTCATAGATCTCATCCCCACCAGCTACCTAACTAGGAAAGTCCCCAACCTGGACTAATTAGGAGTAACACTCCAGTGACATTGCTCCTGTATGGTGCAACTGCATGTCAATATTTCATTAGGCTGAAAGGATGCAAACATCAGGACTTATTTGCCCCGCTGGACAAAAAAATGGCAGCAGCCTCAGATCACAGTGGTTTAACATACTAACCTATCGCTCTGGGATCAGATCCTCATTAGGTTACAAGTGAAATCAGTCTACCAGATCTCATTAGGAAATGTCTTTTTTGTTGTTGTTTTTAAATACAGACACAGTAGGACACTCAAAATTAACATTTTTGGTCAGCGAAAACCCTCAACTGGAATAACAGAGATTGCTGTAATGGCAGAGCAACGCACTGTAGGTCTGTGCCTGATTGACACAATGACCCCACTAGCTCAGCCACCTACTTTCCTGACCAACAAATTCAGCTCAAGATTTAAGAAAACTGGAGACAAGTCACTGATGGGCCTTCCACTTTCTGCTGCGCTAGAGTTTGGGAAAACAGCAGGACTATCTGCTCCAAGAAACCAAACTCCATCTCTCGCCTTGCTTGGAATTACCTTCCTATCTCCACGTCGCCCTGCTTTTCAAATGCAAGCCATTTATTGTTCCACGCCTTCTCCACTAGATGGCAGCTCTAATATGCTCTGGACAGCGGGACACATGCTTTAATTAAGTAAGAAATCATACTGAAATAGCACTTTTCATCTGCAGAGCTTCGAGCACTTTACAAAAGTGGCTATTTCCCCCACTGAGAGGTCATGTTATTTGCTCAAGGATACGCAGTGAACCAGAAGCATGGCTGGCTGAGAATAGAACACCATTCCTTCCAGCTCCCAGTCCTATGCCGTAACAACTGGAACATGTTGCTTTTATTCCTGGACAAACTTTATTAACTTGTTCACTTGGGACCAGCAACCTTGTTAGTTTAGCTTTGATAGTGGAAAGATGGTCCAATGGTTGGAGGACTAGGATGGCACTTGGAAGATCCAGGGTTTGTTTCCTGCTCTACCACAAAAATTTCCTGGGTGATTTTGGGTAAATCTGAATGTCTCTGTGCGCCAGTCTTCCAGCTGTAAAAGGGGGGTAATCTTTTTCTCCCAGTCTTTGTCTACTTAGATTTAAGGTCTTCAGTTCAAGTCCTGTCTTATTGCATACGTACAGCAACTAACAACCAAGCCTCTCGCCACTATTGTAATACAGATGATGCTATAGCAGAGCGTCCCTTTGCTTCAGAGCATCTAGTGTCCTCGCTCACTCAACAACCAAATAGTGGCTCTGGGCAGATGCCACTTGGTTCCCAGTTTGACGAGGCTGGCTCCTGGCCTGCAAGAATTCAAAGCGGCCCAAAATACCTTCCAGGGACGATGCAATGGCATCACATCATGTCTCAGCAAGCTTGTCCCAGAGGACAAAGTTTATAGAGCGGGAACCAGCGAGGCTGGTCCTTCAGAAATCCCGACTCAGTGGGCTTGGAGGACAGCGATTTCCACCATGAGTTGTGTGGCAGCTTAAGAGCAAATTCACTTTGCACTAATTGAGAACGTATTAGGGTTACACGTATGGGTGAATTTTATTGCTTGTGAAAGTGATGGAATGACGGCACTTAGCTAGAGCCAGCCAGGCACCACGCAAGCTTCCCACACGTTGCTCTGCAAACGTGCCTCATCCCCAGCACTGTCTGCTATTCCAAAACCAGAGCCCCACACAGCTCAGCCAGGCCAAATCCGCAGCCCCCACTTGCATTCCTAGACCTGGGCCACGGTCATAGAGCACTGGCGATGAGCAGAAACCTTTTAAAAAGCTTCTTCGCTGTGTCAGTCTCCTTGGAGGGAATCAATGCCGGGGGGGATTTCCACTTCTCCAGAACTTTTGCTAGAGTTAGCTGCTGCCCAGCCTCTTCTCACATGGCATGATGTAATGAGCAACTAACCTGTCTTAGCAACCACGCAGCATATGAGCCGGAGGGACTTCCCAGTCCCGCCGGCCTGGGCGTCTCACATGATAGTGCACGGGGAACGGAGTTGCTCCATTTCAGGAAGTGAGACCGTCGCATAGTCTGACTGTGGCTGCTAAAGTTAGAGTAATTAGGGGCCAGGAGTGGCATCTCTGCCCACCTGCCCATGCATTTCCCTTTCTGGTCCAGGCATGCCAGCTCTCTGGAGGCATGTGAGATTGGGGAAACCCAGGAGGGGAAACTGAAGCACGATGGTCATGGGGGGGAGGGAGGGAGGGTGTCGCTAATCTGGAACTCAGAGAAAGTCTGAAGTTACTGGAGGCAAGTTTGCAATTCAACAAAAGTCAACAGGCTCCCCAGTCTGTTGCAAGGGGTGGGAAGGCTGCAACAGCTTGCTGCACTGCTCAATGGGACAGCGAGACAGCCTGGGGAAAGGAGAATGAGGGTCTATTTCTTGCAGCTCTTGGGCTATGAAATCCAACCACACCCAGTTTCGGGCTCCATTTCAAACCCAGCCCGGGTGCATGGTTAGCCTCGGAGCAAACCTCCTCTGGGCACCATACTGAGCAATGCTTGGGATTTGCCTGGCACGTTCAACGAGAGGCCCCCCCCCCGGGCCAGGTGGTAGGCTCAGAGCTGCAGCTCACCTCTCTGAAGTGGGGTCCTGGCAGTTCAGGGGGTATTTCAGCTCAATGACGTTGCTGTTTTTCTCCCGCAGCAGCCCCTGCTGCTCAGTGTAGTACTGCACCAGCTCGGCCAGGGTAGCAAACTTCTCCCCTCCATAGAGATCATAGTAGTCTCCGGTGTTCTGGATCTTAATGTGCGTCACCTCATCATTTCTCCTGGTGGGGGAGAAGACAAGACATTGCATCAGTGCCTGAGGACTACCGCAGAGACCAGCAGTGAGCTTCGGACTCCAAGCAGTGCCGGTAGAATTCAAACACGATGTAAATATAACAAATGGCTCTCATCTAGCGCTTGACATCAGTAGATCAAGAGGCTTTACAAAAGGAGGCCAGTACCATTATTCCCATTTTACAAACAGACAGTCAGCGCCTTCCCTGTGCCTCAGTTTCCCCAAAGTCAGTCAGCATGCCAGTGGCAGAGCTGGAAATTGAACCCCGGTCTCCCGGCATCTAGTGTTCTACCCACTAAAGAACGTGACCTCTGCTGATACATCCGTGTTAACCCACATCAAGCAGAGTCATATCACACACTTTTACAGAAACCTCACAGTGGATAATTAGTGTTTTTTCCCCAGCAATGCCCCCATTTAAACACATCTCAAGACCTGATTTTTAGAGGGGCTGAGCATTTGCCTCTCCCATCAACGTGGGCCCTACAGGTAAGAGCACCAGACATTTCCATACTTGGTTCAGACAATGTTTTCTTCTTTCTAACTCCAGTCCCGAGAGTTACTGCTCCCTCTTCCAGTTAGTGCATTTTGCAGAAGGCCGTTAAGGGACCATGGTGTATTTTTATTACCTACCCACCCCAGCTCCCGACCTTGGAACCTCAGGACAGAGGGATGATGATTCCTTCCTAGTACCTGATGGACATTTATTCAGGCCTCAAGATACAGAACCTGTGCACAGATTCTGCATGACTGCTCCGAGTCTAGACTCACAGAGGTTACTAGCTGCACGCAGGACAGAGGTGCAACACCATTCTTGCACAGGACCCAGGACTGGACTGAGGCAGCAGGTCAGGATTCACGGGCAGAATGCACTGCCCATGGCAGAGTTACACACGGTACGTCTACACAACCCACAGCAGCAAGCTTCAGAGCCCAGAAGGACAGAATTCTGCTCCCATACTAAAAATAACCTTCCCTCCCCGCTCACTCCCATCTAGGCATCAGAGAAGCAAGCTACAACTTCCGAGCACTGTCTACACTGCTATTTTCAGGGCCATGGCACAAGCCCGAGTGCATTGACCCGGGCTCGCCTCTGCCGGCTGCCACGGGCTGTGTAGGTGGTTTGTCCAGCCCAGCACAGGAGGAGAAACAGGTGCTGCAGTGTGTGGCTGGGATACACTGCTAGACTTGTGAGGGGAGCCGATGACAGGAAAAGCATGGGGTGTTGAAGGGCAATGATTTAGATCCCAGGCAGCGGCAGCGACCCGTGGAGAAAGCTCCCAACCCACACGCCACCTGGCTTGGAAACGAAAGCCAAGACCCAACTTTGGCTAGTGTCCAGCTCCCCACCACCCCTCAGCATTAAAAGGCTAATAGATCAAAACAAATAAGCAGTAGAACGTGGACAGAGCTGGATAATTTCACTTTCTCCCTTTCCTCTCAAGGTCTGAAGCCCGTGTGTCTTGGAGCCCTAAGCGCATGTGTTTTTATCACCTTCTTCCAAGGGCCCCCTCAGCCCTTAGAAAACCCAGCCGGCTCCTACTAACCTTTCCAAGAGGCAGGCTAATTGCATTTTAAAGGCACTTAGAGGCGGCCCACTGAGCTCATCTGTGGTGGCCAGGAGCCCATCACTTGATGGATGAGCTAGCTGGGAGAGAGTTTTTTTAATCTGGTTAAGAGACAGAGCGAAAGGGAGGGACAAGCCACTCCAGGCCTCTCTCTATTTGTTGCCAAAGCAACCGCTACAGCAAGCCCGGAGGAGACCTGGGAGGTGCGAGGAGTGGGTTAGGTCATACAGAAGAGTCACCCGGCTCTGAGATGTATTCTGCATGGGGTCAAATGGAACAAGGAGCCGGATCCAAAGCCCACTGCGTAAACGGGAGCCCTTCCCTTCATGTTTAACAGTCCCTGGGCAAGGCGGCTTTCAACTGGTCATCCCAGAAGCAGGATGTGTGTCTAGGAGCTCAGTCGTACGAGGTGTGGTCAGGCCAGCATAAGCATTGCTACTATAGCCAGGGCAAACTCCCAGTCTAGAGGCACTGCACTGCTGCAAGATGGGGCTGGCGCCCAGGCTTCTGCTTAGCCACGTACGCTCACTGACAGCTGCACCAGTCCGAGCCCCGCTTTGCGCTGTGCCTATGACAGGACTTCACAGCCATGTCTTACATCATTTTAGCAGCATCCTGCAAACTTCTCTAGTCTAGACAAGCCCGTGCAGCAGCAGCACCAGGGAGGCTGAGGTTTCCTCTGAGGAAGAACGCCCCCACCACTTTCCGTGGATGGGGAAGACTCGGAAGGTGCAGGGTACGGATAGGTTGGTCTCCACTACTGGGAACCTGTGCAAGCATGCACATGATGGTTTGCAACGTCTCCAGCCAGCCCTGAAACGGAACGATCTCCGAAGTCAGTTTACCCCACCTGATGAGCTAGCCCCATTCTGCTGGCCAGTTTTTGGCATAGATATGGGTCCTCCGCCAAGCTCCCCATTGACAGCACAATCACATCTGCATCTAGGGCCTGCATCATCACAAGGGAGGTTTCTGCCATCACTGCGGCAGGAACCAAATAAGGAAAGCAGGTCTAACTGGTCAGGCTAAATACATTTCACTTCAGCAGCAGCAGCAATAGCAAGGGAACAAAAAGTGACTGTCAAAGCACATGGATTTTGCAAAAGAACGTCTCATTTAGGCACAGCCTCAGTGTGCAAGTCCCTTTTGAAGGCAGTAGCTGCAGCAACCAATTATTTTCTACCAACAAGGCTATTTAAGAAGTGCAGATGAGTTTTAAGCGTCATCAGCCTTGCTGGACACTCAGTGAGCCATGGCAAAATTCTGGCGCCCGGGAACACAGCTGCAGTCGCACCTTCTCCTGCCACTCAGCCTCCTCAAAGATTTGCCAGCCGCCCCCATTGGGTCAGATCCTCTGCCGGTGTAAACCAGCATAAGCACCACGGGCAAGTTCCACAGTGAATGCCCATGAGTGCCCATTTGCAATGCATCTGCCAGCTCACCCGGCCTTCCCCACTGAAGTTGATGGAGAAACTCTCACTGGAGTCAATGGAGTGAAGAC
Source organism: Mesoclemmys tuberculata (assembly GCA_007922155.1). Taxonomy (NCBI): domain Eukaryota; kingdom Metazoa; phylum Chordata; order Testudines; family Chelidae; genus Mesoclemmys; species Mesoclemmys tuberculata. The sequence continues at coordinate 16,077,767 of ML675630.1, read as the reverse complement.
AAGACAATGCCTAGTGCTTCTGAAAACCCACCTGATGTGGCTGTAGGATTTTGGGCCCAGAAATACATAAAACACTCTCAGAGGATAACAATGATGAGTGGGTGAATGGGAAGGGGGAGCTGGAAAGTTTCATTATGTGATTTGGGATGCCCTTGTTTTACCCAGCAGCGAGGCTGCACTGATGTCCCTGCTGTCAAGGACTAGGTCATTTCCCCCAGGCTGGGTTTTTAATAGCCATGACTCCTGAAATTTGTGGGTTCTCTTTGGCTGGGGGTGGGGGGGGGGAACAGACGGATGGAGATGCTAAACAGCTGAGGCTGCATAGGAGGTAACAAGCCAGCAACACACACTGGAGCAGCGTCGTGGACCAGCAATGAGCCCTCGGTGTTTTAAGTCCTTCAGGGGCTAACGGGGACACTAACCCAGCCTGCCGTGACCTTAACGTCTGCACCCATCATGGGGATGACTATGTTCATCCTTGTGCGCTGGTAGCCAGGGCGGCATGTGCCAGGCTTTCCGGTGCCTTAACACAGCTGCATTGCAAAGAAGCCTCTCTCCCAACTGGCACAGCCCAAGGGTGTCTCACAGGGCGTTGCCGATGTGACATCACAAGCTTTGCACTGCACCCACGTGTGTTCATAATGGCACCAAGAAGGAGTGATCTCTAGGCCAGTGTTTCTCAGGCTCGTGCTGGCGAGCCCATTTGCAGTTTGATACACCTGCTAGAAAAAATTGCAACCCACAGGGGGCTTGGCTGAGGCTTTCTGCCCTGGCAACCCCATAAAAATGGAGTCATGACCCCCAGTTTGGGAACCACTGCCCTAAGCTGCACCTCCCCATGTTACAGCACAGCCGTGCGAAAGTTGTGTCCTAAACTGGGCAGCATCTGACCCAATCACAGTTAGCAGATTAAGCTTGCCAGCCCTTTCATGCCAAAGGCTGGATGTGAAGAACCTTTGCTCAGCACAGAACGCACCAGATGGAAACCACATCTCTGCCATTTAGCCAGATGCTTTAAAGTTTCCTTTCTCCCGCTGCCCCTCTCCCCACAGCCCAACCCTATTCAAAACCTACAAAGCCTCAGTTCACTGAAATCCACCCTGGTCAAAGGACTGCCAGCACTGCATGGATGCAAAGGGAAAATGAACAATTGGGGCCTTTTATCCAGGCAGCCCTCAAGGTCATGCCTAACACAAAGGGCATTGAGCGATTTCATCTTTTTTCTTCTTTTCCTTTTGCGACTTTTAAAGTCTCTCTGAGCAGCTTCAAACTGAGCACCAGAACCTGATCCCAGAACATCCTCATCCAACACAGGCATTGATGCAATGACCTCACCCGACGAGAAAACAAACAGTAGAGCAGAGATATGCAAGGCACTACAGCTGCGTCTCATCCAACGGCATTGCTACTGCTGGTTAACAACTTGGACATTGTTCTAGCACGTGGCTGCAGCACTGTTTGCTATCAAGATCCAACTTCTCTGGAGATTTAAGAGAGTTAGCAAGTTCAAAACCCCTGGAGCCAAATGATGCAACCATTCCAGAATTCTCTCATTAAAACACGGACGATGTGTGTTACAATGGTATAACTAGAGGCCTCATTAGAAACCAGGGCACCATCATGATAGGCAATGTATAAACTCAGACTCCCAGTCCATGCCCTGAAAGCATTTACAATCTACTTAGAAAAGAGATAAAAAGAGTGACACTTTGCATTTTTACTTCTATTCTATAGGTGAAGAACTGCAGCGCAAGGAGATCCGGTGACTTGTGTAAGGTCTCACACACAAAAAAATCAGTGACAGAGCTAAGATTCAAAAACAAGATCTCCTGAATCTAGTGCCTTAGCCACCCTTCCTTTCGTAACATTCATTGCAGCAGCAGCTCCTCACATATAGGAAGAGAAGGAGTGCCTGGAAAAGCCCTACCAGAGAACAGAATTCTGTCCTACATGATTTACTAATGAAGTGGGAACACCGATACCCAGCAACATTCAGAAGTAACTGGGTAAAACTCGCTATGGGTGGTCCAAATATTTGGCAAGAGCTAAGAATCAGCAGATCCTGCTCCCGGCCCCAAATTGAACCACAGCCCTTTTTTCGAGGGTTGAAAATATTTGAGATGATTATTTTAACGTTGCCCCCTTGGGAGAAATTGTTCTCCTGTCTCTTAATTGGGCTAATTGAGAACAGATGCAAGACTTCCAGAACAGCCTCCATTTGGTTTCCAGGCAATTTCTAGACCAAAGACACTCAGATTGGTGTGTGTCTGAATGTGATATTTTTGGCACCAAAGGCAGAAGAACTGGTCTATGAGTCAAAACATGAGCCATATTTGGCTGCTGTGTCCCAAAGTATTTCTGGTCACATGGTTCATCAGGCAGAGCCACAAAGACAGACAAAAGCTTATCAGGCAATGTGTGACCCCACTCAACGAACTGCAAAAACAACAAAAACCAAAATGCAAAACAGGAAGAACCTCCCACGTATTTTAGAAACTTGGTTGAACACTTGGCCCTGATCAGACAATAGTCTGGGCTCTCGGCAGAAAGCTCGTTCTCTACCATTACACCACGCCAAAGAAACCTGCATGTTCTCCTCTTGCATTTTGGGATGCACATCCAAACGGACAGACAGAAATGGCCCTGGAACGGACTCGAGTGTCTTCATCCAGCAGGTTAACGGTTCAAATCCAGCTGAGGTGTGTGAAGGCAAGAACTCACCACCACCCCATATCCCAGGAGCCTATCTGAAATCAGCAGATGGTCTCAGCTGTTTCCCATTGGATGGGCATCCACAATACAGCAATTTAGCAGAGGGGCCAAGGATCAAAAGAGTGAATTAGTGTCTCACCCTAGAACTGGTCTCTCCGGCTGAGGTTCAAAGCACATGTAAGCCTGTATTGCTGCTGCACCTTTTTAGTCAGAAAGGCCTTAAAAACCCAGGCTGTTAAGGTGGCATCTTTCACCAGCACGACAATCACTTGTGAGAGGCAGAAAACTTTGATGGTCCATGCCGTTGAGAAATCCCAGTGTTGAACCAACTCGGGCTGGGTCACCTGTTCTGTTCATTCCCTCTGAAGCACCTGGCACTGGCCATTGCTGGAAGACAGGGTACTGGGCTAGATGGACCATTGGTATTGGTATTGGCCATTCTTATGTTCTCCTTCTTTAAAGGCCCACCCAGACCACAAGAGGGTACACTTCAGGTGCCCCTCAGCCACAGTGAATTAGCTCCCCATCAGCCTAGTCTGTTTCACTGTTCACCAGGCTCCAAACCAATATCCATTGCTTTCACACGTGGACCTAATGCCGTCTCCTCCATCCCACTGTTGAGCATGAGGCAACATTGGACGGCATCATGTGGCA
>ML675630.1:16032492-16074391 GCA_007922155.1 Mesoclemmys tuberculata | reverse complement strand
CAACATTGGACGGCATCATGTGGCAGCCAAAATCTCGGATGGCTACTTCCCCTGCAATCATCATAAGGGGCAATTATGGAATAGGTGCAGGGGATTTAATCAAGGCAGGCTCCAGTGGGAGCAGCAGGTGGGTAGCTGAGAGTTACCCCATTCCTCTACCACCCACTACTTCCAAGATGTCGCTGCAATGGAGAGAAGAGAGCATCCCATCCAGCTGTAACTTCCTGAACACCATACAGAACAAACAAGAACCTGCATCCTATGACAAAGCAACAAGGAACGTTTCCAAATGGGAGGGGCTCCATTCTCTAATCATTTCAATTCACTTGTTAGGTTGGTTTAAAACAAAAAGGAGAGAGATTTCTGGAAAAGCTCCTGGGATGTTCCTAGATCACAAGCGTCCCACCCGAGATGCTGAGAGAGATTGCCTATGAATCAGCAGTGCAGTACCGGGCACCGTATATGCATTACGGAGCACATCATGGACCCAGGATGGCACACAGTTTGATCAAGGACATCTAGGCAATTAGGGATCTCCTAAATTGGCAGCAGTCTCTCTGGAGGGTTTGTGCTGCATAGATTCCAGGCTCCCCTTGAAGCTTTCCATAGAGAACAAGTTCTCTGCCTGCTGGTCCCAAAGTAGCACACTTTCCTGACTTTGCTGGTCAAGCCAGATTTGGGAAGAACAAAATTAATGATTGAAAAGGAGGCATTACCAGGATGTACTAAGGTATTAGGCAAACCACAGCCTCGAGTCAAACTTCGAAAGCAATAGTAGCATATAAAAGCATTGAGGCCAAATTCTCTCTGCTGGTGACACTCCACTGAGTTCCCTGAATGTACATCCACAGAGAATTTGGCCCTTTTTAAGACAAAACAGGGTTTTTACATACTTTTTTGTCAGGAGAGAAACCCTTCATTCGAGAAAGACAGTCTTGTGATTAAGGCGCTTGACGGACTCAGAACAGCTGGTTTCTAATCCCAGCTCCGACACAGCCATCCTTTGTGACCCTTGGGCAAGTCATTTCATCCGTTGTTCCCTAGCCATAAAATGAAAATAGTCCCTCCTTTGTCTGGCCTATTTAGACTGAACTCTGAAGCTGGGACTGTCTCTTACAAAGCGTATGTACAGTGTAACAGAGCAGTGATCTCAGATGGGATCCCTTGGTGCTAACACACTAACCTTCAAGGACAACTGTTCTTTACAGAAGTTCTCAAGACTTCTTGAATTCCTCTTTCAGGCCCTTCTTTTCTCCTCAGTCTATCTATATTCTTGCAAACAGTGTCTCATTAGTAACAACTATCTGATTTGAACCCTGCAGTGTGTATATATGTATATATTATAGAATTTAGGATTCTGTCTCTGGTTATAGATGTAATCATTAAAATACCAGATGAATACTTTTACAGCATTCTGCAGCGGGAAGGGGGGGAACAATTTAAGTAGTTCAGTGTACAACTAACAATAACAGTGTCCTATAGAAGTGTTAATAGGGACACCACTATGGGACAGGAAAGCACGTGAGCCAGATTTTATTACCCAGAAGCATTTTCTATCGTATCCAACAAACCAAGATAAGATCTGTTCCCATAAAATGTGACCTATTTACCAAGTTAATGGGGTCTCTATTAGGTGGCTTTAACCGATTTGTGTTACTGCTATGGCCCAAGGCCAGCTCCAGCTCAGGAAACTTTCAAAATACTGTTTCCCCTTGTTTAAAGTTATTTACAGAGAACTGACTGATTCTGTAAATGGATGCTTGCTTTTCTCAGAGGTGATTCTAAATATTTGGATGCTTCAAAAGGCCAGAGATACAGCTCTGAGCACGCACCACAGTTCCCACATAACAGAGAAGGCCTAACACAGCACAGGGTCTATCCTGCTTCTACCTGACCTGCTTTTCCCCGATTAATCTTTAACACTGTTCTTGCCCCGTCACGTCAGCCTCAGCATAGAGGCTAGTTCTGTTCAGAGCCAGTATTGAGCTTTATAAGATTGGGTATCAAAACCTCAGTAGCATCAGGTCCTTCCTTTGAACTGCCGAGAGAGCTGTGATTTAAGTGCGAGGAGAAAACAGAGCAAGCTTTTATGGTATTTTTAGAACATCTTCTAATCAGGATTGTAATATGCAAATGACCTCTGTGCAAAACAACTGCAAGATCTCAGTCACCACCCCACACTGCCCACTCTAGCGTTTTCCATAGTTGTCCTTCAACCCTAATTAAGTTTTACAAACCCATTAACGTTTAAGAAACAAAATCTTTCCTCAAGTGCCCCATTACTCCACAAGACCCTTGTCTACACTGGCTATGTATGCCATTTTAATAAAATAGGCCAGGGCCCTGCAAAGAGGCTCCACTTCTCATAACCCACACGAGCCAGTCCCGAGAGGATCATTCAGCACTAACCCACTGATGCGTGCACAGTCGCCTTATCATCTGTATTCCAGTAACACGCAGATACCCCAACAGAGATCAAGGTTACATTGAGTGAGGCACTGCAATAAAGATAATAAGATAATTGCTGTATATTATCACTCCTTTAATCTGAGTATTAGAGTCACCGCTGCATTTCTTCAGCTAAAGTTGCAAGACCCTTTCTGTTCTATGCTGACGCAAATATTCAGGCATATCTATCATTAAATGCATTGTATTACCATTGCTGAAGTGCACAGAATTTGAGACAGACTCAGTTAATAAAAGGATCAGGACTCGCAGACCCAAGTCAAAAATAAAGACTGCTCAAGGAAACAAATTCCTCCTGACACTGGAATAAGATGGGCTTGCAACATCCCAAATGTGGTAACATGTTATTGTGACTAACGGAAAACGAGGGGGGCGGAAGGAAGGAAGTGAACTGAGAGATGGAGCCATGGAAGATTGGAGACAAATATAAAAACATCCAAATTTTTCACTGATTTGGAAAGAAACTAACTTGACTCACGCAGAAGTTACATGAGTTTTCAAATAAGTTCAAATAAAATAAGGAGGGCATCACTCCATTTCTTACAGTAATGGAGTGTCTCCACACAGACCTGCCCATTCCCCATGCGAACCATTAATATAGAAGCCTACGCACAGTAATTGTGGCAGGGACGAAGGCAAACAATTGAGGATGTATAGAGCAGGGAGGGCTGGGGGTGATGTGGACAGAGGCCGCTGTATCTTTTGTGGAAAGCTTCTGAAATTCTGCAAAATAGCTGCCAGCCTCTCGAAAGAGAGACTTATCTGGAGATCCATGAACACTTGGATCCCTTGGTTTGGTCTGATCAGCCAGAGTGACATTTAACATTTCTTCTCAGCCCACATCCCTTCTCTCGCTAATGAAGCTTGGAGTAGCTGACGGTGGAAGGCTGGATTGCTCTCCAAAAAGGTACTTCCTGCTCCCAACTTTTCAAACCCTTTTGGTTCTTTGAAGACGACATTTGCTATTTCCTCTGAAGACCAAAATTTTTTGCAAACAGCATGCAATCCTCCAATACATGGCAAAACATACATTCACCAAGCATATAATTCCAGCCAGGAACGGGGGGAAACCAGGAGCAAGGCAATGTGATTGGTTGAAATTCACATTATCAAATGCTACTCATTCTGTACACTGATCTATGCTTTATAGTTCCAATTCATGACAGCGCACAGGTTTACATGGCATCCGTTTCAGTGGAACATGAGCATGTGCTGATCTGCTTTCTCTTGCACACACTTTGTGATTCAGGGAGATACCATACATCATGCATACGGCCCAATTTATATGACAAAAATCAGCATCTGAAGGTAAGGCAGGAAGATTTTAGATGATAATGCATTTTCACAGGTAAGGCAGTCAGTGACAAAGATTGTTTCCATCTCCTAAGCATCTGATGCCTCAAATATCACATGCTGGTTTAAAAATCGAATGCACAAAGTTAGAGGCACTTTCCTGGAAACATTTAAGTGTCACAGTTTTTGCTTATTTCTACTTTGTGTTCTTTGTGTGTGAGCTTGGGTCAGAATTTCCATTGAATCAAAATGCATCAGTGGGTTGTGGCCATACAATTATTAAATATAAAGACCTCGCAGCACAACTGCAAGTTCTGTGCTGACATGCACCTCATTGTCCATGGGTGAGGGACATCTGACTTAGGTTGAGCTACCCACTTGGACAATATTTATACTGTGGTAACACCTAAAGAGCATCCAGCTCAAGACCCCGTTAGGCTACAAACACAGTGACCTTCCCTGTTCCCAAAGAGTACTGGGAAAGCACCTGCATGCTTAACACATACAATTGCCCCCCGATGTAAATTCATGGATCGAGCTAAATGGCAACAAAAAGGTCATCTTCCTCTGGAAACCTTTTCCAGGTACTCCTTTGAAATTCTGAATCATGCTCTTCTGCTGCCCTAGCTGCCCTCAAGAACAAGGGATACAGACTTCCTTATAAAAGATCTGGGAAGATCTGGCCAGCAGTGGCTATTTTGGAGGAGGTCAGTGGCATTTCAACTATTCTGTCATAGCATGCATGAGGAGCAGAACAGAGGGGGGATGCCGACCGAAGGGCAGTTAGCTGGCACTACACCCAGAAACATGATTGATGATGTTAAGAACGGAGCACCGGTGAGGCACTGGAATAGCAGGCGTGTGGGGGCAGTGTGCTGGAAAGGAAAGCTTAAGAAGCTGCGTCTGCCGGCGCACACACGATGCCTGACTCTACAGAGATGCCTTCAGCGGCTCATTCTGAAAACGAACAGAACACTGACTCACAAGAAGCTGAAATTAAAAAAAGGCACTAACACCACACCAAGACAAACCCAGGCTTACGCTTCTTCTGTCCCAGTCATCGGCTCGTTCAAGGCAGCTCTGTGTGACTAACGATATTTTCCATTCTAATTAGAAACACTTCCTGTCTCTTATTAACTCAACAGCTTCTGATTGCAGAGATTACCAGCAGCATATGCAATTAAAGGCTGATCCTGAAACTCCCTTCTCTGCTGAGAAGTTAGCCTTTTTCCTTCCCCAAGCCCCCCAATACTGCTCTATAGTCATAAAAGTCATAGGTGGCCCACCCAGCTTTTTAACTAAAAAATCAATTGTTGCTTGCTTTGGAGAGTAACAAAGGCAAAAGCCTTTCTCTCTGGCCAAGAAACTAGTTGCCCTTTGTCGATCAGCAAGAATGGGGATATTTTGGGTTTCAGCATCAGAGAGAAGACTCAGGGAAAGGGGGAAATGAAAAAGCAAGGCAAGATTTTATTTTTGGGCAACAGAAAGGACAAAAACTCTCAGTAGAAATATTCAAAACACTATTAAAACTTGCAAGTGGCTACGAAAAGTTGAGGCGATGGGGGAGGGGATTCCGTCTCTCCAATTAACAAATTATGCTCACATCCTGTAACATGGCAATACCTCGCCAAATGGGAAAAATCTAACCAATATATTACTGCATGCGGTTACTCAAAACAAAGTATATGGTAATGACTAGTAAACTTAGAGCTTCCTAAATTAACAGTCATTAAAAAACAAGAAACTTGATTAAAATAATGTCAGAGAGGTTTGTGCTCTAAGTGCACGGGGGCAGGGATGTGGTTTAATTTATCGGTAAGGCACCATGTAGGCAAGGCACAGGAAGAATTAAAACTACCACTGGAACACACAACCTTCCCCTTGGCTCAGGAGTCAACTTTATTCTTTGCATTATCAGATATATAATAAGACAGAAAACATCACGACGCCACTATATAAATTCATAGTACACCCAGACTATACTGCGGGCCATTCTCATCACTTGACAGAAAAGGGTATGGAACAATTTCCATAAAAAGACTGGCTATTCAGGTTGGAAGAAAGAGGACTAAAAGGGATATGACAGAGGTCTAAAAATCATAACTACTGTGGAGAAATTAAGGAAGAGTTATTTATCCCTTCACATAACATAAGAATCAGGGGGGAGTCACCAAATGAATATTAATAGGCAGCAGGTTTAAAACAAGCAAAAAGGAAGTACTTCTTCACACACCGCACAGTCAACCTGTGGAACTCCTTGACAGAAGATGTTGTGAAGGCCAAAACTGTAACTGGATTCAAAAAAGAACTAGGTAGGTTCATGGAGGATATCATCAATGGCTATTAGCCAAGATGGTCATGGATGCAACCCCATGCTCCAGATGTCCCTAGAGCAGGCCTCTGACTGCCAGATGCTGGGACTGGATAACAGGAGATGGATCACTTGATTGCACTGCTCTGTTCGCTCCCACTGAAGCATCTGACAGTGGCCACTGTCAGAAGACAGGATCATGGGCTAGATGGACCATTGATCTGACCTGGCATGGCTGCTCTTGTGCTCATCTTTACTGTAATTTTCACTGCAGTGGCATCCTACCAAGGACAAACGGAATGGGATTCATTGTTTCCTGGAAGGCCGCATTTAAAAGCCAAGTCATCATAAGCACAAGGTTCATTTCTAGAACAGCTTTCACCCCAAAGCGCTTTCAAGTTTCTGAACACGTGACCGTGGAAATGCAGCCAATACTATTGTTGAGGGGCCTGCACTCTGTATGTCAGACAGTGAGACACACTGACCCAGTTTTCAAGAGCAAAGCCCTATTCTTATGGAAGTTACCTTGAGATCTTGTCCATGCAGAGCAGACTGGACCTGGGTTTTTGCAGGTCTCATTCAAAAGGCCTACACAACATGAATGGCACTCAACTTTATCCCGGAACAACGAAGGGATCATTTATTCCTGCTGGGATTTAATACTTTGCTGTAGGATGCTGAGACATTCAAACTTGATACTCCGAGGACTAGCCTGTTTCTTGCACTTAAAGCCTTCAGTTATCAGCACACATCTAAACACACAACCCTGCCAGTGCTCTATTATGCATGCACAATAGGGATCAACAAGCTGGGGGTTTTGCCCACACACCAGGCCCAAAATCCAATGCCTATGGAAGTCCGTGGAAAGACTCTCCCAGACTCTAACAAGGTTTGAATCAGACCCATGTGGAGGGTACATGTTCGCAGCGTGCAGCTGCCCCTCCCTCCACTCCTCTTTGCACAAGCATTTGTCAAGGATTTGCCCACTGAATTGAATGCATACCTGAAAATTTCAGCCAATGCCAAGAGTTGGCCTGGCGCAAGCCTCCCCTGTCCCTGCAGCCATTTCCATACCTGACAGAGAGAGTGAAGTCTCCTGGATTGCTTTTACTAGGCCGGGCCAGAAAGCTCCCATGGACTCCTCTGGTCAGGAGCAACTTCTCTGCTTCTATTCCATTGATGTTGGGGTGAAACCACCTACAATGAAAACGCAGAATGTGAAAAGAAATGTATTGGGTGCCATCCTATCATCAAGATCTCCTCCATGGGGCTGTTATGTTGCCTTCTGTTCACAGACTAGGCCAGGTGGGAGAACTTCGGACCCACTTGAAAGCTATGGGTCTCTCCATCCCACCTGGTTACAATTCTCGCATACACAGGCGGGTCCTACGGCAGTTGGGGGACAAAGAACGTCCTTTGCAGGAATTGGTATTTCAACAGCTCTGTCCCAACTCTTTCTCCCCCATTAGTTAGGGCATGGCAGTTTCCATCCCTCTCTCCTCCATATCTGCTCAGACACAGAAGACTGGAAACATATATGCTAGTTATGGAGCAAGGGGGAGGGTTGAAGAGTGCAGTGTTGATATTTGGAAGTTAGAGACCTAGAAACCCACCAGCTCTACCTTCAATAATCAGTGGAAGCTGAAGAAAATGAACCAAAGTACTTAGAAGATGACAGTAGGGTTCTGAAGATGGGGGGATTGGGGGACCAATCACATATGCATGCTCTATAACACTTAGAGACCAGCAATGACAAGGGAAATCAAACCCTATTTCTATGCCAAAACCCCAAGCAAAAACAGGGATTGTTCTCTTTTCCATTGGCACAAGATGGCGAAAATGTCTGGGAAAATAAGGCATGTGCTCCAACAGTTATAGATTTATTCCTAACTCGGGGGGCACCTACAGAAGCAGTTAAGAAGTAGGCCAAAGTCATCCCTGATGTCACGGTCGCCTTCAGTCAATTTGGCCCAACGTAAGACACAGGTCTGCATGTGTGCCTGCGGTATTCATATAAGGGTTTGTGTGGGTGTTTTAAGACAGAAAAAAGCAAAAAGAAGCAAAACCAAAGTAGCATAAACACCACAGCTCTATGTTCTCTCATAGCACTGGCTCTTAAGCCAGAAGTCAAAGATCAAACCTTCAGTCTCCCACTCAGATTCTGCTGCCAAAGTGGGAGTGCTAGAGACACAGAAAGGCCTCGCCTCATCTGGGTCTACTGCCAGATCAGGAAAGACGGAGAGGGGGCTGGCCTGTGATATACGAAGGCTGCACAAAGCCCTCATGAAAGGAAGGGATTTTTCAAGGAAAAAAGTTAGTGCTAACTAGGCCAGTGAGTATGACTGCCTCCCGTTCATGCTTTCCCACGATCGTCCCTTTTTTGTGTTTGCTTTCCCAGATTAAATGACTCGGAGGTACCAGTTGTTTGTACTCCAGATTTGGCAATGCTGCCCGTGAGCCCAATCTAGGCCTTGGCCAGTGAGGCGCCATGTTAAGTAACAGGGTTAACACGTGGTGTGTGGATACAAGTCACATTTAGGCCTGCCTACTTGTTTTGTTAGAGCTGCAGTGCGGACGGTGCCCCAGAGAGTCCCAATTTTCCAGGCCACGATTATGAACCTGTACATAAGAGCATCATCAACTGACTAACTCAAGAGACACAATTCACGCTACAGTAGCTGTCATGGACCGAACAGGCCAAGGAGACAGAGCTACCGCTCTACCAGGAGGCGTCTCCTCCAGGTTAGGGTTGAGGCACATTGACAAGGCATTATGGGGGAAGCTTGTCCTGCCATTGCCTGTGCTATGGAGATACTGAGGACCTCATTTTAATACTCCTTTTAAAGTGCAAGTGTAACCCATTGGCAAGCACGTGTCCCTCTATGCACAATCCACAGAGGATAGAAGTCTGTTAAAGTGGCAGCTTGGAAGCCTTGACATTTAGCTCAAGCTCCTCATCCTTGAGTTCCCTGGTACAATCCCTGGGGTGTCAGCCAAGATGGCAGCCATCCCACAAGCGTTACTTTAAAAAAAATAAAGGGTTGGTAAAAAGGAGACTACTTATGGATAGCGGGCAAGGTTTATTGTTTAGGTTATTTTCATTTAATCTCCGGATTCGATGCTTTGAACATCTACTGACCTCAGTTCTCATGGTGTCCATCATTACCAAAATCCCTTGAGGAACTACAAGACACTGGTGCTTCCCCCCGACCAGCACAAGTTAAAGCCTTACCGACACTAGGGCAAAGATTGTCCCAAAAGTGACCGTTTTTGGTGCTCAGCCCGACATGCCTTAAACAGGGCTTGATTTTCAGAACTGAGAGTTTGCTTTTCTGAAAGCACAAGGTCCTTTAACAGCCTTTCAAGTTGCACACCTAAAAACCTGAAGCACCCCAAATCATTAGTCACTTTTTAAAATCTTGACCTAGAATATTAGTACGTGTTAGTTAAAAGGCCTCCACTAGCAAGCTCTAACACACCTTTAAATCCTAGCCAAGACAAACCCTTATGCAGATGAACTGCTACGATATCCCTTGCATTCATCTTAAACTACAGCTAACTGCATAGCCATGTGAAGCTGTATCCTTTTAAGGGCTTGTCATCACAGCAGACCACAAGAGCAAATACTGCCCCTGCTCAGACCCCCCCTTCCAATGATAATAGACCCTCTTGGAAGAGACCTTCTTTGGGTGGAGACATTTGCACTACTACTCTAAACAAAATGACGCCAGAAAGCAAGGACCTCCTTTTCAAATCAAATGTTTAAAGTGAAATTGGGGTCTTCACAAGAACTGCAGGTCTGGAAACATTTAATAAGTTAGCACCCTACACAAACTAAGCCCAATAAACCTCACACACCTCCTGTCAGGCAGGGAATCATCATCTCTGTTTTACAGAGGGGGAAAGCGAGGGACAGAGAAATGCCTTGCCCATGCGTGAGAGACGCTCTCATGAGTGCACATGCTTCAGATAAACGTAGCGGCTGCTGTACAATTAGAGGGCTATTTTCCCCTTCTCTGAGTCAAACACTCTTTTGGAAAAAAAAGTTGTATTTTTGGATTTTGGAACCGTTACAGTGTGTGTTGAAAACAAGGCATGGAGACCAGGATCTGAACATTTTAGAACCTCATATTTCTGAGGCCGCGAGCAGTGACTCCCAGACCCCGTTTATTATACCATCATATGCAGAAGTCAGATATTTTGTATTCTATAAAGCTGCTATAAAGAAGAACAAAAACGCCTCTAATGGAGTTTAATGGAGCTCGGGGACAAGGCAACGTTGCGAAATGACATGGATAATGTTTTAGCTGAGTGCCTAATGACAATCAAAATGGGCCGGGAGTACTAGGCATGATTTTTCTTCTCTCTAGCTAAATGCATGACAGGTAACTGTGGGCTACAAGTCTTTACATACACAAACTCAATCCCTACCAGGGCAGACGCGCTCAAACCTGAGTCTGTTTGAGACTCACTTGGGAACCGTGAGATGAGAACTTCATGGACTGCTGAGAGCAACAGGATAGGGGTGTGATATTCCCCCCCCCCCATCACACACACACACGCACACCCACCCACCTCTGTATCCCAAGATTAATATTTAAATGCTAGCAGATTCTTGGCTAGAGATATCTTTTTGGCATCACAAACCAGAGCAGCTTTATTATGGCAGGAAGAACAGAAGTGCCGCACTTGGGAATGATCGGCTGCTGGTGAATTGTTATGGGAGGGAAGGAGACAGGGGGAGGGGGGTCATTACTGATGGTATGGGGGAATGGCTAGCGGCAGAAAGATGCGCATTATCTGCTGGCTTTCCAGTCTCTTCCTTCACCCCGCATGTCCTTAGCTGCACTGGGCCCACTCCTACGGCTTGGAAAGGACCCAAGTGAATACAAACATCCAGGCACACCCTCCCCACCCCCCCACGTATAGCGAGCATGAAGCATGAAAACCTAGGTGGTCCTCATAAACAGAGGCCGGAAAGGCCAACTTCCGAATTCAGTCGTGGAAGAATCTTTTCCAAAACATGAGCAGGTTTTTCCAGTAGGTTTACAGACCCCCACTGGGTGGTGCGGGGGAAGGCGGGGGGAAGAAAAAGGAAGCTTCGCTTGCAGGGTCTCTTTCAAAGGGCTACGTGCAGAAGGGAACGGCTTGCCGAGAACTGCTGTGGGATAGTTCTCTAGCCCAGAAACGTGGCTAACTGCCGATTCACAGCATGAAAGCCACGATTTCAAACCCAGGTGGTTACCACAAGGGTATCCCCGCTCGACAGCTCCCTTTCCTAAATGCAAAGCCTTTGTGAAGGGCTCTGCCACCATGAGCAGCTATGTGAAAACGGGGCACTCACCGAACTGCAAACCGAACCTTGGAAAGGGCTGAAACAAATTCAGGTGACGAAATTCCCAACTACCCACCCAATTTTTATTTATTTACTGTCTCTAATTTTCTGGTTCAAGGTTAGCTCAAAAGCAATAACCTCTGCCCTGACAGGAAGCAAGAAGTACTTGAACATTTCAGTCTTGAAAGAAAGCTGCTTCTAGTGAGATTCCCAACTCAATCTGACAACACAAGAAGTTGGGTCATTTGTAGGAAAAGAAACTATTATTGGTGCAGGACTGGCTAGTGTATCTTGCAGCCCACGAGGGCTAAAAATGGGAAGACAGCTTCCCAATAGGAGATGCAGCATTTCCCTCTACAGCTTGACATAGTGGGTTTAAAAAACAGAACAAAAAGCTAGAATAGTAATTGATTCAAGCCTTCTTTAATTGTGAATAGTAGTGCCCTCTCCCCTCCCCCCCCCTTTGAGAAGGAAAGCACAATATGAAAGCATGGTAAGTATAACATTCTTCTAGTTGGTCCATTGTTTTAATGAACACTGATCCCATAAGTGATGCACTGTAAAATAAAACTTGAGAACAATTTAATCGCTGCATTTTTCTGGAACTGGGTCAGCCTTAAAAGACTTACTTTACAGGAGTAGAAAGATCTAATAACCATCATTTTTCGATCAGTAGCTGAAAACTACTTCAGGCAAGTCTGTTTTCCTTCAAAGAAAAATAGATTTCCTCCATAACTCACTCAAACCAATTTAATTTAAATTAAAAAAAAACCCCAAAAGAAGCACTTTTCAGGAACCCAAAAATCAACAACTGAAGCTTCAGGAAATTTGTAAAACAAGCCAGGAAACAAGTCAAGTTAAACACAGCTCAGGTTACTCAGGCCTTTCTGGAGGAAAGGGGACTATGAAAGCCTGATTCGGTTTGGACAGGAATTGACATAGCAAGGCGGAGCTAATGTAGCGACAGATGCTCTGCTTAAATGTAAAATCAGGCTGACTAATGCTCCAGCCCTCAGTCAAAAGGAGAAAAAGGTTCGACAACCACAAGAATACCAGAAAGCCCTCTGTGAAAATCTGGAATGACTAAGTGCATCTGGCGAACAGAAAACTGACATGATGTATGCACAACACTTTCCCTTGAGGCAACGCTTTTGAGTCTCAACACCTCTTGTGAGGTCAGCATCTTACTAGCTCTTTCACCTCCATGGACTGCGTCTACACTGGTCTTTTTCCTGAGGCCTTGTTCACACTTGGGAATAGCCCCAGTTCAGCTAGCAGTGGAATATGACATGTGGAGCTGCACAAGGGCTGACCCTAAGTCTAGACAAGGGCAAACTGGAGCTTGCAATGACTAAACTAGTTAGGGCTTACCCCAGTTTTTGGTAGGAGCAAGCCTTGAACTGGTGCAAACGCCAAGATTTTACTCTACTCATAAATGAGGATAAACCCCAATTAGTTCAATTACTTCAAACCCTGGCTTACCCTTGTCTATACTAAAAATGCTACAGCTGCAGCACTGTAATGAAGACACTGTGGCCTAGTATACACTACTAAGCTAGGCTGACATAAGCCACCTTGCGTCAACCTAGTTGTGCATGCGTCTATGCTTAGATTTGACTCCCACCGATGTCAGCTCCCCAATAGGCCAACACAAACACCACCTACCCGAGCAGCACTGAGCCTGGGTGACCTATTGAGGTCAATGCCACGAGAACGTGGACACTGCGTAATCTTTGTCAACCATTACAATCCTCCAGCAGCTGTCCCCAAAGTGCCTGACTTGACTGCTATGGTCACAGCTCTAAACTCCACCACCCCAGCGACACAGAGACATCCCCCCCATATCCCACCCCCTTGTGTGACAAAGAACTGTTGCCCCCTTCCCCCTTTCCGACACACCCAGTGCAGAACAGTTTCTGCAGCCCTAGTGACAGAAAGAAGAAGTATGACACTGCCAGGAAAAAGAAAATGAAATTTACATCTTGCTCAGAAGGGAAATCTGCCAAGTACACACACGGCTCAGCCATGCATGCACATAGCTCTCCGCTGCACACACAATCCTCCCCCAATGCACCAGTCAGAACATCTACCCCCATGATAGCCAGGATCACAAGCAAAACGCTGGAATTAATCAGTAAGTGGTTGAGGAAAAAGCATCACCTCTTTGGCTTCATGCTCATGAAATTCACCACAATGCACAGGAATCAGCACATGGCTTAAGCCTTATTTGGAGGGTTGACATTGGGTGTACACACAGACACACATGCACACAGAAGTGAGGGATAATATCAATGGTCATTTAAGCATTTTTTAATCCATTTAGATTTTGCCCAGTTGCAGGAATTTATGGAGAGGCCAGACAATGGGGCGGGGGCGGAGGGTAGAATCAGAATTAATTCATGACCACAGATGCTGAAATTCAAAGTTAAAGTTCTCTAACCATTAACACATAAATTGCATATTTTGACACACAATGTTGACCACGTAAATATCCTTAAATCAAACTAAGTTCTCAAGCATCATTTTCTTACTTTGCCTATCTGTACCTTTCAAATTAACATCGATGGAAATATTTTTTGTTGCCATGTATGTGGGGTGAAATCCACGTTTACAGACATTTATCAATAAAAAGAAATCTACTCCTTCCAAGCCAAGCCTGCCTATAGTGAAGCTTGGGGTTGAATTCAAGCTGCTAACCCAAATTAAGAGTTGCCATGTTATTCCGCTGTTATTTTACTAGAGTCAGTTAGCCTGAGTTAAGAAATACTTCTGTTTTGTTTTTTGCAGCAAAGATGTATCCTAACTCTGACACTAATAGAAGGCAGAAAAAACTTACATATCCCTGAACCATGTTGTGGCACTATAAGTCCCAAGACAGCAAGTTTTCGCCTAAAGGGCTGAAAGGAAAAAACGTAGATCGAATATTGTTATGTTTTTTTTTTAAATATTGATGCCAGCCATAAAAACACCTCTGACCGTTTTCAAATTTCTTGAAACTAAATCATCAAAAGCCACTTCATCCACAGATTAAAGCTCAAGAATTAGCTCTCTTCATATCTAAACAGAATGAATCAAGACATTGTGGGATGAGCCAAAGATGCCGATCCCAAGACAAACATCACCCCCAAATAATTGAGGGGTGGATGTTTGGTTTGAGCTTGCCTCTTAAAAAAAAAGAAAGCATTTTTGTTTTGTTTTGTTTTTTAAATAGCCCTGTGAAGGTCAGGAGGCCATACATGCTGGAATAGCGGGATACTTAAAATTGATTCTTGGAAACTACTTAATTTAAAAATCTATTTTGCAAAGAAAGGGAACTTGGAAATCAATATATATCCAGGTTCAAGTCTTCATAGCTGCTCCTGAGTGTTTGGATGCCCATTTCCCAGTAAAAAGAGATTTAAAATCCCACCCACTCTTATAATTTAACTTGCTCACGAATGGCATGGTGTGCAGTGTTGTTGTAGCTGTGCTGGTCCCTGGCCATGAGAGAAACAAGGTGGGTGAGGAAACATTTTATTGGATCAACTTCTGTTGGTGGGAGAAGCTTTAAAGCTTCAGACAGCTTTTTCTCAGGTCCGGAGAAGGTAACCGAAGTGCCCAAGCTAAACACAAGGTGGGACAGCTTGTTCAACGTAAGGGGTTCACATGTGCTGTTGGAAACCACTAAAAAGGAAGTGTGGAATTAAGGACTAGCAGGCAGAAGGGTGAGTTGCAAATTGTTGTGAGTCATAAAAAGTGCAATTGCCTACTTCATTTTACATGGCTTTACCTCACCGTATCTTGTGTCTCACACATTGCTTACACTCTCAGAAAACAGTTTAAGAGGAACATAAACTTGGTGTGTACTTCTCCAGGTGTGATTTGCACCCGGATCAGAAGTTACACTGGGAGACCCAGGGGAAAGTGCTGTCTTTTGGGGCCTGCTCCAGTGAGTAATTCAGTGTACCCTCTAAAGGCTGTGCCCCTTGAGCTGTAGTTGACCTCAACTGGGCAATGAAGGCACTCTTTCCTATGCTTGTCTACATTTGAAAGTTCATGTGGTTTAAGGTAGAGTGAATTTAAAGTTGTTCCTAATAACGCCACGTATGGACCTTCTTACTCCAGAACAAATATGCCTTGTTCCCACAAGGTTAAGCTTAACAGCAACAAAGCATTTGTTAGGAACACTTCTATGTGCAGAAAAGCCCTTGCAAGATCTTGTGATTTGGTGGCAGAATAGGATTTGCGGTGGAGAGTAAAATACCGCGAGATCTTGCGCGGGAACAGCGGTGTTACTCTCTGCCGCAAGTCCTACTCTGCCACCGAATCTCACTTGCTGTGGGATTTCACGGCAGAGGGTAACAGCAAATCCCACTCGCCCTTAAAAAAAAAAGAATTAAAAAAAAAACTTCCTGGGTGCACACCCTACTGAAATGTGCTGTGCATGCCTATGGCTTTATCCCACGTCAATATAGCGCCCAAAATATTCGGTGTTTTAACGAATGAAGAAACAAAATTAATACCAAGCATACCACAAGTTACCAGCAACTGCCCATCCCACTGCCCAAGCCACTGAGGTGCAAAGAGAAGAGCAGAGTGTCAAGAAATCGGTCAGGAACTAGCCGAAAGCCAAAAGCAGGGAGCACCATATCATCAGGCCCAAGCATTCAACGATTGTGAGTTGGGCCTCTAAAAAACCCGCATGGGTTTTTAAAATAAGTGCTGGGTTCTTTTTATAAGCTTTCTAGTTTTTGAGTCTTAAGGTCACATTTTCAACCTTTTCTCCACAACCACAAGGGCTAGAAACGCCTACTCCCACACTCAGATGAAAGCAGAGATTCTCAATTACTTGACTCCAGCAGCTGGGGCTTTAATATCAACTAGTGAAACACAAGTGATTAAAAAAACCCAGCACATCAGGTAGCAACAGTGAAAACGCTAACCAGCGTGGGAGAGTAAATAAGCAAGATGTTCGGGAAACAGAAGTCATCATGCAAGAAGTCCACAATGGGGGAGCAGCACGGAGCTCATGCGTCACAGTTTTATGTTTAAGACCTCCTGCCAAAAGGGTTTGTTCATATGGAGACGGAAATAAGTCAACAGTTTAATTCAATGTCATTTGGGGAGGCATGAGAGCATGGGTGTCACATTTGTTTTATTATATTAAAGCTTTCAATCATGTTTTAGCAAAGCTGGGTATTTACTGTACACTAAGCGCTGCGTTTGCTTTGAGATGTTTTCTTACATGTAGATTTGTGTTTATATCTTAAATCCTATGGTAATAGCTATTCTACATAAAAGCGTGCCTGCACATAAAACACTTCTGAAACCTGGTAAGACAAATCTACCTCCTTTGCTCTTTCTAGTCTGGTTCAATTCAAATCCCATCAGGAGAATAATTATACCAAACCTAGCCTAAAGGGAGTGTGCTAAATAAACATGCTCGGCAAATAGGGTCAGTTTTACATACAGGTAAACATTTTCATTTTCCCAAATCAATCAGCATTCAGACAGCTAACTGTTCCATGGCACATTACTTAAAACATCCTTTATGGGAAAGAAGTCTTACAGAACTTAAGGGAAACTTGTAACATTTGGATTGAATGTTTAAACCAGCATTCACAATTCTATCGCCGGGATGAAGCTGCATTATGTTCCACGGGATTTGAAAGTCATTTCCATTGAACCCTGTGTTTTAGACCTATGTTTTCTTTAGGACTTTTCCTTAAGCAGATACCACATACATTACTTTTGGCTGGAAAGTTATGCATCTATTTAAATTTCAACAGAATCACAGATAAGTGTTGATGAACATTGATTTAACCTTCCCCCCAAACCAAGGTTCCATCGATAATCATTAAAATTTACAGATAGGCACAGTAAGCAAAATGCTGATTGAGAATTTATTAGAATACAATTTAAGGATATTTGCTTTGGCAGCATCATGGGTCAAAACGTACAATGTGTCTTAACTGTTATAAAGCTTCAACTGTTTGAATCTCAACATCTGTCATTAAACAATTGTCTCACCCCCACCCTCCTGCAGTCTGACACATGCACGCTACTCACACACGCTTCCTGCAACTGTGGAAGTTTAAGTAGTTCTTCAGAAAAAAAATGCTTAAAAATACCAATATTTTCCACCAAAGTTATTTAAAAAAAATTGAATTCTGCAGAGCCTAGTCATACAGATCAAGATCAAAAGGGCTCACCAGATCATCAAGTCTTATGTTCTGTGTCTCACAGGCCACCAATACCCCCAGCACCCACACGCAAAATCCAACAACCAGAATTAGCCCTAAGTATTACATCCCCCAAGAGATTAGACAATTGTGTGTCACAGGCCCCTCTAGTGGCAGGGAACAGATTAATAGAATTTGGGTGCCTCGCTTCCTTTAAAAATCCCATCTTTAAGGCATGGGCTCTAGCACACATAGACTTGTCTTGAAAGAATGCAGCATTTACTCAGAGTAAAAGGTGGGCCTGTTTCCAGGAGCATAGATGTTTACTCCAACATTTAAAAGCATGTGGTTTCTCCAAGCGGCAATGAAGAATTGATATACTTGTGCTCTAAAGGCCCTGATCCCACACTGATGGGAACAGCCCGACCCCACAGCGTATGTAGGTCTTTGCTGGCCTGGGGCTTTAGTCAATTAGATGACAATTTTGAGAAAGGAGGGCGTGGCCTGCTGCCCTCCCACAGACCCTGGCTTTCTGGTCACGAGTACAGAGATGCCATTAGTGTTTTCAAACTACCACCTTCCTGCCTTTGCTCAGAGCTGGTCTTAAGGACAAGCAGGGAAGGACTCTAGTGATAATCAGTACGAATGCTCTCACTGGTGCTAGACCAAGGGTGGGAGAATTCGCCGCACTGATGAAGGATAGATATGCAGCACAGATTAGAGCCTGGTATGACATTACTACCAAGGTCCTCTGAATCTTGATGGAGTCCTCCAGCTGATCTATCCAGTGTTAAACATGCGCATGCTACACAAAACCACCCAGGAGCAATTTTTATAAACATCTGTGGGACAGTCACTAACCCGCAGGAAAGGGCAAAAAACTCTGTTTTTAATTTGCTTTGCAATTCAATTTTAAGAATTCGATCTCAACATAACCTTAACACTTCGTCCTTCTACAGACCTTCCATCCAGGGATCTCAAAGCGCTCTACAATCTAATACATTTCATCTCACGGCCAACTTGCGAGGCAGGAAAGTATCATTCCTCCCTCCTACCATTTTGAAGATGTGGGGGCAGAAGCACTGAAAAATGAAGTGATTTGCTGAAGATTAAACAAGTCTGTGGCATAGCCAGGGACCGAATCCAGGTCTCCTGATGCCTACTGCTGTGGTTTTACCCTTTGACCATGTTTTCGTCAATTTCCATTTTCAGTCTGGTTTGTTAGCATGGTTGATGGGGGCATTCTTCACTGCAAACAATTAGGACATTTCCTACAGGCAAAGACTCCTATAATGACCAGCAGGCCTTTTTTTTTTGGCTCTAGACTGAGCCTTTTATTTATACAGAGCTAAACCTCTATAACTGCATTCACGTTAATAATTGGACAAAAACTTTCACACAATGCACAGTTACCCTGTGGAACTCATTGCCAGAAGAGGTAACCAAGGCCAAGAGCTTAGCAGGATGCAAAAGAGGATTGGATTTAAAAAAAAAAAAAAAAAAGGAATATTTTAAAATTTGTTTTGCTCTTTTTTTAATTCTTACTGATTTTTAGAGTGAAATAAACCCCCATGCTTCAGGGCAGAAGTCACACTCTCATTCATCGGGTCAGGATGGAAATTTCCCTGGGGACAAGTTATCCCAAAAACTGCTTAATACAGGGTTTCTTCCACCTTCCTCAGAAGCAGCCATAGCTGGAGATGGAATACTGATCTAGCTGGACCACAGGTCTAGTCAGATATGGCAATTCCTACATCTGTAGCAGCCGGTCTACTCTGGTAGATTAGGGGGCTACGGCAGATGCCCAGGTGTGTACATATTTCCAATTGCTAGCTGCACCCCATAGCCAGTGGCAGACTTTCCATCCGTGCCCCGTGACAAGAGCTGTACAGATATTTTCCATGTAGTTGTGAAGTAGCTGGCTAGAGTGTACACTCAAAAAGGGACTTCCCCAGGGAAACACAGCTCAGAGCTACACAATGAGTCACTCCCCGGCAAGATGCTTCATGCTGAGCCTTTTCCTCCCTCCCCTTCCCATCTATATATGGTCAAGAAAAGGATGCGTTAAACCCTTCCTCACCGCCAGATCCTCAACGTGTTGCTGAGCAAACCGGGTTTCCAATGGAAGGGCCATTCAGAGGAATGGGATAAAGCAGGTTAAAACTTGATCCATATTAGAGAAACATGATTTAGTTATAACAAGCATCAAATAGCACTGAAAGAGCTATTGGAGTCTTATCGGCCTTTTAGTCCTTTACCAGCAGCTATACATTTAACAAACAAACTGGCTGTTTTATAGTGCTTTTCATCAGTAGATCTCAACGTACCTCTCAAAGGAGGTTGGTATCTTTACCCCCAATAGAGCCCTGCTACTGGGGTGGTAAAACAGCCGGACCCATCGCCCCTCCCCCTCATGCTTCTGGAAGTGAACAGCATCCTCTTGGTGAAAAGAATCTCACCCACCAATCTGTTCGCTATTTCTATTGCGCTCATCACCCTGAGATCTCAGTGTCACACGTTCCACAAACCTACTTGCCAGCCTTCAAGGAGTCCTTATTGGGGCCTTTTCTTTTAGATCAGGTGCTCTACTATTTCTTATTGATAATTTCATGCATTTTACACATTCCTGATAAAAATCTAGTTGGTGCCTAACTCCCTTAGGCCCTGATAAAAAGTAAGTGGTGAAATGGGCAGTGGAGAGGTATAGGCAGTGTTTTTCAAACCCCCCAGTTTGGCTAGACATGCAGTGGGAAACGCATCAGGATTTGACTGAAAACTATGCCAAAAGCATCTCCGACAAGCTGCAAATCAGCTGAAAAAAAAGCTATCCTCTCCTCCTTCCCAGACAGGTCCCAGATATACAGTCAAACACACATTATGAAGGAAAAGCTGACGTGAGGGAAACACTCTGTAGAGAACCCAACCCACACATTTAGGGAAGCCAAAGCAGCAAATAACTCAAGGGAGAAATTGATCCAGAAGGTTCCTACAGTGAAGATGTGGGAAACTGAATTCTTGTTAATGAATAAGACTTTACTCCCAAACTTCTGGGCTCCCTTTCAGCAGTATCATTCTCTTGAAGCCAATGGACCTCCTCTGCATTGACCTCCACATGGAGGCTTGTCTGTTCAGTGGGGAGGTTTTCGCCACCATGGAGCTGCACTGGTGCAGCTTATCCCAGTTTGAATACAGGATAAGTCACTCCAGTTCCCACCTTAAAAGACAGTGGTGCCAAACATTTACACTAGGAGTTTGCACTAGCACCATTATGCCAGTGCAATCACCACCAGGGGGGAGAAGCCTTGAGAGTCAAATTTGGTTCATAGTAAGCAACAGCTTGCATAGATTTTGGTGGATTTTTGACACACCTCGCAGTAATTTATGACCACAGAAGTGTCACGGAAAGCTAATATAACCTGCTCTCAAGTCATGTGGGCACTTTTAAAAAATTCCACCTTTTATATTTCATGACAGTCACAAAACCAGTCTAACACTAGTAATTACTTCTCATTTCTCTAGTACCTTCCACCAAGGACCGCAAAGTGCTTTACAAACTGTAGCAAATTCCAGTTCACAACTTCACTGAGATGTGAATCTATTTGCATCCCCATTTTACAGGTGGCAGAACGGAGGTACAAGGGTGGTTAAAGGTTTGATTTTCAGAGGCTCTGAAACACTCACAGTCTCCTTGGCTTCAAAAGTAAGTTGTGTGCGCTCAGCACTTCTAAAAATAATCAGGTGCTCAGGTTTTATCGACACACAAAACTAACACCCAGTTAAATTAAAATTGGTTATTAAACTGCTTGAGTTACACCAGGGCAACGCTCTGCATGGACACTTACATCAGTTTGCCCCACACCAACTTCAGTGACATGAACATAAGTGGCTTACTCATCACACAGCAAGTTGGGGCAGAGCTAGAAAAACAGAACCCAGGACTTGTGGCTCCTAATACCATGCTCTAATCACTAGCCCCTATAATCCTCCTTGGCTTTTTGTTTCGCTTGAAGGTCATCACCAGCTTTTACAAGAAACGTTCACATGTCACCATCGTGACTTGACACCGTAACGAAGGGCAGGTTTATTGAACGATCACACTGGAGTGGAAGTTGGGGGGGGGGAAGCAGGCAGTAGGGAAGACCCCGCAGTTTTGTTCTGAGCAATTGCTAGCCTTGGAGCGGGTGAAGTCACACGATTGTGTTCTTGGGCCTTGTAAAACCACCAGGGTTGCAATACAGAAATCAATCACCCATTGCTGTCTCTGGGTTCCTTAAGCCCCAAGCCATTGTTAATTCTCCACAGGCCATCCCAAATGCAAATGAGTTAATCAGCTTCTGTTTTCTTGAGCCAGATAATTTTAGATTCTCTTTACCTATATGACTCTAGCTAGAGACAGGGCTACAACAATGGGCAGAGTCCTACAGCCTCTTTTCATTTGTATATATGAACCTGCGTTTCCACCTCCTTCAAAGAGGGGCTACAAAAATGTCCACGTGTGAATGTTCTCAAAAGAAAATTTCCCACCCAACAGTGTGCTCTGCAGAATTAAGTCTCTGAAACATGGAGCTCGCTCACCAAACTCATTCTTTCTACTGCTCTAGCTCCAGCCTCTCCCCGATCCTCCTGCCGTTGGACCTTTGTCCAGTGCAGATCTTGCCATTCGAAACTGGCTCCATGGAATTCTAGCATAAGGGCTTGAGCCAAAGCCCAGTGAAGAACAATGGAAATCTTACCATGGGTCTCATTCCGCTTCACCCTGCATCTTATGCCACCTGGTGTAAGGTGCTGCATTCTATACCCGCTCTGCAGCGATCCAAGCGACCACCCAATGTGCAAGCCAATGAGGAATCAAGCCTCTTCAACTCGCACTGTCCATCTCTGCTTATTATGTAATTTTGCACATTGTTAGGGACAGAATTTGAAAGGAAGACCAAATAAAACTGTGTTGCATGGCACACCAGGATTAAGGAGGGCTAATGGCTGATGACAGATCTTCATGGTCTCCTACCATGAAATCCAAACTTCAGTCCTCCCCGGACATCATTTGCTCGGTAGAGCCAAAGCGTCTGGATCCCAGCTAAACTCCACACGCTTAAAGTGGATGCTCAATAAAGTCAAAAGGAGAATGGGTTGCACCAGCCCTTTTGGAGAGTTTCATTTCTCAGTTTGATGAAGCAGGAACAGAAGGTATAAACAGAACAAGGACAGGAGAGAGGACATACAACGAGCGCTTCCTTACAGATCCTGTACTGGAAGGAGGATGGTCATTCCCCTTAGGCAGTGGGCATAGAATACATAGCTTACACTTACTGGGCCAGATGCCCAGCTGATTTAAATTGCTGATTTACAATAGCTCAGGATCTGGCCCAGTCTTATGCCCACTGAGTTTCCCACTCACACTTTCAAGGTTCTGCACCTATTCCGTCATACTCGCCTTCTCATTCCCTTTGCTCTGATCGCATCTGCCTTTTCTAGCCCTTTCCCTGGCTCCCACCTTCTTCCACGCTGCTTCTTCCACCTTAACAGCATCCCTTTTGTATGCACCAAACCTTCTCCTTCAAATCTCTCCCTTGAAAAGCACACTTTTGTAGTTTCCCTGCAATATCAACCTTCTTTCAAGTTTAACTGGAGTGTTATGCATTATTTGTGTCTGCCCTACTTTATGTCTTAATAAGGTGAGACAGGGAAACTGATCTGTCAGAATTGAATTCTGATTGCTGAAATCTCTACTTCAAAACCAGGACTTTTTACATACTAAAGTGGACCTATTTAAACTCCAATTCACCAATTGTGGTCCTATTCACAAATGGAAAAAAGCAGCAGAATTTCATAGGTTTTTTTTTTTAAAACTTAGAAATTGGAGCAATATTCCAATAACTTGGAAATTGGAGGAATAATCTGAACCAAAATACAAAATACATTCATTTTTATTTTTAAAATAAATTGTGAATATTTCATCCATCCCCAAAATGGAAACAGGAATTATATTGGAAACAAAGCTGCTGAGATGCAACAAATACACAACCTACAGACAGTATATTACACACATTATTTCACAATAGCACCAGTAATGTGCCCTTTTGGGAAACAAGTAAACACTAATACGTATTTACTGTTTTATCCCACCCAAATTAAATCTGTATTTAAGAGGGTGTCGTGTACTGACATCTGCCTGGACAGATCCACAACTTGAACAAATGTCCATCTGTCGAGACGTAGGGCCTAGAGTCAATAGCGTTTGTGCTGCAGTTCTCCCCAGAAGCCCCTAGGCAGACACTCTAGAAACACATAGCCAAACAGTCCCTGCTGCAAAGAACGTATACTTTAAGTAGACAAAGGACAGAGAGCGAGAGAGACGAAGTAACATGCTCAAGAACACGCAGCAGAGCGCAGATTGGAATCACATCTCCCCAGTTCAGTACTGTACCCAGCAGGTCACGTTGCCTCTCTAAATCAGGCCTGGTTTCTGCTAAGATCTGCCCCCAGATTGTCCAGGCTGAATGGAAGAGCAGATCGGTTTAAGTGTCTGAGTCTTCGAGGCCCAGCATGCTTGTTGCAAATGAGCCCTACCAACCAGCCTTGACCCTCCAACATTTCTCAGCCTTTCTCAACTTTGCTTCCACACCCATGATCAGCAAGAAAGCAACTCTGCTTCGTACTGGCCAACGGAAAGTGACCAGAGGAGACCACTGTGTGCAGAGTTCACTTCTCTCAAGACGACTATGATCTAAGTAGCAAAGAGTCAGAACCTATCACATGGCCACCTCTTATCCCC
This sequence comes from Mesoclemmys tuberculata, assembly GCA_007922155.1. NCBI lineage: Eukaryota > Metazoa > Chordata > Testudines > Chelidae > Mesoclemmys > Mesoclemmys tuberculata. The sequence continues at coordinate 16,050,050 of ML675630.1, read as the reverse complement.
CCTGGGGAAACCCGAGAGAATATTAACCACGCCATCAGCTCACACCTAGCAAACGGCAGAGAGCAAGCTATCGAGTGGGGAGAAACTGCAAGGACACGCTCTTCCCCTTTGCAGAGTGGTTTTGGACTTAGGTTTACTAATCAGAATGGCTGTCACTCATTCTCTTTGCAAGGCTGGATGGCCTTTGTTTGAAAATTCCACGTGCTTATGTTTTTTAGTGGACCGCTAGTTTTACGACACAGGCAAAATAGGGACTGGGATGAGAGCGATCGCTCTCTCACTGGTGACCTGAACAACAACTTATTTCATCTCACACCACGAGAGAGAGAAGGCTAGCACGTTAACCCCCTGGATGCGGGACCACCCGCCCCTAACTGGGCGGCACCACCCCGAAAGGCTCATTTCAAGTCCCAGTCCCAGTTTGAATGACTCTGGGACAGCACTTGTCCTGTGTTCCCTGTGGCACCCCTCTGCACCAGTCTCCTTCCTGGTGGGGAGGGGAGAGGCTGAGGTGGGCCTTAGCCCACCCCCGCCAAAAAGCCCTGTCCCCAGCTCCTCATCTTCCCCACGAGGCCCACCCTGGCCAGGCCAGAAGCCGGGCAGTAGTAAGAGCCACCCAGTGAGCCCCAGGCTCCTGTGAGGAGCCCCGGAGTCCTGGACCCTCCACCGACACCCAGTCACCCTACACCCGGGAGCATCTTTGCATTGACCAGACAGACACATTGGGGAGGCGGGGGGAGATGAGGATTATGCTCTGGAGGTTAAGGCACTGGAACGAGATTCAGGAAATGAGCTCAAGTTTGCAGGTCTGCCGCAGACTCCCTGTGACTTTGAGCAAGTCACTTCACCTCTGTGCCTCAGTGCCCCACCTGTAAAATGGTAACAGGTTAGAGTCCTCATGACTATGCTGATCTCCCGAGTCCCCACAATAGAAATCTTTTCAAAAGCAGAAGTTAGACTAGACTAGACTATGCAAAGCTAACCCAAAAGCTCTCTGGAAAGCAGGTGGAATTTGATTTCCTGCTAGACCCTGCCCTGTGTGCACACCCTGGGCCAGAGCAGGCTGCATACATCACAGGGACTGCCTCACAGCCCATCCCACACCAAGCCACAGAGCCGATGTGGAAAGCTGCTTTCAACAGTTTCCTCCCCACTCTCCCCCGATAAAAGCCCTGAAGTGACAAGGAAGGGAAGCAGCTAAAAAAAGACATCCTCTGGGGAGGAGAAGGAAGATGAGCTGCTCCGGGAAGGCAGCAAACTGCATGGCACTGTCAGATATGCTGACACGCAGTTGACTTTGCCTTTACCAGCACCAAGATAAAACAGCGGCGCGCACACATACAGGTGCGCCGAGGATGAGAAAATAAGGAAACTGGCACAATCGTGGCAGTCAGCACACGGATCTCTCCCAGCCACAGGCCAGGGAGCAGCTGTGACGCACCCCATGACCACTGATGCAGTGCCCCCGTCTACAGCCTCATAGGTGTGTACCACTGACATGCTTTGTGTACCCAGCTACTTGCAATGTGATGGAAGGGTGTCCATCACCCTATCATCAAGGCACTGTTTACAGAGAGTTTTAGCACAAGGCATGACAAGTCACCATCCATTTTTAAACCTTGATGTCTAGCAGAGGCCCATGCTCTAAGCAGGAGCTCCCAGGGTGAGAGTCTAACGGAGCATCACTAGCAAGAGGTGACTCTCCGCAGATTACCAGCTCAGACAGACATCCCCGCCTCTGGTTTATTTTGCCTGCAACACAGAGGTGGAAGCCTCACAAGAGGCAGCTACAGTTTCCAGCAACGTAGCGAGACCGGCCCATCCAACAGGACTGCAGAGCTCCTATTTCCAGGCCCACGGGAAAGCTGGAAATGCAGAGGCTGCTGCAAAAAGAGCAACTGATAGTGCAGGGAAGGCAGAGGTTAACTGTGCATGCTAGGATAGTCCAAACCTTCCATTTTGATCCATTCTAGAAGCGGGAAGAGGTTTAGTGTCACAGGCGTGAAATGGTACGTGTGCGCCTCCACGCTTGGGGCTACACAGTGCTTTGACTGCACTCCGAGTCACACAATCCACGTTGGATTGGCTAACTGGCTCTAAACCTACCCTGATGTGTTCATTTCGCCCACTCACCTTCAGAGGTCACCTGCTTCCACAGTGTATGTTGTGGACATGGGGGCAGGGTGGGGTATTGTATCTTGCAGCCACTGGCAAGGACTTTTGCTCTGCATTTGATGAGCACAATCTCTCCAACAGTACCTGCTGTTACTGATCAGATCACACCATGACAAGTCTCATCTGGGAGTTCAGTTTACACGGCCAGTAGGCAACAGATGCGTCAAATAGGGGGAAAAAAAAATGGTAAATGTTTATCCATGCCCCTGAACTCACACGGGGAAAGAGGAAATGCTCTGCAATGGCAGGGCTCGTTTTCTCGCTTCCAAAAAACAATAGAGCAGTGCCTCACAGCACACAACCACAACAGTGGGCTTCACTGTGGTGTTAAATAATTCTCACAAAACAGGATGCACTAACTTGTGACACCTGTCTGGGAGGGAAGTATCTTAGTGTCCTGGGACACACAAGACCTGGTGTGCTAACAGCCACTGCTTCATGTAAATCTGTCAGCGACATTTCCCCATCTCAAGTTCTAATTTTAGAGTCTGTGTTTCCACCCGTTGCCACATTTGATTAACCCGAAACCTGGTTCAGCCGCTTAGCGAGTCACTAGTGTGAACATCGCAGCATCTCCTTCATGTCCCGGGCTTGCAGACAGATCTCAGTTTGTTTGGCACAATCTGACTAGATCATAGCAGCTAGAAGTTGGCACTCGGCACCGGTGTAAATAAATAGATACATCCACCCTAAATTTGGTGAGACAGAAGGATTAAAGGTCAGCGAGAACAGCTCGGCCAGACGGTTTGTTTGGCTGAAGCGTCCCATCTGTACCTTCCCCCAACCCGGTTCCTCTTCAACCCCCTGACTCATTAAATGACATCTTAGAGCCAGATTCTTAGCTGGTGTAAGCAGCATGGAGCCACTAAAGTCATTCATACGAGCCAGTGATCTAGCCTGTAGCAGACATGTCTAGTAAGTGCAGTTACTCTGTGAAAAGTTGGCAAAAGGTGTGGAGGGGGACTTGGGCAGCCCACTGCGCATTCAGACTAAGCAAAGAGAGTTTATTGGGGGGAAGGGAGAGAGAGAATATAGCTCCCTATGGGCAAGTGCTTACATCACTGAAACCACAAAGAGCTGGCACTAATTGGCAACGCTGTAATGTCTGCCTCTGCAGAGAGGACTTAATGGGCCAGGGAGACAGAGCTCATTCTTGTCCCCTGGGGCTGGCCAGCCTAAGATCCATCGGTGCGGCAGCAGATGCTGCCCCCGTTCTTAAGGGGAGAGGAGGTCTTTAGTCTCTAGGACCATCAAGCTGGTACTTTTCCTGTCATCTGCAACTCACACAGAACAGGCGAATGTAGAGCGCAGGTGTGACAACAGCATGGAGTAGGCGAAGAGCACAACTGGACCCTTCATTGCTATGGGAGCAATTTTCTCCATTTCTGGTGACCGGCTGTTCCGATCCCCAGGCTGTGTGCACAGGAAGGAAATGTCCATGGGTGCAAGCCATCAGGTGGCCAGCGTGGGGTTTCCAGAAGAAGGATCAGTTTCCATTGCACATATCCAACTGTCTCTGTCGCTCTTCCAATGGGATTTGAGCGGATCGCTCTAGAAACTTGGGTGGATTACATCGCTGTGAAAGTCTCTCCCTCTCTCATACTGTTTTAATACCATGCCTCGTATTATTCTTCCTACAAGATACAACACAGCCCACTCCAACCATTTATCTGCTCAGCAGAGATCAGGCTTGCCATGGAAGTCATTTAAATATTTCTGTTACAGATAGTGTGCGCTATCCCTCAAATCTCAATATAAAATCAGTTTCACTTGTGTTGGTTCATTCAAAGTTAGCTGTAAATGGTAAGCTACTACATTCTAGTAATTTTAGATGATTCACATTATGAATTGTAATGTAAATGGCAGAGGTTATTTTACATGTAACTGGCTTGATAAAGTATCTGAATAGCTAATATTGAATAAATACTGCAAATTATTTGTTATGAAAAAATAAATAAATAAAAGCATATATTTTTAGCATGTACAGAGGTTCTTATCCACACCCAAGCACTCTAGGGCCACATAAAAAGTTTTGATGGAAAATGACAGAAGAAGGCTGGGCCAGTTGTTACAGCAATAGGTAGGAGACCAGAGTTTGATTCAAGCTCTGACACACAATCCCTGTGTGACAACAGACCGACTGACTCACAATCCATAAGTGACTTCTCCCAGGTAATAGCACTTCCCTACCTTGTAGGGCTGTTCTGAGATCACAAACATTAATGTTTGTGCAGTGCTTGGCTCTAGTGTAGTGTAAACACGCAAGATTAAAGAGGTGCATAAATGTCTGGTGAGCCAGGTGTCTATTTGCAGACAACTTCTGCAAGTAGAAAAAGACATCAAAGAAACATACTGGGATTTTGATACCCTGCTTCCTTCCTCTTCTCACGCAACACAGAAAGCCGGGACACGTCCAGGCAATATGTAAACTCTGGGGACTCCAGGTTTTCTACAGCCGTACACAAGATCACATTAAATGTGTTCTAAGGATGGATTTCAGAGCCTGGATGCTATGGTGACTGGCACACTGCATACTGCCAAAGGAGAGCCTGCTCGCTAGACTACAGTACAGTCTTTGTATGTCAGCTGTGCAATGGATAGACCAGAACAGACAGGAGTAAAAAACGATACACGAGGAAGTTCAAGACAAGGGAGTTGGAGATACTCATGGGAAAAGGCTGCAGCTTTGCCTGACTCTAGACTGGGTCCCTTGTGTAGGAGGGAAACTGATCTAATGTGGTCCAGCCCGAATGTATAAGATACTATATGTCAGTAGCAGAATATACCACCACCACCACACACCACTGTATTGGGAAAAGAATTACCACAGAGATTTTCAAAGCATAGAGGATTTAGAGCCATCATCCTTTAAAATTAATGGAGGGGCAACTAAACCCTCTAGGCCATTGTAAATATACCAACCACCCACAGAAAGGCTGAGGGAATAATGTAGCTGGTAATTTTTACCTCTTTTGGTTTGCAAGCTGTCCACAAGTATTTTGTAATTTAAAAATTTTAATATTCAAAATTACTGGCCAAACAAAACCTGTCAACTCTCCAATCTGCATGTTTCTCTTATTATATGATGCGCAAAGCAAGCTTCGTATCCCCAATTGGAACTGCATTGCAACACAAAGCAAAGGTGGAACGACACAGCCAGGAGGCCCTCAGACTAATACAAGCATCTCATTTAACCTTCATCTATTTAGGGATATTTAAATCATATATGTCATGGATATTCTCATTCCCACTGTAATTAAGTTGGGTACACACCTGGCAGAAAGTCGGGGCATTAAAAATGTGTCACCAGCCACCTACGCAACCAGCTTGTTTGCCACCTGAGTGACCAGTGCCACCGCGGGACAGAAAGTTATTTGTTTAGCTGCTTTGCTATGACCTGATGGAGCAGAACGCAGGCAGGAGCCAAGACTCCAGGAGGCAGGCAATGAGAGAGCCAACTGGCTTTCACAAGGCACTCAATAGATTTTAAGATAAGCTAAGGAGAGTGAAAATGGTGAAAAGCTTGGATTGCTATTACAGCACAATGGACAGCAGGTTAACTTACTAAAAAGTAGCCACAGTCCCGATCTCAAAAGAGAGGGTTATAACCAGTCCACATCATGATCACACGAGTCATTTTGGAGTAAAATCTAAGCATGCTCAATGCCAGGTTCTGAGCAAGGGTCTATGTCTGCAGAGTTCAATTTCAAAGTGAGCTGGTTGCATTTAGCAGATTCAAAATGTGGCTTTAGGAAGCTTCACATTTCTTATCCCAGCTCACTCGTCCCCAACGTTAACTGTGTGTGTGTGTCAGATACCCTGGATTCACACGCTTACTTCAGCCACCGGGTCGGATGGAGAGAATTTCACCTTTCCATTAGATTTCTTTCATGTGCAGTTGCTTTCATCATTTAAGTTGGGTTGGGTCTAGACTGCACTTTGGGGCCTCTGGTGCATTTTATGAACATTTGTAAAAGGCAGTCATAGGCATTCAGCCCTTTGACACTGCACTTCGACACTGTGTAGGTGTTGGGGGTCATCATTAAGGAAAATGAAACTTGACTATGAAACAAAGTAACAATAAATGCAACATTGCTATAAAGTAACAATATATAAGCCATTACATATACATTATATCACACCTGCAGCAAGCACCTCAGGGCAGGAGCCCCCTCTCCACTGTGGTGTACAGCACCAAGCACCCAATCTGTGCGAATCACACAAATACAATTGCTCACACACTCTTTCCTAACACTAGTAAAAACAAAACATAAAACAGGGAAAGTCAAGCTTCTGAGACAGCTTCCACTGAAGTCTTATACCCCCAAGGAAACTAGAACCTGCTACTATTTTGTGGCTCCTGGATAATATTAACAATTATTTGCAATGCAATAGTACACAAAACGTGCTAAGTGCTGGTCTATTTGCCTAAGCAGATGATTTTATAGGACTTGCACTACATAGAATTTGTACCATCTTCTCCCTTTCGCTTTTCTCTGACTCAAAAACATCTTCTTTATTTAAACACAGATGCTACAGACACAACAGAGCTGTCCCCCTACCTCACCATAGCGGTCAAGGCTCACCAGCCCCAGGAGCACACAGAGAGTCAGTCGTTAGTCCACAGAAACCACAGGGCAGCTCAAAAAGGAAGAAGGGTTGTAAGGCACAGGAGAGAGGGTTAGAGTTGGGATTTGGAGCAGAGCTTGCTGCTGAATAGGAGAGCGCCAGCCTCTAGCATCCTCGGGGAGGTTTGGCCAAGGTGACGGAGCTGGAGCAGTTTTGAACTGAGGAGTGACAGCTGAAGTTATTTACTAAAAACCAACACAGCTCAGCTTATTCTGGAAGGGGGGGTGGAGAGAAGAAAAGGAAGTCATCTCATTCTCTTATCAGCGCAGCGCTGGCAGCTGTTAATGTAATGTTCAGAAGGGGCGGAGGTGCGGGGGGGTTGATCACACCCAGTCTAGTTTAAAGGCAACCAAAGTGTGGCCTCCTGGCCAACAGTGGTGGCGTGGAGCTCTTGCATCCCGATGGAGTTTCCTAGTGTTCCTTCCTCCGCACCTTTCCCTGGCGGAGAACAGGCTGCAGAATTGAGCCCCAATTCCATTCCTGCTAGTGGCTCCCCGGGGTGGTTCTATAGTACCACCGTCAAAACCCACACAAAGCGGGCAACAGAAAGGAAAGATGGGCTCACGTTAAGGCACTTGAGCTGGGACTTAGGAAACCCGAGTTTACTGCCTCCCTGTGGGACATCAGGGGAGTCACTTACTCCCTCCGCGACCTCATTCCCCATCTGTAAAACAAAGATATAATCCTTCGTCTGTCTCGCTGTTTAGATCAAGGAGTGTCTTTTACTGTGTGTTTAGACAGCGCTTAGTGCAATGGGGGCTTCTCTGGTCTACCACAACAGTCATTTCAATACAACCCTGCTGCTTCTGTCTCTGCTGAACTGCATCAGATTCCCAAAGCTCCCTTTTTAAGAGCTATAGTCAGCACTGGGCAGGACGAAAGCTTGTGTGAGAAGAGCCTGGGTGCTGAGATATTAACCAAGCAAGAATCTTGCTTCCTTTAAAATTCTGGCTGCAAGACTGAACTGCAGTCGAGGCTGGCACAGCACCATTCTGACTGGCTCCAACAGGGCCTGGGCATACAGGTATTCTGATCTTGCCCAAGGGGTGAGCAGGGCATGATCCTGCCAAAGACGACAGAGGAACACCCAGATCCACCTAATCAGGGCGCCTGGATGCTGGCTGGCAATCCCAGCAACTGTGAGAAATAAACGGATTCAGAGCCGCAGAGCGACGAGATGGAAGAATTTCATTGCGACAAGTGAGACGGCCGGCAAAGGACAAAACCCTGCCGTTAATCTCCTCCGCCCCAAGGATTCACACAGAGAAGGACAAGCTTCCCTGGAATGAAGCCCACCTTCATGTGGGCTGGAGCACAGCTAAATATACATCAATCAGGGTATTCAATATCGAGGAACGTGGCAGCCTTTGCATCTGCGAGTGTTTAGTCCATTACCCAACAGGCACTTAAGCACAATTATGGTTGCTCTGTGGCTAGCCTTTAATGTGCCAACAGAGCAGTTGAGGGACGGAAGAGATTAGAGGGTAGCAATATCCCAACCACAGAACTGCTCAGGCTCCGTGCAAGGGCGTGGGTGAGCTGGGAAGTACCTGCAGCAGGAACGGAGGGTACATGCGATCCACTTGGATGGTGAGGGATCCAAAGAGGATTCGAGTCAGGTTCTTGCATGGTTCATTTGGCCAACAGCACTTGGCATGAAAGCCTCCCCTTCCAGCCTCAGGAGCGACCTTACCTCAAACAGCCTGGGTCAGCAGAAAGGAGGGGAGGGGAGAAGCGATGGACAGAATGAAACTTTGCCTGCATGTAGTGTTGGAGTCGGGGATGACTTTCTGGGGTGATGTTTGGAATCAGACACCAAGCCACAAAGGCTTGATCCCCTGCCCCACTTCCACCCACACACAAATCTGTCTGACTTGGCTCACTAAGCACTTAGGACCCAGGTCCTAGAACCCGGTCGAGAGGGGTGTATTCCACTGGGACTCAGGTTCAAGCCATGTCATTTTACAGTGCGGACACAGCTCGGAATGGAGATCGGAGTCAGGAAGTCTGAACAGTGCCGCCTGGACATGTTGGCACAGCCCTGAGACCCCAGGCTAGTCAATGTAAACCCAGGTTCACAATCAAGCGTGGACGCTAAAGCATGGATTTAGAACACCAAGTTCATTAAACCAAGCCCCAGGGAACTTGGGTTTGTGCACCATGTAGATAAACCCTTCAAGGCCAGTTTCATCAGAGGATCTCCAAGCACTTCACAAAAGAAGGCTGTTTTCTCATTTGGGAAACTGAGGCACAAAGAGGGAACTTGCCTCACAGGGAGCCAGAGGCACGGCTGGGAATAGATTCCAGGCCTCTCTACTAAGGCACTGGGCTGGGAATCACTACATCTGGTCAGAAATTTTTGGAGAAAGTTTTTTTTTTGGGGTGGGAGGGGAGGGGAGGGGGTATGAAATGCTAATTTGTTGAAACTGGAACTTACAGTGGAAACATAATGCTTCTGATAAGCTTTGGCTGGGAACATCTCAGGTCCAGCATGGAACTTGGGATCAAAATGAGAGGGAGGGAGGGGAGACACCCCAGAATAGCCAATAGCCCAGTGGTTAGAGCACTGCTTGGACGTGGGAAACCCAGGCTCTTGTGCCAGGTCTGACCTGCGTAGAGCAGGGAGTTGAAGCTAGGTCTAACCTCCCAGGTGAGCGCTCTACCCACTGGGCTCTTGTCTATTGTGGCGTGGGCAAGCATCTGTCTCACTTTTTCCACAAACCACACAGAAAAGTTTTGGTTTCACTCTGCAGTGGAATGGTAACAAGTGTCGAAATCTCAAATTGTTCATGCAATGAAATTCGTGTTCGCCACCAGCACAACTATTCACACTGTCTGCTCCTCCTTTCATCTCCCTCCCTTGATTGAGCTCAGGCTCTCAGCTAGAAGGAAGGTGGAGGGACCAGCACTGTGGGATTTGCCAGAGCCCACGAGCCCGGAGAGGACCATCTGGGAACTCTGCTATAGCTGACTGCACGGGCTTCTCCTGTGCGTTTCCTCCTGCCCATGAGCCCTCAACCTCTGCACCCCTTCCCTACAAGCCACAGTGTGGTTTTGCCAATCCTACTGTCCAGCAGCCATCCCCCTTTACCTTGCCTAGACCAGAAAAAGGGCAGGCTTGTGCCCTCAAAACTTTCAGGGGCTTTTGTGCAGGCTTCATAATTCAGAAACCCTGAGCTGTCACACAACCTTTTCCCCCATTCAGAAAATCTTCCACAGCTCAGACTAAGCACATTTAGCATCTGATTCAGGCAAGACATTCACAGACCACAAACCGTCCAAATATGGTAAATTCACGGTTACCTGGATGTCCAGCAATTACACTAATAACCTGTAATTACACCACAAAAGGCCAGACAGTTACTCTCAACAAAAGCAGTTTGTGCCTCCAGATGCATAGAAAGAACATCAGAACCACGAGTTAAAGCCACAGGAGCAGGTAAGGGTAACCAGTCGATGCTCCAGTACTACACCTTTTAGTTCTCTGCCCACTCTCCAGCTGGTTGAGCTACCCTTCATGAACAATGGGCCCAATCCACCTCTTAGTTATGCTAGTTTTGCAGTGTAATTCCACCAGTGTCGAAGGAGTTACCATTGATTCAAACCCGCGTAATGGAGATCGGAACAAGGTCCGATATTCAGTATGATTGTCAACCTTTTTCCTGGTAGCAAGCTGCCTTTGCACCGATCCCGATTTCTGGTCTGTGTCTTCGTTACTTTCGACAAGGCGTTTGAATGACTTATTTTCAGACTCTGGATTGTGCAGAAAGGGCAAAAACACCCCGCAGCAGAGAGCCTGCACAAGGTCTATGCAGCACTTAAATCTCTTAATCCCCACTAAAGCCATGGGGATCAAGTGGCATATACCACTTTGGATAGGACCACCACACAGCGGTGAATTTCACCCAAACGGTTGATTATTCAATGGTTCGCAACACATGACTGGTCACCCACCCCACCTATTACCGGTTTTGTTCCGATTGGCTGACTGAAATATTTCAAAAAGACAAAAAAGTCTCATGACCAAGAGCCATCATTCTGTCAGCCTTCGTATTCACAATCCTTTCCACGAATACCTTTGCGAAGGACCCAAGAGCAGCTTTGCCAACCCAAGCAAGTTCAAGAGTGAGGTCCCCTAAAAAAAATCATGATTAAAAAAACTGGGGTCCTTGTTATTGGCCGTCTGTGTGAGCTGGAGGGGAGGGAGAACAGATCATATTTTCCAGGTTTTTCCACCCACCACAAAGGCTCGGAACGTTACAATTCTCACACGGTCACAGGATAGCAGCAATCAAGGATTTAAGACAAACTGCAAACATCACGGACTTCCACAAAATCCCCAAGAGTTGGCAACACGACCATAGGAATATAGAAACTGCTCTATGGGATCAGACCCATGGGCCATCTTGACCACTTGCCCTGATGTACAGCACCACGTGCTTCCTAGGCCAGAGCATTGCTCATGAATAGAGGATAATATGACCACACACACAGCTGCATTTTACTGAAGGATCCATAAGGCCTCCATCCCCATTCTTCCCCAGGCATTTCTGTGTATCCCCAGGTAGCTTATTCTAAAGTCAATGCTGTCTGGAGGGGAATCCCCCTATAAAAGGGTCAAGCTCTGGAGACCTCGCTTCAGGGTGGTGCTTGAGGCTGGCATTTTATTTTCTCCTATACCTTCAGCTACACATACAAGACAGAGGTATTCCACAGAGATCAACCCGGCAGCCTGCAACTCGACGGCACACAAGTCACTCAATACAATTTCCAAAGAGAAGAAAACAGCCCCCCTCCCAGACATTCCGAGGCTGAATACAGCTCCGTGGTGCCAAGGGAGAGGCTAAGTGGTGCCTCTCTAGTAATTAACAGCATCAGCAGTTTTACAACCAGAACACGACTTTTCTTTGTTCACTGCCAATGCTTCCGTGCAAACCTGAGCTTTAAAATAGAGACCGATTTCCTATTTGACACTCAAGCACTTTTCCTCAGTGCTGTGTGTGGGCAGATAGCGCTACCAATTAATGGTCAGAGAGAGATGCAAGAGATAACTGATACTGGAAAGAAAAAGTAGGTTACACCCTGGGCTGAAATGGGGTTCTACCGGACCTCCATTTTCCTTCTTGCTCTGACTGATACACACTAATATTTACACACACCGAACATTCTTACCACCACATTTTGGGAAGGGGTTTTTTAATGCACCCACAAGTTATATCTCAGAAAAAACCCATTATTAAGCCACGAGGTTCAGAATTAAAGGTAAACCTACAAGGAATCTCAACATTTTAAGTTACGAAGCTCAGACAAAGTAACCCAAACCACCTGAACTCTGCTTCTTTGCCTGATTCCAACCAATTCATTTTTAGGCAGATAATCCTGTGTTTGTGGATTTTAGAGGGTGGGTCAATAAAGTTAAAAATCAGTCTTACAACAGAACCTTGCTTCCAAACTTAGCTATGGAGTGGTTACCCGTACTCTACTGGAGGTGAGAGGGGCAGGCAAACACACGCTCACAAGCAGAAATTTTCAAAGGAGCCTAAAAAATTAGGTGATTAAATCCCATTGGAAGTCAATGAGAGTTGGATACTTAACTCCCTTACATTACACTTTGAAAATCCCAGGCTGTATTTAATTGAACACGAACACCAGTCAGGAAGCGGTGGCAGGGAGCTTCAGGATAAAATTTGTTCCGATTGGTATAGAAAATGTTTTTCCTTAGGCACTTGCCAGAAATCCTCCAACATGAGCCTGACAACTATGCAGCAACTGAGGCGAGAACTTTCTCCTGCAGTAAATATTTGTTTAAGCTCCATGGGAGGCGGTGGAGAGGAAATTGCTCTGCGCTTCCATGCTAGAGAAGGGCATAACCCAAACTAAACTTCAATGCTCGTAGCCCGACCAACAAAGAAGTAGGATGGCCAAGCCGACCCCACAGAGGCAGATGCATGAATTTAATGTCGATGGGACTGCTCATTTGTGTAAAATCAAGCATGCGTGAAAGAGCTCAGGTTTGATTCACCCCTTTTGTTATTTCAGCAGAAGTATCCACGATCAGATTGAATTACTTTGGTTACTTCACTGCCAAAGTGATTTTGCTCTTTCGGTGCAAGTTTGTGTGTTGACCAGTCAGAACTCTTGGCAGGATTGGACCAAGGGACCAAAAGGAACAGGCAGCAAGAGGATTAGGAAATTTGCTATTTTTCTCTCCACAGATTCCCTCCCTTTTTATAACAGATTATGCAACCAGAGCTGTGGAGCATTTCTAAACAGCACAAGATCTGCTCTTTTAGAAGACAAAACCACCACAAAGTGACAGCAACTGCCCCACCCAGCAACATTTCCCACCCCCCCACTCAGTTCTGCACACATCTCTGTCGATTTCACACTGGGGTGAGGCGGGGCAGATAAAGAAGGTGCCAACAGCTGCTGGCGTGCACATTGTAGGCAGCACACAGAGAAAAAAAGCACTGTTTGCCCCCACTCCACCCCTTCCCTTCCCTAAAGGAGATCCTGCCAAAAGTGCAGATGCTGGAATTATGAACGCACAATGTGGAGAGTGCAGCCAAGAGAGAGCGCTCCGTTCTCAAGGATTAATCTTTACAAAGGGGGAGTTAAAAAGGGCCGGTTCTTGCATCTTTATACATTTGATTAAGTTAAAGTAACTGGAGGGGCGTAGACCAGAACATGCCCCCTTCATCCTCTCCACTTAGATGTGTTTGAAATCCAAATCCAGATCCAGTGGGTGAAACCACAAACCTAGATCTCAACAGCCCAGTATTTGGGAGAAAGGAACAAAAATCCAGCTCCCATTTTGTGATGTATGCCCAACTCTATTCTAAGAGCCAACCTGAAACTTCAAAGTTTGAGAATTTCGTTTAACTCCTGCTTTCCTTCCACCCAGTTATCTTCGTCTCTTGCATTTCCTGGCTCTGTCCAGAGCTAGAATGACTAGAATAAATCTATTCTTGCCAGATTTCCAGCCCACTTCTGCCGATGCAAGAGATTAAGAGAGGCCTTGTGAATTTGGAACATTCTGAAGTTCTAGTAGTTTGTGTTTCCACTTCCCAAATTCTAATAGTTACCAAAAGCAATATGTCAGGGCTAAGAGCTTTGCTGCTTTTAGCTGTAGTAGCAGCAAGCATTACCCCCTTTTACTGCTTCAGAGTTGAGATAACAGCCTGGTTTGGGGACATCAGTGAAATTAGCTTGGTTGGCTCAGCTTAGTTAACAAGTGGCTCTCTCTGATTTCTGCCAGATCACCACATACCATTCAGAACAAATGGCTAGTGAGATTCCAGAGGCTGGGTCTGGAACAGCAAATGTCATTGTAGATTAGGACTCAAGGGCTGAGGGAAGCTCACCAAACAGCAGCCAGTCTTCAGCTCATAGAGCTCTCTCCTTCAGAAACTGGTTCACACACAAAATTTAAGAGCAGTGGATCCCAAGGAAAGGGGAACAGGAACCAGCTTGGAAAGAGTCTTGCAGGAACACAGGTTTAGCTACCTGGCTGAAATGCCTGTGCAATGGCTTAGAGTTGGCTTCCTTTGGGAGGTCCTTGGCCAAAATGTTGGCGATGGTTTTTTGTGGGGTTTTTTAAGTTCCTTTGCTCCATCTGGTGGTTAGAAAGTTTTAAACTTTGCTGAACTGTCCACCAGCAGCTTCTTCCTACACATTAAATGTTAGCTAAGCATCTTGGAAAAAAGTCCCACATTCTGACAAGGCATATTATAGCAAGACTATAAGAGAAGCTGTTGTAACAGCTCACCCTACAGACTCACGTGTGCCCAAGACTCCTGCGAGGCAGACAGAGGTAAATGCACACTTTGAGAGGTGAGAATACGGGTGCAGGGAGCGAAGGATATTGGGACACCACTAAACACCTTTATTAGGTGCGGGACAAACGAGTGCCGAAGGCCTAGAAGGCCACCAGATGGAATTTCTACTTGTGTTTGCACAGCACCTAACCCAAAGCGTCCATGACTGAGGCTCCTAGGTGCTGCTGCAAGACTAATAATAAAATCCCAGGGACTCTTGAGCAGGTTAGTGAGGGTTTTATTTTATTTAAAAAAAATAGCTGCAGAACAAGTCACCTGTCACTGAGTCACAAATCCAGCAGTTCCCCTCCCACTCAGCCCCTCTGTCTTCCCCATCTCGGGGCCCCTCACAACACACCCCAACCAACACCCTTCAGCTTCCTCTGGGTTCCCTTCCAAGCTCTTACAGGACACCCCTGCTCTGCCATGCACACTTCCCTGTCTGAATGGCTGCCGACATAACCTCGAGAGATGGACACCCGCCCAGAGGGGCATCCGACACCTCAGCAGACTCCAGTGCTCTTTGCGCTACTCCAGTGGCACAGAGGCCCCAAGGCATCATTAAATGGGCAGTTGGGGGTGGGCAGTCAGTGACACTGTCCAAGCTCTGCCAGTTCTGAAGGCAGACAGAAGCTCGCTCGCTCTCTTAGGGCTGCCAACCCAGCACCTCTCCCTCAGTAATAAACTCACACAGACCAACTTGAGCAAGAACAGCTATTGTTGCTGGCAAGAGTTGCCCAAAACCTTTGCTAGGCCTTTACGCGCACGCACTTTCCTCTTTAGCAAAACACAACGCTGCCTGGACACGGCACGTGGAGGACGCTGCTCTAGATAGAACAGGAACAGGGAGCCGGCGGCATAGCCGGTGGGCTAAAGGACGTCCGCTATAGCAGAGGAGTTGTGTAGCTGCGAAGGCAGGGCTCCAAGGAGACGCAGCTGGGACATCCGCATGGAAGCAACACAGACACCCATCCTTAAAGGACAGGGAACCTCCGGCATTTAGGAGACAATTTAAGCCTCAGAAAGCAGAACCACCCCTCACAGTTTAACACCGAGAGGGGCTGAATGATGGCCTCCTCCTTGCTTGGTTCAGGGAACGAGAGGTGATCTCTGCAATCACCAGCGCTGGGAGCTCTGACAAAAATGTTAAGCGGCGCTGACTCAATCACCTCTTTCCCCCTACCACCACCGCCCACTGAATAACAAGGAGCTTGCAGCCAAGATTCAGCCGTCTGTTTGGTGACAGTGAAGATGGGAATTCAACCCACTTCCCTGTAGCACTCACTACCCAGCTGAACAGGGTTACCCCAGGGCAAGGAGGTGGGAATCTTAAAGAGGCTCATCTCAGTTACAGCCACACATCTGATGCCAGCTAACAGGATTTAAAACAAAAAACCAAAACAAAAAAAACAGGTCAGGAGCAGATCCTGGAAGATTAAAGCAGCCGCTGCCTTTACCCCGAGACCAGACAAGGCAGCATTAAGCAACATTAGCCTCAGCCCAAGCTCTCTCCACTTTGGCACTAGAGTGAACAGAAGGAGAGGAGATTCCTGCTATCTCCCGCCCCGACACCTTCCCCTGTCGCCGTTTGCCAGAGACCACATGGTCACGTGCATTTCTTCCGGGCCCATGCTCGACTGTCAGGATGATATAACAGTCCGAGCTAATTAAACGAGGGGTTTATTTTGGTCCCGGGCAGGGTGACAAGGCAAAATATAGCCCATAACAGGCCTGTGTCGCCTGTGAAGAGCTGCCAGGGTTATTTTTTACCTCCATACATCATGAAGAATTGGAGAGGATTAAAAAAAATAACAGGGCTATATTTAGAATTTAATCAGTGGCAGGGCGGGTTACGCTTCTGAGGGAGGAGACTAATATTTAGGGAAGGGGGTGAGGACAACAGCAGCTCCAGCAACTGCTCTACATGGAAAGGAGGCTGATTGGTCGCAGGTCTCTTATTTTGGTCTTTCACAAAAGAACAGCCTGTTGTCACTCTACAACCTATCTGATTGTCCCCCACTGGGCAGAGTCCGATGGGGTGCGAAGGACCCAATGGACTGATTTTGCCAGTCCCGGGGCATGCTGGAAATCACGACAAAAATAGTCATTCCTATTAAACTGCTGCTGAAGGAAGGGATACGTTCTCCGTCACAGCTCCCCAAAGATGATGCAACACAAGGCTCTCAGCAAAACTCCCTTGAACCTAGAGAGCTTTCAGGTCATTAAAGAACCACCCACTGTTAGCCCAGCTTCCCTGGAAATAAAGAACAGTACTGACAACAAGCGGTCCTCCTATGTGCCCAATTCACAGAGGACGGCGGTACGTTACAGGTCAAGCTAGCAAGATCTGGCTCTTGAGCTCAACTAGCAGCAGCTCGTCCTTTTTGCTCTGCAGGTCCCCGTTTTGATCCCCCATCTGGGTGGCTGTCTCACACGTACTCTCAAGTCACCAAACAGGCCCTCTCCAAGCTCATGATTTCTTTAAAAAATATATATATATAAAAAAAAAGGTCAGTTTTCTGGGGGGTTCTGTTGATTTGCCTCCTACTTTCTCAGCCCCATATCACAGGAGCGCTATAAGACTTAATCCACCGTATCTCAGCTCCTCTGGAGGAAGGAGATGTAGAAACACCTGGTACGATCCAGGAAACAAAAACACAGGGCCAACAGATCCAGACAGTGCTTCTAGAGTTCTCAGCTGAAGTCTGATAGTCCAGGGCTATTAAGATAGAGCTGGTGTCCAGATTACACTGCCTCACCCCCCGAGGAGGGAGGTTGATGACCCCCCGCTCCTAAATCAGGGAATAGATACAATCACGTGGGAATGGGACCTGCCTGAGAAGTGATTCGGGGAAGATTCCCCCTTGTCTGAACCCCTCATTGTTCAATATCCAGCAGCCTCTCAACACGCAGGTGGATGGCAGGGTTCTTGTCTTT
>ML675630.1:15999547-16032482 GCA_007922155.1 Mesoclemmys tuberculata | reverse complement strand
GACTTCATGCAACCACTGTAATGCAATGCACCTGTCTTCTCCCCCAGCTATTGTAAAACCACAAAGAAGGAGGAGATCCTGCTGCTCTGGGACCATCTGGACTGCTCTTGGCTGGGATTATTGAAGAGGGAGAGAACACCTTGTGTCCTGAAACTGAGCCATCAGAGCCAAATTTTCTACTGTCCACAGCAAGGACCCTGGGCCAGACTAGCACACAAGGCTGAAAGGGGTGTAAGGCCAGCCACAAGAGGGACTGTAACCATCCCAAAGCATAGGACCTAGCACAAGGGGATCCTGTGCTCTGATTAGGGCTCCAAGGCGCTACAGTAATACAAATATCCAACGTGGCAGCTCCGTTTAAATTGGCCTGGCACGAAATTCTACATCCCCACAGAACGCAACATCCCTAGGTGGCTGGTCGGTAATGGGGACTGAACCCAGGCCATCAGGATTTAAAAGCACAAGCCTGTAAGCCAGCCACTAGAGGGGAACAGAGCCACATCGTGGGTTACACACAGAAAGCCAAGGTCATTTCCCCCAGCCCTTTCCCTAAGAAGGGAAACCTCAACTACATAGCCCCCATCCCCCAGTCACCATGGTAAATGGAGATTTTGCCCCGAGGTTGGCAAGTTTTCCCATGGCCTCTTCGAAAAGCTGGTGTAAACAACCAGCAAGCTCACGCAAAGAGCTGGCTATTGTATGCCAGTGCCCTCCCCTGGGGGGAACCAGAACTGCACGGCGTGTGAGCGAGACACACTGTACTTTTAGGAGTAGGGGGCAGAGAATTCCACGGGAAGTTCCTGCTGGGCGTGGGAAGCATCGTCATGAGAACAGGGAAGCGCTAGGTAGCCAGAGACTTGGTGCAATTAAACTTGTTGCTGTTCTTTCCAACGCCACTGTGCAACCACAGCCCAGAGGTGCCGGCTGAGGGTTACACACACACACATCCTTCCCTAAAGCCTTGAGCAGAAGCGCCTACCCTTCCTCCCAAAGTCAACGAGCAATCACATGTGCATTCGTTTTTCTCTGGGGGTTGGAGGGAGGCATAAGAGCAGGCTGGGAACCACACCCTGACCATCTCTTCCTGCACAGGAAGCCTAGGAGCAGATGCTTGCTAAGAGATGGGCCTTTACCTGATATGCTATCAGGTCAGTTACAGCTGCCAGCAGCCTTGCTAGAGAATCCTGCTGGCGTTTCCCACCCCTGCTCACACCGCAGCACGACGAACCTGCAACCAGACAGATTAAGTTAATCACTCCTTGCTGCAGCAAGCTCACCAGCCCCTCTCCTGCGGGGAGCTGTCTCAGGGAGCACCGCTGTGATTCACTCTGGAGCACAGGCCTGCCAGGAGGTACAAAATTGCATCTCAGCCAAGGGCAGGGTGAAGCTGCCAAGAGCAGCGGCTGACCAGGTGACCTCTCAGTCCCTTTACCAGGGTGTCTGCTGTGCCCATCACAAAGCAGGTGAAGCTAATATAACAGACAGGGGGCCGAGGAAGTTAAGCTGTATCCCAAGGCAAGCACTTGGTAAATTAATACAAGACAACTCGAAGAAACGGAGACGCTTCTGCTGACTGTTGCTTTACACCACACACCAGAGGCAAATGGTGGAGGGCTGCACTGGAACAGATGGACTTACACAAGGGATGAATTTAGATCCTCACATCCAAAAGGATCAGCGCTCCAGACTCAGAATAACCATCTGTCAAAGGAAAACCAGATTCCTTTCTCCAGACTCCCTCCTCACGATGTAAATGTTTAAGAGATCAGACAGCAAACAAATGGAAAATATTTGGAAATCATTCTAACGCTGCATGTCAAGAATCAAGAGAGAAATAAAAAAGGCAGAGGGGAGGGAAAGCTGCGTTTCTCCAGTCCAGACATTTTTGGACAGTAATCCAACAAAGGATCCTGACTCTGGGAGACTTTCACCCCAGAATGTCTGCGGCAAGATTGGAACGGGCAGGACTTGTGCAGAATTTCCAGCTTACTTCCTGATTTTTTAAACCGTAGAAGAAGCTGACAATTTTCCATCTCTCCCATCCCAAACAATAAGAAGGGAATTTTCAAAGAACGGCCAAAAAGCCAGCTGGCACTAGCTGGCCCGTTACTTGCTTCTGGCAAAGTCAGTGCGAGTTTTGCCAGAGATTTTGATAGAGGCAGGATCACAGCCAGTCTTCACCCAAAGCCCTCTTCATTTTAACATCAGGCTTGCTGAAGCTTTCTACAACTTTCTCCCTTCCATTGCAGGGATCCTTAGATGGAGCAGGGACTAAGCAAACGTACAGCAAGCCGTCTATCAAACCGTTTTGCTATTGCAGCAGATTTCTCTGCTTTTCCACCCCACGGGAAGTGGGGCAAAGGAAAGCAGGAGAAGACGTTAAATCTCTCTCTTTCCCATATATGTCCCTCAGTCACTGTGAGCAGACAAAGCACAGGTCTTTGGAGAGCACCGTTGATATAAGCAGCAGTTTGAGCAGTTTGCAAAAAGCATACACACAGGAAGCTCCCAGTTCCTGATTTCCAGTTTGGTTTAATAAGAAGAATTTCCTTCTTCCCTTCAGACTCATGCAGGAAGCCTGCAAACAGACCAGCTCCATAATCTGATTAGGTTCCATCCTACGCACGTTTCCTGAAACACAGAAATGATTTGCAGCCGGAGTTACTTTCCATTCTGACTCCCCCCTCCCCAAAAGATAGCAAGTGCAATTGCAGCCAGGAGACCAAGAGTGCTAAAGAGCAACTGAGAGGAGGATGCAGTTATCAGATTCATGCCTAGGAAAACTGCCCCCTGCTGGCACTTTCTCCCATGCCCCCTGTAGGACAGAGGCCTATTTTTGGACAATAAGTACCTACTTAGAGTGACAGTCCTTCAGGGATGGCATGGTGTCTGAGTAGGACCAAGCCAAGTGCTTAATAAATAAGGTGTACTGAGCCATTTGGAAAGGCTAGGATGAGCAAAAAGACACAGCATATGCTTAGACACAAGCTGTATTCCAAGGGTGGCTGCGTAGCCTGGGTGGTAAGGTAGGAATAGCCAGAGAGAATTGTACGAGCACTTCTGTGGTGTTCATCACATGCCTCACAACCCCCACGAGAGGCCAGGAAATGCGATGTCCATCTCACAAATTGAGCAGTTGAGACAGAGAGAGAGGAAGTGACTTGCCCAGGTCACACGGTGAGTCAGCGGCATAGCTGGGACCAGATGCCAGGTCTCCCAGCTCTCAGGCCATGCCCTCCTTACAAGGCCACCCTGAGCCAGGAAGGAGGCTCATGGTTTAATTGACGAAGGGTACAGAGAGGAGCTGGCTGGCAGTGGCCAAGCCACAGCTCAGTGGGTGAGAAGCAGAGCTCCTTCAAGAGGCCAGCAAAAGTCGAGGCCTTCATCAGAGAGGGAAGAATGCCAGACGTCTACAGAGCGCCAGCAGGTGAGTCTTTTGGGCTCAGCGTGTGCAATGGCTTTGAGTGCCTTAAAGACACTGAGCGGAGGCCAATACAAAGTGATCCCCAGTCAAGACAACAATGCTTATCAGGAGAGGAGAGATTTTCCCCCCTGCTTGGGGGAGGACTCGACTGGAGAGATACCTGTCCATGTGGGAACAGCTGCCAGATGCCTGCTGATCCTGGTGCAGGGGAGGGCTTGCCTCTGTTCCCTCCCCCCACGCCGGGCCATGAGCAGCTATTACTGCAGACAGCTAATGCAGTCTGCTTCAGCTCAAGCCACCGAGGCTCGTGCTTTGAGCACTGAAAGTCTGGGTTCAAATCGTGGGGTGGGTCGTTAGACCTGCCGTGTCATGGTTACTGCCCAGAGGATGGTGATCAGAGCAAAGCCATGCTCTCAAGGGTCCCTAGCTTCTGTTTTCCGGAAGCTGGGAATGGGAGATGAGATGAATCATTTGGTGATTGCCTGTCCTGTTCCCCCACTCTGGGGCAGCTGGCATCGGCCACTGTCGGAAGACAGGATACAGGGCTAGTGGGGCCATTGCTCTGATCCAGTACGGCCGTTCTGATGTTCAAGAGCTGTGTTGCTGCCACCTGCCTGGAGGAGGGGGCCAGCTACAGCTGTTTCCGAGCTGTAACAGGCACAGCAGCAACTCTGTAATTAACCCGGATGGGGAAGACAGGTGGGCAGCCTTTGTACACCAAGCAGTCTTGCTGAGGGCACCTTCCACGTCTGAGGGGAGCACTGAAAGTTTCGGTCCTCGGTTAGCAACTTGGTTGCTTTATTAGAACAAAAGGAACAATTCACTTGGTTCTGCTGGTTCGAGAAATCCCCTGAGAAACTAAATTAAAATAATCTTACTGGAAGAAGGTGGCTCAATTACTCTTGGATGGCAAAAATAACTGGGGGGGGAGGAAGAAGCCAGGGAAGGGGGAGGTCTAACTTCCTCTTTGGTGCACTAGCAGCTCTTCCAATTAAACCGCTGCTGCAAATGGTGAGGAATTCTCTTTGGCAACACGCGGGACAGATACAGTTGCATGGGGGGAAACCTGTTCCAGGGGCGAGAGCATTGTTTGTCTTGCTCTCAGTCTGGGACTGAAAATGCCCTCATGCAGCTAGCCTGACAGATGCAGTAACACGCTGGGCTAGCAACTAGCTGTACAAGAGATCCGGGTGAGCAGCCAAGAAGCAAGAGGCTATACTGCTGCTTGGCTGTGATGTTCTCTGGTGTTGTAGCAGCTAAGAGACCAGACAAACCAGGTGCATCAGGGAGATGCAGCGACCCAACGAAGGCAGCTCTTGGGTATTAGTACTGATCCCAGATCTAAACCTATGCAAGCCACTAGTCAGGGAAACATCCCGCAGGAGGAAAACAGGAAAATGAGGGTTATTTTGAGGACATCCTAATCAGGCTGTTTCCTTATTGCACCATGCTAAAGCTACAGTCCTTGACTAGGAGGCTAGAGATAGTGCTGCAGTGAGATACACAGCTGCCAAAGAAAAGGGATGTGCCATGTCATTTCGATTTCAAGGAATGCTTCCTGAGGTCTATCTGAAGAGGCAAAAACACTACACTTTTTAAACTTCCCTTTCAGCCAGCCCAGAAGTTCCCCGCCAGCTGCCAAAGCAAGCAGCTATTGCAAATACTTATGGTTAATATTTACATTCCGATTCAGTTCATGGAAATAGGTGGGTTCTCTTCAATGAAGGAGTGAGGCGCTCTGACCACAGGTTCCTGGCTGTTTGAGGGAGGGTTTTGGCATCATGTTTCCTATTGCAACAGAGCAGGGTGAAAAACCAAACCAGGAAGATTTAAGGGGGCAATTCAAGGCATTTGCAGATCCATTTTATAGCTTCAACAGCTCAGGTCCATGGTCACAGCACATCTTCGGCACGTTGGGTAATGTAATGTATCACCTTGTGGAAGGCAAATCAGTGTGGCAAAGACACTCAGAAATGGGTCCAATGCTGATTTATTGGCTGAGCTAAAGCAGTTTCTGCTTCTCACTCAAGCAGTTGAAGCACTGAAGACTTCACCTCTAACTGGCAGGGTAACAGGGATCTTAAAGAGACCCTCAGTTGCATGCTGCAAAATGAAAATGGACCCAGTGCTTTGGATAAATTAAGAAGCAGCCCTAACTTTCCCCCACACCTCACACCCAACCTTTTCTCTAAACAGAGGCACAAGTCGCAGAACACAGGAGAGGTCTGGATTTTGAACACCCCAAAGCTCAGGATTGGTTGGATTGAGCGTTTTGTTTCAGTCCATTATAAAGATGGAAGCACTTTGTCAACTTCAGATCCATATTGTGAATTGTGTCCAAACTCCTGGCTATTATTTGAGTCCCTCCTCCAAGTTCTGATAACTTTCTCCCTTCGTTTTGCATTGTTGGATATGCCACGCTGGAAGTTTTTCTGCCAAGATTTCCAGCCCATTGTTTGTTTGTTTGTTTAAATCCAAGAGATGTGAGAAAGCTTAAGTATTACAAACGTTTGAACTTTGCCCTTGGCCATTCACTAGTTGGGAAGCATGAAGCTAGGCCGCCTGCATAGTAGCAGCCAGTCACACATGGTTAACGCTGGGTACTTATGTATATTCTTCACAGCTAAGCCTTCTGCAGAGCGCAAGACCTGTTCTCCACATGCAAATCAACAAGGGTGGATTCTTTAGGGGACTATATATTTTATATTACAGCCAAAATAGGTTTGCTGGAATCCTTGATGGCAACAGTGTGTGTACAAGGAGAAAGAAACCAGAAGAGATTTTCAGAGACCCTACGGGAGTTAATTTATGCTCCCAATTCTCACCGTCTTTGAAAACCCCAGCACAGGTCTTCTTATTTAAAAGACCTACCCCACCTTGAAGGTCCCTTTAAGCATTGAGAATACAGAAATGCACCGATACGAGCACTAATTTCTTCCAGCGGTTGCAATGGGGGAAGCAGGGTCATTAATTCCCCCAACTCGCAGTTTTGCAGGTGCAATGGCTATCAGAGTCTCAGAAGCTTAGTGTTTATTCTCCATTTTCATGCTCTAAGGCCAGTTTTGGGATGAAATCCTGGCCCTATTGAAGTGACTGGCCAAGGTCCCACTGAGTTCAATAGGGCCAGGGTTTCACTCTTAAATTTGCTGTAAACTCATTTGCTTGCCAAGCTGCACGTTCAACTGGCTCCCTCCTTCGAGAGTTACATTTGCAGGCTATAGAATAAAAGGATTACAGAAAGACTCAGTGCTTTTTCATTGGTGCCTACTTGGAAAAAGGGAGCCCAAAACCTAAAAGCCAAAAGTGAAGTATCACCTATACAAGCTGCTTAGAGTACTTCTACACTGCACACTACTCTCAGGGTCTGACTCTGGTTTGAGCACCAGCTCCCTTTCCGTCCACACGCAAATTAGTCTGAACTCCGGTCAGCAAGCACTCAGGACCCAGGTGGTCAGAGCCCAAGTCCCGCTGTGACTCGGTCCACGCCCAGTCACTCTGGACACAGCTCAAGCCACAGACCCGAGTCAGAATGTCTGTTTGACGCACAACGGACATGTTAGCACAACTGTGGGACCCGGGTCCAGCAACTGTAAATGCAGTGTGCACACTCAAGCACAGGTGTGGAAACACCCAGTCCGCAAGCCTAGATCCCACAGAGCTAGGTTTACAATGCACTAAAGACATACCCTTAGAGGACAGCAACATTAGTAAGAAGGGTGTGTTGTGTTGATTGTGAACAGTCATTGCCACTGTACAACGCATTACAGAACCCATTAAAGGCTTTGAGTTGGCAACACGGTTTTAGATGCAACTTGCCCTTAAGAAGAAAGGTTTACATTTACACACAAACAGGAGGAAAGGAGGGAGTCCCACCCACCTTTTAGTGGGGACTGCCTTCGTGGGGGGTATGAAGAGAGAGCGGCACAGAAAGGTCAGGAGCTGTGCACCATTTGGGCTTGCAAGCACAAGTGGGGCTACAGCCTACTGCCATTAACCATTATAACCCAGTGCTGGTCACTCCCACCTCAAGAAGGATATAGAGGAACTGGAAGAGGTTCAGAGAAAGGCAACAAGGATGATCAAGTGTGTGGAATGGCTTGCACATGGAGGAGAGACTAAAAAGATGAGGGCTGTTCATCTTAGAAAGAGACAACTAAGAGGGGACATGATAGAGGTCTACAAAATCATGAACGATATGAAGAAAGTGAATAAGGAAGTGTTATTTACCGCTTCACCTAAACCCAAGAACCAAGGGTTACCCAGTGATTAATAGGCAGCCAGTTTAAACAAAACATAAGGAAGTATTCCTTCACACACACTGCACAATTAACCTGCGGAACACAATATCTCCTGGCAATGAGATGACCCTGTTAAGTTCATGGAGGACATGTCCATCAATGGTTATTAGGCCAGATGGCTAGAGATACAACCCCACACTCAGAGTGACCCTAAGCGTCCGATTGTCAGAAGCCAGGAGGGGAAGACCAGGCTGGATCATTCCAGCTGCCTGTTCTACACACCTCCTGAAGCTCCGGCCCAAGAGAGGATACTGGGTTAAATGGAGCATTGGTCTGGTCCAACATGGCAGCTCTTATAAGTGAAGGCACAGATTCTGAACTCAGGTTAGCGTAGCTCAACTGAAGACAATGGGGATTATTCCAAAGCAATTAAATTCAGGATCTGGCCCCAGGAACTCACACTTGCAACAGAATTGGTTTTTAGAGCCAGTGAGGAATTTTTCTGTGAACTCTTAACCAAAAATTGCTGCTTCATCAAAACCGTTTGAGAAACTGGGTCTGTTCTGACGAATCTCCCGACACAAAACATTTTTGGAAAAAGTTTTGAAATGCCTCATTTTGACATTTTCAATGACAATTTTCTTTTTTTAACCTTGAAACAGCTTTTTGTTTAGAAATTTTAGTAAATGTAGACTAAAGAGGTTAAACAAAAGAAGGTTAAAATGGAAATGCAATGTTTTGTTGTTAGACACAAATTGGGGGGGGGAGAGGGGGAATGGATTTCTGATTTTGGAGAATTTTTTATATTGATTTTGTCCAGATTTGGGACAAAACATTTTTTCATTTACTCAAAAAATTCTCATAGGATGAGGAGTCTATTTCCCATCCCTTCTTTCTTCCTAAACCTTCAGTGCTGGGGTACTGATGAAAGTTCCAGCCTTCCCCTGCACATCATTTTGCTGGCTCCTGCAGGATGCAAGCACGAGCAACAGTAACAAATGCTGGGCATCTCCTTTCTAGGAACCAAACTCAGGGCATGTAGGAGCTAGCAGCAGCCTGTCACACCTGGAGGCATGATTGATACATCCACTCCAGTGAGTTCTGAATGGAAGCACAAGGCTGGGGGAGTTCTTAGACTCCTGATTTCCCAGCAAGCCAGCTGCAGCGTTTCAGCAGAGCCCTGCTGCTCTCTCTAACCTTGCAGATTTGGGTGCTTTTCTGATAGTCAAAGCCTTGGTGCCTTAACTAGAGCAGATGCTATTAAAAAGGGTGAGGAAGTGGAAGGGCAAAATGACCACTCTTTCATCGGGCTGCCTTTGAGAACCAATACAACAGAACTTTGGCAGAAGACTAAAGTTAGGAGCTTGTCATGGCTTTGTGTTTCAGTTTTAAGACAACAAACTTATTTCCCTCTACTGCAGAGATGTAAATACTAGTCGGTTTGTGCGCATGCACGCACACACACGCACTCTTGTACAGCCCTCACCAAAGGTAATAAGGTCGTGTGATTAGCATCTGTCACCTGCGGTTCTCTCTCATGGGGAGGGAGGATGTTTAATTTTAATGTGATTTGATTAAATATAAGTCTATATGTGCAATTAAAAAAGGAACTATTTTTCCCATCCCAACTCTACACCTTCCTTTAAAGGGAGAGTAGTTTTAGTACATAACGTTATCTTCCCAAAACAGACACAGACGCACACGAGGTATGCCAAGGTGTGTCATATGCCAATGACCAGTACAGCTAGTTCCAATGCTGAATTGAGCTTTGTCTTTTTCCTCTCCACCCCCTCCCCCCACACTGTATGGCCAATCATTTGTTCCGGTTTTGTGTCTGGGGACAAGGAATTGTACAAATAAAGAGCTTAATTGTCCGACTCTCACTATCGTCACAGTTCCATTGAAATCAACGAGGTTTTGTGCATAAGGCAAGCAGGATTCAGCCCTTAAAAAACATCAACTCTTTGTAGCTCTCTAAAGTATGCATGTCCAACCCGCGGCCCGCGGGCTGCATGCAGCCCAGGTCCGTTATGAATGTGGCCCAACAAAAAATCGTAAACTTACAAACTTTATAAAATTGCGACTACAAATACAATTTTAACATGAAAAATGGACAGATGACTACTTTTTTGTCAAGACAAATAATAAGGCAATCTGCTTAATTTGTAGAGAATTTGTGCCATTTTTTTTTCCTCATCAGCTATATATGCAGCCCAAAACAACTCGTCTTTTTCTAATGTGGCCCAGGAAATCTAAAAGATTGGACACCCCTGCTCTAAAGAGATGCTTTCCTTTCCCCTCCTTTTCTGTGTTCTCCTCTCTTCTCCCTCTCCCCACATCATTGCCCTTTGCTATCTGTAGGCTTCGCAGAATTCTATTTTCTTTTTTTAAATAATTTTGACAGATAATACCAATTTTAAAGAATTTTTCAATAATCAATTTCATTTTCACACTTTTGCAGAATTTGGGTTTTAAGCATTTTCTTTTCATTTTCATCGATTTAATATGTTCACAGTTGTGAACAATTATGGGGATGTGGGGGAAGGTTAGACCATTATTTATGATCAGTAGAGGCACAGCGATTCAAAGGGTTAAAGCTTTAACCATTAACACGCAATGTCACCATCACATGTTAAAAATATACCACATAAATATCCTTAAATCAAACTAAAAGTTTTCAAGCCACATTTTTCTTATTTTGCCCATCTGTACATTTCAATCATTAGTGGAAATATTCTTTCTTCAGTGTGCGCATGCATTCTGACATCCATACAGACTGACCTTTGCTGACAAAGAACTCATTCTTCCAACCCTAGTTACACATCTAAAGCTGTATGCTCATCAGGGCAGGGACCTTGTGCTCCCGTTTGTACACCATGTGCCCTTTAATATCCCTGTATAATGGTCAACCAGATATGATTTTCAGCAGCCCATTTTAGGACTAGCCACACGCGGACGCTCTCTCCTATGCAGCAGCAATTTGAGCTTTGAAGGAAAGTGGTGTCAATTCACAGCTTGCACCCTCCTAGCGCCTAAAACCTGAAGTCGCAGCACCAGCACAAATGAGACTTCTGGCCTAGAGAGTTTTACATGGGAAGGGCCAAAAATAGCCCCCCTGTAGCTGAGCACAGAACCTTCTTATTGCAGCAACACTACAGTGCTGTTTGGGCTGAAGCTTTGCACTGGCAACCGAGCCAAGAGCAAATGCTTGCAAAGCATCCTCGGTTCAGGAAACCGAATTACATTGCCCTTAGGCGGAAAGGCATAATGAGACAGCACGCAAGCGGTCCTCAATACCAGGCAGGGCCTACTTTAAAGCATTAAATACACACACACAGTGGAACTAGCATTTGGGGATGTGGTGTCTGTCCTAGTAGAAGGCACGGAGACACCCCACCACCACCAGAGGATTTAAAGCCCAGGTTGGCTGTCTCTCGCACAACCCCCATGCCTGGAATGTGACCCACAGTCCAACTCCTGCGCACACTTGCCTCCAGAAGTCCGAGCTGGCAATCACCTCATCGCAATCTTTCGATGCGGAGTATATATATAGCCACAGAGGTGCGACTTTAAGCAGCCTATCAGCAAATCTGGCTGCATCTCAGCCTGGGCAGAGCCACTAGAGTATCACTTGACCGATGAGAACCCCCCCGCCCTCACAGCAGCCTCTGACAGTAGGACAGGGAGACACTTCAGAGCCCTGCACTCACTTTCCAACACTCCACACGTCCATCCGTTGACAATGCAGCCTGTAAGCCTATCCATTCCAGAGCACCTCAACTCCACCGGCTGCCATGCAAAACTGAAAGAGTGGTGAACAAGCAGGCACGCACTGAGAGAGAAGACGTCGCACATCTATTGCCCTTTTCACCTATGCATCGCAAGGTGTTTCCACAGACTCTCGTTAAGCTACCCAACACACCTGGGGATCGAACTAGGGATCTCCAAAGTTTAACATGTAGTCTCTACAGCCTGAGCTGAAGAGCCAGTCATTGCAGCTGTGTTCTGAAACAGACCCACATGATTTCTGGACTGGGCACAGAGGACGGTGCATAACACATACCGAGCTGGTGGGTTATCCTGGCACTGGGACGGACATATCCTCATCTGGTGTCAACCCTTGCAGCTTCATTGACTTCACTGAAGTTCCTCATCTGTTGTAAGCCATGTAACATCACTGAAGTCAATCGAGCTGTGAGGGCTTATACCAGATGAGGATCCGGCCTATTCTTCCTATTTCACAGGCAGAGAAGCTGAGGCAGAGAAAGCTTAAGGCAACCTGCTCCAGGTCACAGAGCACTGGGGCTAGAGCTGAGAATAGAACTTCCACTTCTCTGCTCTCACTCCACTGCCAGTCAGCAGACGTGTGCCTCATAACCGAACAAGACACTGACCAGCTTAGTGCTGGGCCTCTATTTTTTACTTCCCTGTTATACTTTTGATCAGAAACAGTCATGTGACTCTGCCTGCAGGAAAGAGTTTAGGACAAACGTCAAACCTTTTCCTTAAAAAAAAAAAAAAAAAAGTGTTAAGATCCAAAAACATGAACAAATTGAATTCCTTCAGTTACCACCCAAACCCAGAGACATTATTTATATTGCTGTAGTGCAGAGGTTCTCTAACTGGGAGTTGTGACCCCTAGGGGTGTGCGGTTATTATGGGGGGGAGGGAGAGGAGATGTTGTGAATTGTCAGCCCCTGCACTTGCCGGTAAAGGTGGCATGGCATGGGGGAAGTCATCACAGCTGGAAATATTTTCAAAGGTGGTCCCACCAAAAATGTTTGAGAACCCCCGAAGAAGCACCACTTATTGACCCAGGATCCCACTGTGCTAGGCGCTGTACGAACAGCTACCCACATCACAGAGTTTAAAAACGCAGTCCCTTGTGGTGTTGCTTTCCACCACCCTCTCCCCGCTCCTGGCAAAAGAGCCCCCATTTTTAATATGAACAAAAGCTTTGAAAGTTACTTTTCCTGACAGACTCCGAGGGCAAAGCCACTTCTGGGAGAGGGGATGTTAAGAAATACTTGTACAGTCCCATGCAGGTGTTTTGGGTTCACAGAACAGCAAGACAAAGCAGTGTGCATGCCAAAAAGAAATCCTTTGCAATGTCTGGTTATCCATTTTAAACCCACTGCTCAGGCAGCCAGTTACTAGAGAGTCTGAAAGATAGGTAACCTTCTCCCCTCCGTAGCAAACCCCCCTGCATTAATAAGCAACTCCACTTCACAAGGTCCACTTTAAGCCCCCAATGACGACACAAGCTGTTCTGCGCCATCAGAACCCCACTGCCTATGAAAAGGCCCAAGGAAGTAAATGGGACTCCTCTACTGCCGGACAGGGCTTAAATCAGGAACCATTTTGCAGCTGATTACGACAGAGCCAGATTTAGGCCTCCAGTATTTAGGGAAGACATTCAAAGTCAGACACCATCTCTCTCTCTCTCCCTCCTTTAGGGAAGAAGGGAAGCTTAGCCCAGTTTGAGTTAAGACACTAGGTCAAGGAAAACTGAAGCTGAACTGCTCACCTGTTAGAGCGTGCACAGTTAATCCCGCCTTCATGAACACTGCTCTGCCTTCACAGTGCAATTTTAGCCATGGAGCAGCTATCAATACTTTCAATGCAGGTATGAAACAGATAACCACACACACTGCATGTAGAAAACAGAACACTGTTTTAACCACCTTGAGTGCTATCCAGGGCCAGTACACTCGGTTTAAATCAAGTCCTCTTGGTAAAGGACATCAGACTTTGGAGAAAACTCACTTTTTGAATGAAAGGAGGACTAAGGGACAGGAGTTGAGCAGAGGCATGTGACAGATGGAAGTTAACTCCCTATTTGTTTGGAAAGGCCAACTCTTTGCCTTGCCACTAGCAAAAGAAGGGCAACAGAAATCAGAACTTTGCTATGAAGAGCCTCCTTCTCTCCTGGCCAAAACAGTAACATCTTCAAAACAATTCTGGATCCATTCCCCCCTCCAAAATCCCTGGCTTGAGCGATGCAAGCCGCAAAGCACTTTTCTGAGATCTTTCCTCCGTGCAAGCTACGGCCAACATCAGCTTCAACGCTCCTCGCACCTTCCGCTTCCTTTAACACAGCCTTGCCCAAGAGGCCGATTAGATGATTAAGAGAACTTACAAGCTCCGAAATGCAACGCGCACGAGATCCAGCCTTCACAACAGACCAAACACACACAGAGCCCCCCCACCACCAAAACCTTAAGGAGGCAATTGCTCGTGATCCCCCGGTGCCCTTTAGTCCCCCTCGCCCGCGGAAAGGTTCCCGTCTCTTTCTGCTAAGTCAGCGACCTGGGCAAATAAGAGACGAGGAGACAGCCCCGCTCCCAAGCGCGGACGGAGATGAGAGAGGAACAAACGCGACCCGTCCCCCCTTTACGCTCAGGACAACAGCCCCGGCCGTGCCCTGGCCACCCGGGCTGGGGGAGGTCGGCCGGCTCGCAGCGCCCCGCAGGGGGCCGGGGTGCTCGGCGCGGCGCACGGCCCCAACGCAGCGGCGGCCGCCCCGCAGCCTCCGCCCAGCCAGAGGGGCGCGCACCTGAGCCGCCGGCGGCCACGCTCGGGAGCGAGCCGGGCGGGAGCAGAAAGCGAGGGAGGGAGGGAGGCAGCCAAGCGGGGCCGGGCGAGAGGCGCAGAGCCAGAGCGGGCGAGGGCCCGGCAGGAAGGAAGGAAGGCGCCGCGGCGCCCGGCCCGCCCCTACCTGCGGGAAGTCATGGCAGGAGCCGGAGAGTCGCGGCCGCCGCCGGCCCAGCGCTGCAGCTGCTCGCGGCTCCCAGCGAGCAAGGAAGGCGCCGGCGGCGCGAGCCGCAGCGGCCCCAGGGCAGATGGAAAGGGGGCGGGGCTCTCCGTCCCCCGCCGCGCCCCCTTCCGCGACCCTGTGTGGTCTGGCCACGCCCCCCCAGGCCGATCATTGGGCGAGGCGGGCCGGCTCGCCCCGCCTCCCCCAGCTGGCAGGGTAACCCACGTGTCAGCAGGGGGAAAGCCCTCCCTGTGACGAGGGGAACCCCCGCCCTCTGCTCCTCCGCCCCCCCCCGCCTGGCAACCGGCACCGCCCAGCCCCAGCCGCGCCGGCTCTTAAAGGGGCAGCGCGCACCGCCCGCGGTGGGGGGGTCCTGCAGCTGGGCAAGGGTCCAACGGCCTGGGGGGCCCCGGGGGCCGGGGCCAGCGGGGATGGAGGAGCTGTTCCCTAGGGCCCCCCGGACAGGCCTGCTGGAGTCTGTACACTCAGTAGGGAGCAGCTCAGCCCCCCCCGGGCTGTGAGCTTCAACCCCCCCCCCGGGGTGGGGGGTTTCCAGCCCCCCCCCCGGGCTGTGTAGTCAGGCATCCAGTAAATAGGTTCCTGGGGCAGGGCACATGGCATTTGTTCCAGCCACATGCTGGCTTTGGGGTCTGGGACTCCGGCTCAGTCACCGGGGAGGGACGCGCTTCCTCCCCAGGTCCCCACAGGCACCAGGCAGAAGGTCGGGGATCACATGTTGAGCCCCAAGCACGTGGCCTTGGGATAGGACCTTTGTTAAATGTCAGCTTTGGCCTGTCATTTTCATACAATTGCCCTTAGTTTTCTGGACACGTTCAGGCGGGGGCGTAGGAGGACACGTTTAGCTGCTGGTCAGGAGCAGAGAGAGAATCCTCTCTGCTCTGTGACCCACGGCCCTTCTTGTAACCCTGTTGCCCTGGAACACATTTTCCCACCCCTCTCCTATGCCCCAGGCTGCTGCTTTCCCTCCAGGTGTCTGCATGGTTTTCTCTCCCCACTCACTCCTGCAAGCAGCCCCATGGAAGTGGGGCTACTGACCCCCATAAAGTAGGGAGGGTTTGGTCCATATTTCGAAAAGGACTTTGAGATCCTTTTGGATGAACCAATGTGGTTAAGACATCAATAAAAAATAAAGCACTGACTCTATCAAGGGAAAAGAAGCCAAGGAACTCTTTCTTCTCCTCTATCCTAGTCTACATTATCATGCCCCTGATTTCTAAACTTTTATAATACATGTGTAATTGGCATTTATGACCTCTTATCACAGGCTCCGAAGTGCTTCCTACGTATTAATTATGGCCTAATGATTTCCCAGCCAGGGAAAGCATAGCCCCTGCTCTCTATAGCTTTCTGTGGTTTGCATTATTATTTGCATAATATATTCTGATGTGCTGTATACCTTCCTCCACAGTTCAAGGCCTTTGTGTATGTTCTTCTCCCCCCACCACTGGATAAAGCTAACCTCACCTGCTCCCCTAAAACGAAACCACTTCATTAAAAGGTCAGGACCGCCACCTCACTTTTCCTTTCTATGTTATCATCTTATCTGCTTTAATTGCCTGGCACGAAAGCTAACATAGGGTTGCCACCTTTCAAAATAAATAAATACAATAAAATGCAGCACATAACCACTACGTGTAACAGCAAACCTTTTGATTATAGAATTAGCTACAACTGGAGGATGATGTTTTTGGCTTTCATGGTCAAATGCCACAGTAATTCAACCCACTACATTACTGGGAGCCTGATTTAAGTGCTTAAAGAAAATTGTCTTTCAATTGCCAGCCCAATACCAAGTAGGAATTAAAAATGTGGCAGCCAGGCTAATACAATACCAAATAGCTGGAATGAAGCTGCCAGACATGTCAATAGAATATCAGACACTGCCAAAACTCTAACAGGGTTCAAAAAACAACTAGATACATTCATGGAGGAGAGGTCCATCAGTGGCTATTAGCCAAGATGGTCAGGGATGTAACCCTATGCTCTGGGTGTGCCTAGCCTCTGATTTCCAGAAGCTTGGAGTGGATGACAGGGGATGGATCGTTCAGTGATGGCCTGTTCTGTTCATTCCCTCTGAAGAGCCTAGTTCAGAAGACAGGATACTGGGCTAGATGGATCATTGGTCTGACCCAAAGTGCCATTCTTATGGTCTTAAGAGGTAAGCCTATGAGCAGTGACACACTTGATCTTTAAAAGCTGGTTATATTCCCAGTTTTCCTTTCTCTTTCGGAGAAAGAAAGAGAGAGAGAATATGAAAGGGCACACTGAGATCATCCCTGTGCCTATGCAATGATATTAGAGAGAGGATCAGGCTTAGGTTTCAGAGGAACAAATACAAGAGTGACCACCCTGCCTCGGTACATCTCTTAACTCTGCAGCCCCTCACCCAAGGTTCCCCCCTCAGGTGTCTGATGAAAGTAGCAAGCTGGTCATTAAACTGGTTAGAAGATGCAAAGGATGCTGAAGGCCCATTCTACTAGCCAACTGCTTTACAAACCAGCCACTAGAGGGCAAGATAGTTACAAACCAATAACCCTTGAGTAGCTCCGTGCACTAGAAGCTAATATGCGGCAGAGCTGCTACCACGTTTGCAAAATGAGGGAAGCCTGGGTATCGTAGACCCGAAGGACGCAGGCTGGAGCATGTTCACATCACATCGTTCATCAGAAGGATCACACAGCACTCTGTGGAAGGTGGTAGAAGAGCCAACCACGGACACGGGCAAACAGGAAAATAACCTATGAGAACAGGGAAGGGGAAAGGAAAAAGGCAAAGTGATGAAATATGCATTTCAGTGTCCTTGCAGTCTAGTCCCAGAGAAGAATAAAAGGAATAGCCCTGAAACCTTAGGTGATGTGTGTGTGGGGAAGAGGACAGAGCTTTTAAAAAGTGAAGGATAATAGAAAAGGATCTATATAATTGTTCTTCAAATTCTGCATGAAGACAAGCGGGAGACAGTGTGGTCTGGGGGACAGAGCACTGGACAAGGAGTCAGGAGATTTGGCCTGTGTTTCCTACACTGCCAGTGAGCTGCTGTGTGACCTGGGGCAAGTCACTTCTCCTCTCTGTGCCACTGTCTCCACTCCCACCTTTTGTCTGGCTTGTGTGTTTAGGTGGTGTGCTCTTTGGGGCGGGGGCCCCCTCTAATGTAGTGGGAGAAACTGTGGCTCATGAGCCACATTCGGCTCTTTTACAGTTAATGTGCAGCTCATAGCTGCCCTGTGCACCCCCTCCCCCATTCTCTGCCTACCAGACAGAGGTGGGGCGCTTGGAGCTTCTGCCTAGCCGCAGGGTGCTGGGGCTAGAGGATACTGCCCAGGGAGTCTCAGGGGGTCAGTAAGTTTGGCCACCCTGCATTATGTGTTTGTACAGCCCCTAGCACAATGAAGCCCTGATCTAGGTTGTAGGCTCTAGGTACTAAATATAAATAATGGAAGCTGGAGGCAGATCACACTTTCCACTTCACTTTCAAAAAAACCAAGCTCACAACACTGTATCAAAACACACTTACACTTGCACAAGAAACTTGCAATAACAAGGAAGCAGCACAATCCCTAACATATCACCGTCTTAAATTTATGTGTAAGTATTAATCCCAATGTGCTTTTACAAAGCTACAGCAAGCAACCATTTCACCCACCACTTAAATGCACCCACCTCTTGGGTAGCACACAGCGCAGTGCAACACTACACAGTTTAAGACAGAAAGTAAAGAAGAAAACTGTAACCAACTGAAACTGAATGTGGGAGAATTTAGGACGAGAGAATGTAATTGCTCCAAACTGGAAGATGGCCACTTCAGTAAATGTCAGAAGCAACTTGGATTAGTGCACTAATAGCTTCAGCAAAAAGCGAAGTTTAGGCTCTACCACATTACCAGTATCTGAAACACACACAGACATACTGCACGCTTGATAATGACAGCCTTCCAGTTCTTTATGAAACAGCCATACCATGAAATCTAGTAGAAAGCAACACATCATTAATGTGACAGACAGGAAATTACCATTTAAAACACACAGCAACCTAAAAGCCAGGATTCCATCCCTTCTCAACGTTCAGCTCACTCGATACTGTCTACACTTCTCTGCCACCTGACAGATAGCCTCAGGGCCTGGCTCCAGTCTCACACTGAAGTCAGGCAGGAGTTACTTCACTTAAGTCAGTAGAATTAAATGAGGGTAAATCTACACTACAAAATTAAGTCAACCTAAGTTATGGTGACTTACAGCCACCACTGTCTTTAAACCACTTCTGCACTTCCACACGGCACTCCTCGTGTCGGCGGTGTGCATTCGCACCAGGAGGGCCTGCATCGACTGCGTGGACCTAACTACATCAACCTAAGTGGAGGGGGTGTTACTAAATCAGCGTAGTGGGCACGTTCCATCAGTGGGAGCTGCATTTTAGTGAAGCCACTTACAGAGTTAGGTCGCTGTCAGCTGCCTTCCATCAACCTAACTTTGTCGCATAGACCAGGGCTGAGAGAAGAATCTGGCTCAGTCTCTTTCATACAGGGCTGGCCACATCAGCTTCAGGTCAAACGAATCATGCCCCTGGAAAAGCAAAGCCAAGCCCTTGTAGTGTGTAATTACCAGGTGAAGGCTGATTGGTGAGCTGTATGCAACCTGTCTGGTGCAGCTTGTTACAGTTGCTAGTTGTCCCCATCAGAAGCACCACCCACCCAACCAGTGCCCTGCTAGTCCCAGCCAAACAGGCAAGAATTGAATGGGCCATGGAGGCAGAACGTCCCCTTAACTCCAAGCTGTGTTTCACCTCCTCTTTCCCAGGGCACAGGTGAGGTACAGTTAGTGGGACATTAGGTCAGATCGTCAACTGGTGTCAAGCAGCCGCAAAGGAGCTAGGCACCAGCTGATCAGCTGGCTCATTGTCAGGAAGCTTGTACAAACAGGGTCTAAATCCAGAAGACTTTTAATGGTTTACACCACTTTAGATGTGGACAGGGTTTAGCCCAAAGAAACTTGTCCCTGGCCGCTTTCCTGATCCCTGCACGAAAACAAATCCAGCTGTCGAAGGCAGAAAAAGCCAGAACATGACTGACCAACTCCTCTTCCCCCAGCCCTGTACCCGCTTGCAGGAGCGCAAATAGCAGTTCTAGAACTATAATAAGACACACCGAATTCCACGTCTATTCGGGGAATACCCAGCATGCTGGCCTGAGAAGCTAGCTCATTTTTCAGCAAGGAGGATGGCAGGGTTGCATAGTTTTCCGCCCAGCTGCGAAGCGGTGGATTTTATAATGTATGATGAGACACAACAGCCAAAATAGTCGCAAAAAGACCCCCTCGCCCTTGTGTCCTCTGGTTCCTGGGAATACCTTGTAGCATTCTACGGGTTCTCCTTGAGGCAGACGTGGCTGGTAAAAGTCCAGCGGGGCTGAGTGGAGGCCAGTAACCTTTCTGAACCCTCTTCAGTAGTTTGCAAGAGGTATCTATTCTGACTAGAGAAAATTTCACCCCAAAACCAAACAAAACCCTGCTAGAAAGGAGCTCACCCTCTCTTACATCCTAGAGCTGTTTGCAGTAACTGCTAGTGACCACTGGGACCAAATTGCTGCTGTCAATGCTCCTACCCTCCCCAGCAAGTGCAGCTGCCCCTACTTCCACCAGCTGGGCATCTGGCCTCCCAGATGCCATCCAAGCTCAGCACTGCACTCTCCAGTGCCTGGCACCCAGTGCGATTCAGAGAGTCAGGCCCTGTGAGGCTGAGATTTTCAGTGCAGGGATTGTCCCTTGATCGGTGTTTGTACCATGCCTAGCCCAATGGGGTCCTCTTTGGAGCTACTGCAACATGAGTGGTACATGGTAATAGCCACTGTGCTACGTTTCAAGCCAAACCCCACTGATTTTATCCCTAGTGGACGTAAGTCTGGAGGCATTGGCAGTGCTGCTCTCTCTGCTCCAGCGGTCCCCAGTTCACATCCTCCTGAGGTTCCCTCCTCTTTCATTTGCTGCTGCTAATTCCAGGTGGGTCTCTCGAGGCAATGGCTCGGACGCATGCCAGGGAAGGAGATCAAGCATCTGCAGAGCGGGGGAGTGGCAGTGGTGTTGCATGCCCAACATGACTGGATGGGAAGCGAGTGGGAGTGGAATCCATCATTCATGCCCAAGCCCAAAGGCATTTCGTGCGGCAGGCTCGGGACATGGTATATTTAGCTATAATAGATACATTCTCCGAGGAATTCATATTGGGGCAGGGAAGCAGGCTGGGAAATGTCATCTGGGGTGCACATGAAGCAGGTGCTAGGCTGATTAACAATCTCCCATCCGCCAGAAAGCATAACCAGGTCAGAGGATTTACCTTACATGTGTAGAGTGCATTTCCATGCTGGAGAGTCCTAAGACAAATAAATTAGGGTCCCCATCTTCCTCCCCTTGGCTTCAACAGGAGCAAGATCAG
This sequence comes from Mesoclemmys tuberculata, assembly GCA_007922155.1. Lineage (NCBI taxonomy): Eukaryota > Metazoa > Chordata > Testudines > Chelidae > Mesoclemmys > Mesoclemmys tuberculata. The sequence goes on along the minus strand of ML675630.1, from coordinate 16,011,622 downwards.
GCCCGTGAAGTGCACACCTGAAATGCAGCAACATCTGGAGTGGCAGGGCGGCAAGTAGCACATAGAACAGTTCAACAGAGAAGGGAGGGAGATTCTTGACTAAGGGCAACAGTATAAAACCCAGTTCTTGCAAAAAGTACCAGGGAAGCCTCATGCCGCCAACCCTGGCGTTGAGGTCCTGTGTTCTAGGCAGTCACAAATCCTAGCAGACATATACCTATGGTTCTCTCTCCATGAGAGTAAAGGCCCCATTTGATCTTAATTCTAGGGGTTTTGATAGCAGCCTGGTACTTAAGCCACATTTAGATAAGATCAGTCATCCAGAAGGATCCCAAAGCATTTTACAAACCAGTCAAAGTGATTTCTAACCTCTCCCTAATCATCTATGCTCTCTCATTTCCCCTACCAGAGAAATGCAGCCACTTCTGGGCTGACACAGAATCACTGTTTACCAGCATACAGCAATACTATGCTGGTAAAAGAACATCTGTGTAACTGAAAGTGTGGTGGCGTGGGATTTTAGCTTGGCAGAATAGTAATCACCCAAACTGCACTTTTGTAGGACACCGTATTTAATACCACTCTCCCAGTTTCTAAAAGGGCGTGAGATATGCAACGATGGTAAGGGGCCAGATCCTGACACCTACATCTCATCTGAAAGGCTGCACCCCCGAGCTCATGTTAGGGCATTGGTTAAGATCTAAGTCAAGAAAGACAACGCTACTGAGGTCCCATCATGGCCAGAAGCACGCTGGGCTTTCCTTGAGCATTTCCCATCCACGTGTTGAACAGATCCAATGCAGCTTAATGCAGGAGGTGAGAGACAATCCTCTGGGGAGGCCAGCGGGGACAGGGCAGCAGCTGAACTGCTATGAACGTTCTAGGGCCAGCTCATCTCAGCCCCTTAGGAGGGCAGATAAAGCAGGGACTGGGCCAGATCCAAACCCTGCTGACGCTAATGATGGTCGTTCCATTGCCTTTGATGGGCTCCAGATTAGGCCCATGCGGCATGCACACAAAGGCCATTCTTCCCTCTCTTATTATAGGAACAGGCCAAAAGCTTTTTCCTGGAATTTTGCTGCAGGGGAAAGAAATCAGCCCTGTGGCAGGGGCTAAGCTTTCACCAGCAGCAGACTTTTACAAGTGTGTTATAAATCCTGAAATGCAGGGTTTTTAATAACCCGTAATTACAGCAGCCATGCGGTAGGCTCTGTACTTAGAGAATGAGGGATTGTTAGAAGAGTAGATGTTACTTGTCAGGGCCAGGGCCCTGTTTCGCGCCCTCTGAAGCGTTTCATGCCTTATCCTCCCCTGGCAATAATACTTCATCCTCAGAGCACTTTTGCCAGCCATAGACCTTAAGGCACTTTACCCAGATGGAGACATCTCATTATCTCTGGTTTTGCAGCCTGAGAAAGTGCAGCAAGATGAATTGACTGGCCTGGGCCTGGGCCACAGAGCAAGTCAGTGACAGAGCAGAGACTGAAACCCAGATCTCCTGTTTCGCAGCTGTGCTCTCTCCACTACATCTAGCATACAGATGTGTCCAGCAGCGCACTGGTTGCCACGCTGCTTCAGACCATGAAGTCTAGTACGCTGCTTCCAGGAGCAGCCAATAGCGGAGACGTCAGAGGGGGATGTTCCCTAAATCAGACCAGTGTTTCAACCTCCCTTTTCCAGACTTCTCCACTGTTAGCCAGCACGTGGTTGGGATTGCCCCATCCATTCAGTACTGGGAGAACAGCAAGCGGGGTGATTGGAACCACCCCAAGCTGAGTACCCATGACAGAAAGTTGTGCAAGGGAGTGTTACACGCACGCACACCTTCCAACCCTGACACCCTCCTCCTTGGAGCTTTCATCCACAGCTTGTGCCCTTCCCTTTGAAGTCTGGATTTTGGAGGTTAACTAAGGGATGGGTGGGAAAAGAGTGAAATATCTCCTCTCCTGCCCCCCACTGAAATGCACCAGAGCAGAGGAGGCTTTTGGAGGGACTTTTGTTTGCTCCTGAACAGGGACAATTGAAACCATGGCAGGCTCATGGCAGAGGTGGAGATCAAGGCTGGAAGAAGCCGTTAAAAAAAAAAAAGAACTCCTTTCCCATCCCACAGGGTGGGCCTGGCTGAGCAGTGCTGACAAGGTAGCGTGTGGGGTTAGTTCATGGGATGGTAAATCAGTGGGGCAGGTCTCCTCCCATTCGCCGTCATTCCTGATTTACAGCAGTGCAGGTGAGAGAAGGCTCAGATGGCTTTGGTTTGATTTTCAGAGGTGCTGAGCATCTGCAACTCCCACTGAAGTCAAAGGCCTGATTTTCAGGGATAACCAGCCCCCGCTGCTGCCTTGGGCCCCTGGCATAGCAAACTATCCTCCTTTCAGAGCCCGTGGGACCTCCTTCCACAGCATGGGAAGGCCATTCCTGTGAATCGTGGCTGCTGCCTGCCGCACACACCATCATGGGCCCAGAATGGTGCTTTTGCTTCATCCTCCAGCTGCTTTCCTAGTGTCTAGAGTGAAACACAGTCAGGCAGGGCCTTGCTTTTCATTCTGTGCCAGAAGACAGTGGGTTTTTTCCTGCCCCTTTGTGTCAGCTGCTTGAAGAGGTACCGATTTAGCAAGTCGCTGCCTGCTGCTGTATAATAGGGTCATTGTCAAGCAAATCCTGCACCAGAAGGTTGATCTTCAGCAAAACATGGGCCCAGTGGCGAGGCGTGCATCCCTTTTTGCTCTTAAAACACTGGCCCCATTGTTTCCCCCCTTAGAATTCTCTGGCGTCTGGTTGCCCATTGAAAAGTTTACTTCCCACGGAGCCAATGCAGACATGCTTGGCCCCCATGACATGCTCGGCCCCCATGACATGCTCATCATTGCAGGATGTCAAAAGCAACTTTGATTTTAAAATCTAGTCACCTGCTGGTTAACAGGACTTGCATCCCGTCTCCCCTGACTCCATGCAGCTCAGCTGAGTAACGGCGCCTGTGTATGGAAACATGAATTAAAGCCTCTGCTTGACCGGTCCTTTTTAAGTTAAAAAAAAAAAAAAGGAAAGAAAAGAAAAGTAATTGCAACAATCAGAGACTAACAGATTTAAATTGGTTCTTAGGAGTTTTTTGTAGCTGTGCCTTTCCACATCTGCTAGCTACGGCCCAGATCCACAATGGTTTGAAGAGTTGGGCATTTGTGGCCATAACATGTACAGCTGTGACTTGTGGTGCAGACTAACCCATGAATCACGTGCCTTTTGTGACCACCCCTCACAGGAGGGCTCCTCCGCTGGCTGTCCAGGCGTTAATGTTGCCACTTTCGGGGAGCTGTCCCGACACACGTGATAAAGTAACATCGTTGGGAGCTTTTTTCTTTTCAGCCTGCTGCAGAGGCACAAAGCCTGCAAACACATTCAAATTCCTTTAGTTGCCAGCAAACCAGGACTTAGGACGGGGTCTTGAAATTTCCAGCTGCCCCATGTGTTTTAGGACAGGAAGTAGAAAGGTTTTGGCAGGGGAGTCATCCGTTAATTCGAGCACCCAGTCTATATGGTGAATGGGTCACCCTGCTGTTCTTCTGAAACCCAGACACAAAGGGCAGCTGGTCTCGCCAGACTTTGCTGTGTACCAAGGTCATCCCCACCAGGGTGCTCTCTCATGGCACATTGTAACCCTTGCAGCATCCTTGCCTCAGTTGCCTCCTCGAAGATGGCGCCCCTGAGCCTTCCGCACATGGGTTGGTGCTCGAGACATGGCTTGATCCTCCGGCCAAGTCACTCAAGCAATTTAACCCTTTCCAGGATAACAAAAATCCACACACAAAAAGGTTTTCCTGCCCTCTTGGGCTCAGGTCCCAGCTCCCTCTGGGCTGCCTTTAAGACATCCCTGCTCTGTTATAAAGCTCTGACTCCCAGCTTGCTTTCCCTGCAGCCCCTCTTGCTATCTGGCACTCACTGGCACTCCCTGCTCTTCACCCCCCTATACCTGGGGCCTGCAGAGTTCCTCTTTGTGCTTTTAGCTGAAAGCCACTTCCACCCAGGGCTTTCTTCCTGGAGGCCCTTTTTCAGAAAGGTTTTTCTTCCCAGGGGCCTCCCTCCTGCTCCCTACAGACCCTATCTCAGGGCCTTCCACAGGAACAGAACTAGACCAGACCTGTTTCCCATAGTGCCTCCTTATGAGCTCCCTCAGCCCTTTCTATAAGGGCCAGGTGTTCATCAGGCTCTCACCTGACTCCATTAGTCCCAGGATCTCCTTCATTTGCCCCACCTGGGGAGGCAAGCGAGTTGTATCACAGCTCGGGCTAGGCTGAGGTTGTCACATGTCCAGGTTCCCCCCTCACCCCCTCTCACTGCTGCCACCCCCCCCCCCAATCCCTGTTTTGAGCTAGCTGTCCTGAGAAGTCTGTCAGGGAGCTCATTACACATGGCCAGCTGGCAAGGTTGATGCGCTTAGAGCATCCCAGGTAGTCCCAGGTTTTTGTACCTTAGAGGTGGCAATTTTGGCAGGGCTCATCTCCCCTTAAAGGAGCCAATCCCCCTGTGACAAGCTGCATTTTGCACTCCCACCCAAGAAGGGGGACACTGATATCAGGGAAAGCTTGGGTGAACCCACTTTCCCTATAAGACATTGACAAGGCATGCGAAACAAATGTTCTTAGTGTGTCTCAGAGAGGAGAAATCCAAAGAGGAGCAGGTAAGACAAACCGGAGTGCTTTGGGGGCAGCCAATGTACAGGGGTGTGGTGAGGTGAGAAAGGAATATTGGTGGGGTGGAATGGGAGAAAAATTTCAGAGTGGGGCATGGCTGCCGGTGAAGGGAAGTGGAAGTGTTCAGATCAAGGGTGACTCTCGGAGGGTGAACGTGGGAGGTTTAACAGGACTGCTAGACCTGGAGGGAGTCTGGATGGGGCAGGTTGAGCCTATTGGCTCAGAGTGGACCGGAGGATGGGAGCTGGGTTTGTTTCTGGACTGTATCAGTATACAGATGAAGATGCAGTCAGTGGTGGTCTCCTGGCCCTAGCAGGACAGAGCAGGACCAAGGCTAAACAACTGATTATTATATCCCTGTCACTGCAGGTTTTTAAGAAAAAGTTGGACAAACACCAGCCAGGGATGGGCTAGCTCTACTTGGTCCTTGCCTCAGTTCATGGGGCTGGAGACTAGGTGACTTCTTGAAGTGCCTTCTCCCTACAGCTGTGGGATTCCATATCCTCCAGTCACGATGATCAGTTCATTAAGTGGCAGTTGCGTACACACACGATACAGACAGGGCTCAGGCCGGTGAGTGGTATTTTAGCTCCGTTGCACCCCCAGAACCAAAACAACAAGAAATTTCTGCTCACATGATCATCCGTGAAACAGGTTAACAACACTGGCATTTTAAATGGCATCATTCAACCTCTTCTGCACATCCATGAGCTGAACCGGGCACTTCACACCTCTCCAAGCTGTTGTTTCAGGTTATGTGTTTGCAAACAAAAGACAGTTTCTCACCCCCGGAGATGATGACACGTGCCATATCTTGCTTTTAAAACGCCAGGAAAGGCAGTGCATAGAACAGAGAAGGCAGGTCTTGTTCTAGGGGCAGAGGCATTGGTAAGATCCGCGATTTAATACTGAATTTCTAAAGAGTTTGTAATTTTTTTTAAAAAAGGCCCTTTCTAGCACCCACAATTCAGTGTCAGAATCCAACCCAAGCTTGCCATTTTGAAACTGCCGGTTTTATTGTTCCAAGGCTTTGCCTGTAGGTAGAAAGATGTTAGTGTGGAGACTTGTAAAAACGGGGCCGTGTCAAGTGAATATGTAATCAGCCCCATTGCATTATATAGATATATATATAAAAACCAACCCAACAGGATAATGACAGACAATAGCAGAATGTTTAGCTGTTTAAATTCCTGGGTTTCTATCACTTTGCATCACAATTCTAAGTTTTTAATTAGCTTCTCTCTGTTTTTCTTCTATTTTTTTAAAAAAAAAGAGAGAAACCCACCTGGAAGATTAAAACACGTCATTCATAATATACGCCTGCAGCAGGTCTCAAACCTGGCTGAGCCTTCCAGGAGCTACCACCATGTAACTGTGAAAAAACAAGCAACAGGCCTGATCCAAAGCCTGCTCAAGTCAAAGGCATGACTCCCATTATAAATGTAGTGCAGCAGCACCTAGGAGCCCTGTCATGGACCAGGATTCCATTGTGCAAGGGGCTGTACAAATATAGAACAGAGGGCCCCTGCCTCAAAGAGCTTCCAGTCTAACACTCCGACTCACTTGAGCATAGCTTTGGATAAGGCTCAGGCTAATTCTGGTGGATATTTACAGGTCTCTACATTGTGCTTTTCACTTAGAACTTTGCTCAATAGACTTTAATGGCCGTCATTAGAGTCTCCTCAGTAGGTAAACACTGGGTATGTCTATACCACCGCTGCAGTACTTCAGTGTAGACACTCAATACAGCCATAGGAGGGGTTCTCCTGTTGCTGTGGTTAAGCACTTTCTGAGAGGTGGTACCTAGGCCAATGGAAGAATTCTTCATTGACCTAGTGCTGTCTACATCAAGGCTTAGGTTGGCTTAGCTGCAACTCTTGGGGTGAGGATTTTTTACACCCATGAGACACATAGCTATGCCAACCTAAGTTTTCAGTGCTGCCCCACCCCATAGTTTTGGACCAGAGAAGTAAGAGGTTGATTCTAGGGTCAGATTCATCTATATCAAAGCCAGAAGGGCAGTAGCACAGCTTTTGAAATAGGGAACGATGGGTGAAGTGCATTGGAGAGAAGACTCTGCCTTTTGTGGTAAATGGTATGCAATACATGATGGGTGGTCTCCATGGATTGCAAAATGATTGTCCCAGACAGACTTTGTAGCAATGACTTGATACTTAGGTTTACTAGGCTAGATCCTCAGCTAGTGTAAACTGACATTGCTCCAGTGAAGTCTGGTGTTGTAACCAGCTGAGGATCTGGCCGGTGTGTGTGGACGGCAGACACGTGCCACAAAGAGACAAAGCAGAGGCCCCTTTTAAACATATTTAATATTTTTCAAACTTTATTTCATGGTGATTGACAAAAGACACAAGTTAGTAATGGTTATATCATGCTGCTCTACTGTGCATTGCCCTTCAGAATTCATACAGCAGTTCACAATGGTCGTTAATTTACCCTAAAAATGAAGCCACATGGACAGGCAAGTTGTTTAAAAAAAAAAAAAAAGTTAAAAACAAAAAATTAAAAAAAAAAGTCACAAACCTCAATGTCTTTTTTGTAGGCAGAAGTTATAAATGCTATTAATAAAGAAGTTAAGTGCACGGCCCTTGGGGAGCGCTGCTGAATCTGATGTTGGGTCAAGATGCTTGACAACTAGGACACAATGTTTTGTTTTAAGGCATTTCCAAGCCCCAGCAAAAGCAGACAGTGTTTGGTTTGGTTGGTTTTTTTCAGTGACCATGGCTTCATTTTAGTGGCATTCTGGGAAATTAGCAGCTTCTTCTGTGCGCACCCCTCTCCCTCTCCCCTGGGTTGGGGTCTTCAGTCCTTAATTGCAGCTGAAGAGGTTGCACTGTCCAGCTAGAACCTAGGTTCTCAAAATACAGAAACAGAGTTTTGCTTTCCCCCTTGCCCCCACCCCATTCCTAGTTAGCCTCTGGCTACCTACACCATGTGATTAAAGTCCAGTAGTCAGATTTGCTTTACAACACAATCACATTAATCTCCCACAGGAACCACAATATATTCTACAGCAGCCACTTAAAATGTGGCATTGCCACACACAAGAAAATACTGGAATCTCCATTGTAACCCACAGAAGGCCATGACCCCCACTGCGTCACTAACCACTATGGATTTTGATAGGGATAGCAACTGCTTAGGCATAGATTTCCACAGGGAAAAATATATCTATGTCTTGCCAGCTGGGACATGAAACAAGGGCTGTTCAGGCAGGATGGAGTTTTTGTTTTTTAAGTGGGATCAGGTAAATAAAGCTAGGCAGAGGCAGGGAAAAGAAGAAACACACAAGCAAGAAATATCACACAACCCCTGCCTCTTCCCCACCCCAAAAGAAGGGCTATCACAAGTCCAAGACAGGGCATCTTTTGAGACATTGGACACATTCTAGCCCAGGCGTCCATGGTGCAATTGGCTTTGACTTTAGAAGTAGAACCCACCCATCCTTTCTTTAAAAGAAAAAAAAAAGTGGTTTTACAAGGTATGTCAGTCCCCTTCATTTCACCTGCCTTCAGATCTCGCCTAAAGAAAAGCAGTGGGGTTTCCTGGCTCAAAGTTCAGCCCAGAGAAAGGTTTATTTTCTGTGGGGGAGGCAGCACCAGTTGGCAGGCCAGAAAATCAGTGGGGAAACTGCAAACTGGTGGCACTCCTTGCTGCAACCTTATCTCACTTTATAGGAGGCAAGATCTTGCAAATTAATGCCCCCTGATCCACAAAGTGGGCTTGACATGCGGTAAAGCCTTGCTCAGGGGAGAAAAGGGATGTACCATACTAAATAGCAGTGATGAGTCCTTCCCACAGACAAAGAAACTGAACACAGCAAGTCTAGGGGGACCAGAGAGCAAGTGTGAAAAAACAGGACACCTTTTTTTCTGAGGGGATGAGGGAGGTATAGTTGCGTATAGAAGACAAAGCCTCTAATATCGGGATAGTCCAGATCGTATGGGGCTGTCTGGCCACCCTAAGCAGCTTAGTTCTTTTCAGCATCTTGGTCCTTTTTTCTTAAACAGCTTTGTGGGTTCTTTGCCTTTAACAAGTGAATCCCTGTTTGCATACAAACATGTCTATGTAAATGGACACACACACACACACAGGATTTGTTACAGTATTTGCATCATAGCAAATTTTTACAAGGAATGATTTGCATTGTGAAAAATAATAGCTTAAAAAAAACAACCCCCACCCTGTCTCTTGCCTGGATGGTAAGGGCCCAATCTTGTTCCCCACTGAAGTTATGGTTTATAACATGGTAGTGTCTCTGGACCTTGGCCAGGATTGGGTCCCCCATTGTGCTGGCTGTTGTAAAACACGAAGTCAATGGCTAACTCCCATTGGCTTTCACGGCATGTCAGCAGAAATCCTTAGGACAGCTGGTCCAAAACCATCATTTCTGTAAATAGAGGACAGGCTGGAAAAAGGAGGTGTGCTTCAAATGGATTACAAAAGAAAAGGGCCCTTTATCCTGGACCTTCAAATGTTGTTGATTTTAACAGAAGATGTAGTGGAGGAGACTCATGGGATCAAGCCCCAAACATCCAAGACGCTTCACAGCGTTCTCATGGACACAAGGGAGGGCAGGGTTTGGTAAACAGCAACGACTCTTGGAAAGCCCAGCGAGGCCAAGTGGGCAGTTGGGGCATGTCTGGATAAAAATAAAGCCTGGAAATAGGTTTCACAGCTGCTTCTGCACGCATCCAGGAGGAGGAGAGTGATTAACAAATAAAGAAGCTGCTGCCCCTCCTCCACCAGATTGATAAAAAAAGACCTTGAGTCCAGCGAGTAGGCAGGGCGGCATCAGCCAACCACAGAGCGGTGCCATCCGACCTGCTATGAGCCGAGCATCCTGCAAGTAGCGTTCCCTGACAGAGCATCACAGAGGAACACACTTGAGATCCTTACACATTACTAGCAGCGAGGAAAGAATGGGGTGGATACAAAGCCTGGGAAAGACACGGTAGATCTCGGCCTCAATGCAATGGGACGTCCCCTTTCCCCAAAGGACCGCTCTGCTGTTGAGCTAGGACTGAAGGAAGCCGTGTGTGGACATGGCCTGAGATTGCAAAGCAATGATTCCCCAAAGGCAACAGATCTTACCAGCACGGGGATCCTTGTTTTTTTCCCCCTCGTGGGTGTGAACATGAACCAACAATAAAAATAAAATGGGGGGGGAAGCTTCAAGTATTAAAGACATTTACAATGAAGGACGCTACGTGGGTTTGTCCCTCGGTCAGATCCTGGAGACTTAGTTCGGGGCTTGTTCTAGGTTGCTGCTGCTTGATCCGAGTCCGACCGACGTGGAAACGCTGCAACCAACAAATAACCAACCAACCAACCAAAAAAAAAATGTTTCCTCCCCCTTTCTCCCTCATCCCCCCCCAAAATATAAAAAGCAATAAGTTTACAAAAATAGAAAATAATTACAGCAATAGGCAGGAGGGGGGAGGGGGAAGGAAGGGTCCCCGGGGGTTTATTTGGCTGAGCAGTATAATATTGTGGGGTTGTTTAAAGCGTCCTCCACCAGATGCAGTTCTTGGCGGTCGACAATCACGTCCCTTATGCAGCCAATAAAGCCGGTGCTGTAGGCCTTGGGCAGCTTGTGAGCCACGCTGAGCTTCTCTATTCCCCCTGCAAGAGATGGCATGGAAGGATCAGGTAGAGGAACAGAAGCTGGGCCGGTCTGTCTAGAGCAGCAGCACCCGGCCTCTGCCAGAGGCCCAGGCTTCAGAGGAAAGTGACTCTCTCCATTCTGGCCCTTGTGCAATGCGGCATGTGGTGCTGCACATCTGGGGATTCCTTCTGACCTCTCAGGGCGGAGTAGTTGATGCCATGGAGCTTAAGAGTTAATTACTAGAGCTGGGTGAAATGTTTCACCTGAAAAGTTTTCCTCTGTGGTTCAGCAAAAAATTAATTTGTTTGCAGGTAAATGTTAAGTCTGGGGAAAAAATTAGTTTCCCTAAAAATTAGGGAATTTTTCAAACAAAAATTTACATTTCAAAGCAGCATTTAGACTTAAAACATTGGTTTGTTTCTGTTTTGTTTTACAGTGAAAATGCAGTGAAATGACATTTTAAGTGGAAACAAAATTAATCTTTGGTTTTGTTTTGTAATGTTAATTCAAAACAAAATCTTTGATACTTTCAGCAGGAGAACACTTTTATTTTAAAATAAAAATTTCTTGTAGAAAAGATTTTGGTTTTCTGACCAGCTCTGTTGATTACCCTTCTCTTAACTCCCATGGTGACAAACTATAGAGGGGATACAGCCACTGCATAGTTAAAGGCTGCATTTTCCATGAGAAAATCCTCCTGTAACTTTGGCATGTGAAATTGATTAGACCTGAAAATGGCACCGTCTTTCCCAAATGATGGATGTGTCCGTAAGTGCCGGAACTATGGGTTCTGGCTTGAAGTGGTTTCCATTATATACAGGGTTTACAGTTTGGTTCAATGGCTCTCAGCACCCCCACTACACAAATTGTTCCAGACCCCCTGGATGTGTCTGCAAAGACTGGAGAGAATGTGTCACTTTCCTTCTTTGCTACGGATCATAAAAAATCCTACTCAGATTTAAAATGTTGTTGACCACTTCTATCTAGCTGAAGACTTCCCTATAGTGTCTGAGCACCTTGCAATCCTTAAGGTGTTGATCCCCCAGCACCCCATAAGGTGGGGCGGCTCGATTAGAATCATTTGGCAGATGGAGAACTGAGGTGGAGAGAAACGAAGTGACTTGCCCAAACACTGTGGCGGAACAGAGAACTGAATGCAGCTTTCCCAACTTGGAGGCTAGCACTCTGACAATTGGAGCATCCTTCATTTGCTCCTTTGGGCTCCAAAAGGGCTCATGGCTGCCTCTTCAAGCTGAGGGCACTAGCACCGGCTATATCTGAAGACCACAGGGTGTCATTAAACAGTGTTAAGAGTAATTGCTGTGGGTTCGTTTGGACCCTGTCCTGCTCCCTCTGATGTGAACAAACAGTTCTGAGTTCAGTCCGGCTCTCACCCATGTCAAGAAGGGTTTTTGGCTTGGGCTTCATTGACATGCTGCATCTTGATAAAGACACACAGATATCTGTAGCAGGGCTGCTGCCTCCAGAGCAACCCCTCCCCCCATGGCATTGCGTGGCCCTGTAGCATCCCTGCCTTGGTTTCCCTTTCTTCTGGGTTCCTCAAACAACTCCCCACATGTATTTCTCTTGGCCAATACTACCCTGGTTTCCTATCACAGCCCATTCAAAACAGCCCCCAAAGTCCAGCTATTTAGCCGTCCATACTCTTTCATCAAACCCCTCATGCCTGGAGCCTTTCCCAGCTCTGGTGGCCATTCCCACCTCCATCTAGCTGGCTTCTCTCCCCTGGTGTCATAGGGTCTC
>ML675630.1:15692825-15999537 GCA_007922155.1 Mesoclemmys tuberculata | reverse complement strand
GTCTCCTGCAGGAGCCTTCTACTGCCTGCAGCCCCCAGCAGCCTTCTTCAGGCCTTTCCTCCTCTCTCCTTGCCCAGGCCTTTCCCTTACTTATCCAAGAGGCCTGCTTGAGTCATATGACCCATTTCCCCACCGGGGGAGGCAAGTTGAGTATGTCACAGGTGGGGCTGAGAGCCATCTCCCCTTTAACGGGCCAGTCACGCCGGGACAGCACTTCTTCTGTCAACAGTAAGTGCTTTCAGAGGTGGGAACTGCAATTCCAGACTGGCCACGCAGCAGTGTACGGACAGTAACGAATTAATCTTTGCAACACCCCACAGGAGGCAGGAGGGAAAGCATTCTTCCCATTTCACACAGGGAGCGATGAGATGGGAAGAGGAAGGGACTGGCCCCAGGCTCCATGACGAATGAGTGGCAGAACAGGTATTAGAACTCAGGACTTCCTGATTCTCACCCCGGTGCTAATTCCTCCAGACCTCACTGCCTTCTGTCTTTGCATTTGATAATGCGGAGGGGAATTGCCTCCCCCAGGTAGATTTGCATTACTGGTATAGTGAATTACAGATGCATTAGAAGGCTGTTTTGTTTGCATTACTGTTACGAGAGAGAGAGGATATGTCTACACAGCAACAAGTCTCACAGCCCAGGTCAATAGACCCAGGCTTGTGGGGATGGTGTTGTGGGACTAAATTAGTAGTGTTGATGTCCTGGCTAGAGCCCGGGCTCCAAAACCCAGTGATGGGGGAAGGCTTTGGAGTCCAGGCGCCAGCCCAAATGTCCACAGTTATTTTTAGCCCCACGACCCCAAGTCACTTGACCCGGGCTCTAAGATTCACTGCTGTGGGGTTTTTTGGGTTTTTTTGCTGTGTAATCTGAGAGAAAAAGAGAGAGTGTGCGCATGTGTTGTCGTCACGTCTTCACCTTTGTGTGGGGCTGAGTGTCCCAGACACCAATGCTGCTGTCAGAGGAGCTTGATTAAACAGATTAGGAATGTTTTGAGATTCAGGTCCAGATTTGGCAAGGTAACGAAGCATGTTCACAGAGGGGACGGCTCCCATGCTTGAAGCTATACCTGTGTTTAAATACCTTGCTGAATTGGTGCCTCAGAGACTTTAAAATGACTCCATTGGGAAGGGCGTGAAAAGTGCCCAGGTTTGTGTCTTCCTTTCTCTGCCCAGTGTAACGACACACCAACCCCCAGCTGGAATGGCAGGGGGGGAATGTTCTGAGATGGGCGTGTGCAATAACCAGTTTTCCGTGGCAGGAGTGAAATGTTTTTTTTTTAAAAAGAGAAAGAAGTCATTATCATAGAAGATTAGAGTTGGAAGGGACCTCAGCTAGTCCAACCCCCTGCTCAAAGCAGGACTAACCTCAGCTAAATAAGTTATTTAATACATAAATAATAAATTATTTGAAACCTGAACACCGTTCTCAGTCAGTGAAGCTGCTGGAGGAAAAACCACAGTGCCAGAGGCTATTCCCATCACTGACTTCCAAACTGGACGTGGCTACATGGACATCTATGGCACATGTGGGGAAACAGACTCCTCCTCCTACATTCCCCACCAGGATGCTGCCTGGGTATGGAGAATGTCCCCAGGTCCCTTTAATAGGCACTGCCCGGGCCCTGCCCAAGATTATACGGAAGGTGCGTGGCATAGGTGGGAACAAACCAGACCTTTGTTTTCTAAGGGAGTAGGGCACATCTTATCCGCTAACCCACAGCACCCACCGTGCCATTTCTGTCCTTGCTTAGCTCAGCTGTCAAAGAGGCTAATGCTGACCCATGTGGGGAAAGTACTGTGAGATGGAGAGAGGAAAACTGGCTGACTCTTGACTTGTATGGCAGTGTCTATGGCACAAAGCAGCCATCACCTTCAACAGCATTGTGACCCATTTAACACCCATCACACAGAGTGACCCCAGGGCTGGTATTTTCAAAGCCAACTAGGGGATTTAGGACTCAATTCCCATGGGGATTAATGGGTACTGTGTATCTCAATCTCCTGGGGCGTTGTGAAACACTCCACTCTGGGGTACAGAAGGGAATTCCATTGTTCCTTCCTGGGGTCAACTTACCCAGCCAAAGGGCTCCATCAGTGTCTAGCTGGGTTGCTCCAAGCGGGGAAGAACTGGTTATGGGGGCTTCGTTGCCAACCTGCAGGGAGCCTTCTCTGTGCACTCTGTTCCCGGAAGGGAGAGAGGAATGGATTGATACGCTCATTAATGGCCTGGAGCAGCGAGCACTCTGCTGAACCTGACTAGAGAAGTTACAGATATCGCCACCCCCATGCACCAGTCCCGCTTTCTCTGAGCCATCACATTCCTCTATCTGTCTGGCCTTGCAATCTGCAGCCAGTGCTCCTGCCCCATCCCCTGCAGCGACTCCTCCTGGGAGAGGCTAGTCCAGTAGTTCCCAAGGTTTTTGGCTCGAGGGCCACAGATATCATTTTTACAACCCTGAAGGGCCACCAGTCTCTGCCAGCAGGCCCCCCTTCCCCCACTGCAGCCAGACAGCTGCCTCCTCGCTGATCTCCTGTCTCCCTGGCTGCAGCAGGGAAACCGCATTCGTCCTGTAGCCCCTGTGCACTCCACCTGGGTCCCTAGGCAGTGGCTCTCTTCTGCAGCCAGGGGGATGGGAGATCAGAGCTCCCCTCCCTCTGGCTCCAGCAGGGACCCCAGCGCCTAGGGACCCAGGTGGAGCACTTTGCCGTGCTCCCTGCTACAGCCAGGGGGAGGGCAGTGCCGATCTCCCATCCCCTTGGCTGCAGCAAGGAGCCTGCACCCGTCTTGTAGCCCTGCAGCCATGCACTCCGCCTGGCTCCTTAGGCAGCGGCTCCCTTGCAGTCAGCTGGAGAGGAACTGCACACTGCTTTGAAAGCCCCCCGTGGGCCACTTTTGGCCCTCGGGCCACAGGCTGGGAACCCCTGGGTTAGTACAAGCTGCCCAAGCTCTTCTTCCAGCCTGCCTTGGCAGGGGGTCTTTCTGCCCGCTGACGCCCCATGCAAAGCTGTTCCAGCAGCCCCTGCTTCCTCACGCTCCCTCCGGGCTGATCGCCAGAAACAACTGGCATTCCAGCCATGCGGGAAGCTCGCCGCTCCCCTCGCCACTAATATAAATAAAAGCCTCGCAAACACAGGGCGGCTCAGGACCAAGACGAACAGAATGTCAAGCCCTCGGCCAGCTCAAATAAAAGGCATGGCCCCGGAGTGTTTCCTTGAGCCTGCCCCCGTGACATTTCCTAGAATCTAGGGCAGGCGAGTCAAGGCCTGCAACCCCTCCAACGCCGCATTGGCCGAATACCGCTCCTCTATTATTATCTGTAGGGCTCAGCGACCCACGGGGACCATGGGGCCTGGCTCCAGGGCCATGACTCAGGTGCCCTCGACATGACCCAGCCCAGCCCAGGTGAGGCCGTGAGCATGCAGTCTGCAACCCCACTGGCCCTTATGCCCCTCTGCCGCCTGCTTCCCCAAACCTTCTCACCTGGAAGCTTTGATTTGGATCCACTGGTTGGTGTTCACCGGGACCGTGGAACGCAGGACAACCGGCTTGGAGCCAAGGTCATAGGTCATCTGCACGTAGCCGTCCACTATGGCCAGGGCAATGTAGTCCGACCGCTCCAGCCCCTTCCCGATCCACAGGATCAGACCCTGGGTGGCTTCCGTCTTGATGCTCAGTTCAAAGTGGTTCACCTGCAGGGCCTTCTCGCTGCACCCCAGGGCCGGGCAGGGGAGGGAACACAGGCCCGAGTCAGGAAGGGGGCTACTGAAGCAATGGGCAATTCCTCCCCTTCCCCCCCGGGGCAGAAAGACAGGCGGCCAGCCCACCAGAGCAACCTGCTCCTCTGCTTCCAAGCAAGTCGCCCCCCTGGCTGGCTACGCCCTGGGAAAGCCTTTAGAATAAGGCTTGGGAAGCATGTGGGGGGGGAAAGTGGGGGAAGGGTGGCTTCCACGACTATCTGCAGTATGCGATGGATCGCGGGCACCGCAAGACCCGCTCCTGACTCACAAGGCCTGAGGGGCAGGGGCTGAGGCAGCCCTCATGGGCAGCGCACGGTTCAGACCCATCTCTGTTCAGGTCCGAGGCACATGAGCCGTGCCCTGGATTCCTGCTGGGGAGGAGGGCTGATTCTGCTATCGAACATGGCTTCACGTGCAGCAACCTTTGAGCTGAGTGAGTTCAGTACAAAGGAGGCTCCGTCATCTGGACTAGAAGTGCTGTGGGGCAGAGTCAGCTGGGGCAGATGCCCTTTTGGCCCTCCACTGGCAAGTGCCCTGGGACCGGCCCCAGCAGAGGGGACATGGGCCCGTCGCTCAGCCTGCCGGTCCCACACACGAGGCAGGGAAGGACCCCACACACCTCTGGCCCCTCACTCCAAAAGCCCCAGGGCCATTCTTTGCCCAGCCCAGCTGCCTGGCTCTCAGGACCCCAGCAGGGAGCCGCACCAGACCGGCCCTGCGAGATGCCTGCAGAGATGGATGATGGAGTGGCATTTAACTTGACTGCAGCGCGGCTGCCGGAGTGCCTTCTCGAGCATCCAGAAATGGCACCAAAGGGTGACTGGCAATAAGGTCTGGCTTCTCCATAGCAACAAAACCCTATGTCACTGAATGCCCCCCCCACCCCAGTGACTTGGAATGACTCCCGCCACCCCCATGCCCTCCTCCCACCTGACGTGGCTCCCGGAAGAGAGACATGATCAGAGCTGGGAGAGGGCTGAACTTCGCACCTTGGGCAGCAAAGACACCCTTCTCCTAAACTCAGTGCACTGTGGGAGTTGGCCTCAGAATCCACATCTCCACTCAGTCACTTCTGGGGGGTGACTATAGCCTGACCCAGTTCCTGCCACCGGCTACAGCCCAGCGTGACAGGCCGCGTTGACACTGGAGGTACAGGGGGCTACAAAAGCTGGGCTTCCTCATCTCTTCTCCCAGGAGGCCGCCATTGACACGCATGCACACAGGACACCGGACAAACCAGAGCATTTTATTCCCAAGGGACGCTGCATCCAAAGGGCCAGATGGCAGCTGTGGGTGAAAGCTGCATTACCAGCTCTTGCTTGGTGGATGGGTTACTGTTGCAAGGCGGAGCCAGAGAGGCTAAATGACTTGCTCTAGGTCACAGAGGGAGTTGGTGGCAGAGCTGTAGCCCCCTCTTCTGAGTGCTCATCCTGTGTGGGCTCCCCTTCCCCAGGCCTCCCTTTATTTTAGGATCTTGCAGGCTGCAAACCATCGTCCCTTATAAATAAAAAGCCAAACGCACAGACATGCCACAGACAGAGCAGGGCCACAGAAGCAGCAGCCCCGGAGCGCACGAGACACAAGAGCAGAAGCCTGGTGGAGACTCACCTGTGATCCAGGGGATAGTCCAGCACGTCAGGACTTAGAAGCAGGAAGAAAGGGGAGGCATGCCATAAGTGCCAGAGGAGAAAAAAGAAACCCACCGGTCTGGCTGGCGGAAGGCACAGGGGGTGCTGCATGGGCCTGTCTGGTTCAGGGCAGCTTCTCACCCTGACCACAAAGCCTGGGCCAGGGCAATGGTCTCTAGAGGGAACTGAAGCAGGGCATCAAACATCCTTTGGAGCTGCCTGGATTTCCTGACACCCATGGGGGAGGATTCTCAGCAAGGATGCAGCCCAACCCCTGCATGTCTGACCCACTCAGGAGCGTGAAGCTGTCCAGCCTCCAATTTCACTAGAGATTTGCTGGGGATACTCTATAGACAGTCTGAGAGCGGAGTGAGAGACTGCTTCCAGGCAGGCCCAGGGAGGGTGTTGCAAGGCTTTCTGCTAATTGCACAGCTGCTTTTGCTACTGGTAGGTATTTGCATCAGGGATTCAAATGGTCAAATTTAGACTGCCTGACACTGGGGCAAGAGGGTTGTGTATGGCTCAGGGAACGGGCAATAGGAGATGGAGCCTTTTGCCTCGAGCTGCTCAGCAGTTCGGATCCAGCCCAGAGTGACGGCAGATCCCACCCAACAGGTTTTCAGTGGCCTGTGGTGGATCTTAGCATAGTTTGTCATGGACAGGTGCCTGCAGCAGCAAAATCAGCCCCTTTATTGGCTGTCTAATGAGTGGCCAAGGCCTGAATGGCTGTGGAGCAAACTCTGGGTCAGGGCTGGGGCACTTGGGCAGGGCTGTGTGGGGGAAATGCTATGCTACAGCTGTCCTGCTGACATGGGGGGTGGGGGAGGGGGGGCAGCCTCAGGAGCTGTGAATCCAGCACTGAAATCAGCGCCGATGTGTAATATTTCACGCCCCGCACGACACAGAAACACATGTGTAATCAGCAGCAGCCCCACCCCGCCCCAACCTTTCACCCTGTGGCTTTGCCCTTCTCTAGGCAGAGGAGTCTGGTTTTTAGCCACCACCCCGTCCGGGCAACTTTGCCAGAGTAAGCCCGGGTGGTATCAGCTAGCATGTCTGCCAAACCCCAGCCGGAGAAGCGTCAAGCTCCCACTGCAGATTGGATGCCCAGGTGAGCGGGCACTGGCTGGCATGGCCGGGAAGCAGTGCCCCTTTCTCATTTCCTGGCAGGGCTCTGAGCGGGACCAGGGCAGAGAGGCAGCAGCATTCCCCAGCCTAGGAGTGTGCATAGGGGCACAAAGGGGCAGCCAGGCATCCAGCTGCACCACACAGTGGCTCAGTGCACTGCTGGTTGGAAGGCTGCGGGGACACGTGGGGCTCATGCCTTCTAGCTAGTGAGGAGCCAGGCTCCTGAGAGGACAGGCCGGGCTGCTCTCCACATGCGGCGTCGGTCAGGCTGCTTTGCTTTCTGCCTCCTGCAGCGCAGACATGCACACATGCAGGTTCTCAGCCGCCGAGCCCTCCTTCCAGTTCCTGGCCTGGAGAGAATGAGGTGGGATGGGGATGCACGAGACAGCGTGTGTCCCCCACCCCGCTCACAGACACAGAACAGGGATCAGGTCCCCCCACTCCTGCTCCCCAGCCAGGCAGACACCCAGCAAATAAGCGGCTGTCAAGCTGACTTCGGAGAAGAAGCTTCCCTCCCCAGCCAAACCCTGGCACCTGCATGTTGCCCAGGGGGGTCTCGGCCATGTTCCTTGGGGTGGCAGGATCCAAGGCCTGACTGGGCGCACCCTCCCTCTTGCTTTACACCGCAGGGGCTCACACCACATTCACGCGGGTCCAAGTCAGGGGCAGAATCAGGCTCCCAGAGAGCCCACGCTGCTCACCGCTTAACCTCTTCATTGCTGACAAAGAGACCCTTGACAAAGGATCTCCCTGTCACTTCCTCCTGGCCTCCACGCCTGCGCTGCTGGGGCTAACCCGCATACACTGCTGGGATAAATCCTGGCCCCACTGAAGTCAATGGCAAAGCACCCGTCAACTTCAATGAGGCCAGCATCTCAGGCCTGGGTTCTGAGACCAGAGCCTTTGCAACCCCTATGCCAACAGCAAAGCGCCTCCTCTCCACGCCTAACCTGAGCAGTGAAACGCAAGTGGCTCCTACTGCAAAGCTCCCTTCTCCCCAGGTGCTGAGAGCGATTCTCAGAAGCTGTCCTCTCCCTCGCACCCCTGCTCACTATCTGGTCTCATCTACCGCTGGGAGGAATGGGTCTCAGGGTCATGGAGCGAAGGGGGGTAGCGGATGGCAATCTGTATGCTGTGGCGGAGGGCAGATGGTTGACAGTGAGACATGGGAGTGGGTGAACTACTTACGCTGGGATCTCATTGGTCAGTTGGCTTGAAAACAAAGAAACAAGGACATTCAGAAGAGACAGACAGACAGACAGACGAAGAGCAACGAGCAACGGAGATGCTCTCCAAAGAGAGCCAGCGGTGGGGTTAGGTGGGGAAGCTGAGTGGGGAAAAGGGCAGGGAGTAACTCAGTATTTTGTTCCAAAGATGTACCATGGGCCCTGGAGACAGGCACCAACTGGATGGCTCCTGGAACCAGGAGGCTGAGGAAGAGGTAAGAAGCTAGTGGAGGTGCCCCTTGGATGAAACCAGAGACTGAGCTATATTGCTATGGGCTGGAAGAGTCCGTCGCTGCTGGGAGCTTCGGCAGGGGCCACACAAGGTCAGCCACAGGTGGGCAGCACCCCCTGGCTGAAGGAGTCTCAATATCAGCTGCCCACAACGCTTCACTGTGCATGAGAGAAAAGCCCCCAAAAGACCAGTGAAACACACTGACGAGCCAGAATCAGGAGACACCAGGACCAAATGAACTCCCCAAGCCATCGGCGACGCACCAGGGATGAGTTTGGCCATGGTGCTGTTGGAGGATGCCAACCAGAGACTCCCTTGTAGCCCAGATGGCTCCTAACAGCACCGTCGCTATATAAGCAGCCAGGGAGAGAAATGATCCCAGGGTCCAGCTGAGTTTGTTTAAGCCATCAGTTTGAAAACGAATGGCCCAATTCTGCCCTCAGTTAGGTCCTTGCAGGCCCATTCAAATGATCCATTTAAATGGGGCTGCAGTATCAGAACAGAGGGTAGCATTGACCCCAAAGTTTGGGATGTAGCCATCAGGCAAAATGCTGGCCCCAGCTAAACCCCAGCTGCTCCGCGGGACTCAGCGCAGCAGGGGCGTAACTGAAGCCAGAATTTGTCCTGCAGCGTCTGAAACGGGAACAAATTCTCCAATTCCCAGCCTGTGGCAGCCAATTGAAATTCCTGCATGGGAGGACAGCTAGGCAGCACCGTGGGTTGACAGCACCAGATGATCACAACGGTCCCTTCTGGTTTTGGAAATCTATGAATCTCAGGTCTGCAAACCTGGCTTTGGATTTGGCTTCCGGTCACCTGCACAGTGGAGCCTGGGTCCTGCAGCCTAGCCCTGGATGGGTGTTTGCCACCACAAGCCAGACGAGTAGGCATTGGTTACTCTCAATGCTTACTTGGGAGCCAGCCAATTATCATCATAGGAAATTTACGAAAAGGAACTATAGTTTTCTCAGCCCTGTAACTCATTAGATAGCTATACAGCAAAATATCAGCTTCTAGGGTGCAGGCCAGGCTAAGACAGGTCCTGGCAGAACACTGGCCTAGGACAGTTGGCAAGAAATCAAGCCTGGTGTAAGGTAGCCAAAAGCAGTGGGTAGGGCAGGACGAATTCCCAGCAGTGCCACTGGGCTCTGGGATCTCCTCCTGGCCTCCCCTCTTCAAGGGGGATTGGTTCAGAGCGGAAATGGGCTGAGCCTAAACCCGGGATCTGAAAACCCTTGATCCCTGAGGGAGTCCCTTGAACTCTGCACGTGGGGCCCATCCTGCCTGGTGTTACAGCCAAGTCTGGGGAAGGGGAGCCTGTTCCATAAGGGAGAGAGACGGATGAGACTGACAGTGAATGGAGACTGAGACATACAGACATAGGAGAGCACAGAAAGACGGGGAGCAGGCCCCTGGGAGAGCTGGGTGACAGCACTGTGGAAGTCTCTAGTGGCAGGAGAGTTTACACATCAGCTCCTGATATGCACAGGGCTTCCACTCTCACTAGTTCTGCATCTATAGGGCTGCCCAAGCTGGCCTAGGGGTTTGACTCGTCCTCAAAGCCTTGCCCTGCGAGGTTTGCAGGTCAGAGTCCCAGGTGCATTCGTGACACATCGTTGCCCCTGGGTGGTGACTCACAGTCAGACCCAACAACTCGGGAGAATGGATCCCAGCCAGTTTAGGGACTTCATGTGCACCAGACTTCTGCACAGCGGCTCCCAGCCTGGCTGAGTGGGGAGCTACCATGCTAACCAACCTAACTCATGAGCAAACCTGTCCGGGTTGGAACTGAAGGGGAGGAAGAAACCAGACCAGCAGAGGGTGAGGGGTGAAATCCCAGCTCTGCCTACCCCTGGTTCGAAGGCTTGGTTCATTCTTTGCTATATCAGCTGAGCTCCCACTAACATCCCTCCCCTATAACATAACCTCCCCAAGCCGCAGTCCAGTTCACCTCTTTGTCACGGCGTTGTGGTACTCCATGTAGGTCCTGCCATCAAAGGCAACGGCCTCCGAATCGCCGGCTGCCTTCTCGATGATCACTGGGGTGGGGAGAACAGAAGCACAAGCAGAGATCTGCTATCAGAGCATCGCCACAGAGCAATAACAAACCAGCCCCGGCAGAGCGCTCATGAGGGATCCAGAGCAGCTGGCAAACTCCCCTGGCTCCCGGGGTTTGTTACGAACTAGACACCCTGAGCAAGTCCTTGGAAAGGTCCGCTACAGCTCACGCACCTTTCGAGCGGCTGGGGGCCAGCAGATGGAGTGAGTTCAGGCCAGTATAGGGCCTAGTAGCCAAGTTGTTTGACATTCACAGCCTCGCTGGGTTTTGAGGCAGAAGCGAGTGAAAGGGGCTAGGAGCTTTGGCCAAGCCTGGCTTTTGCGAGGTTGGGTTTATATAAAACCAAAGAGGAATCCGGAATTGGGGACTTAAATAGAGGGTTATCATCTATTTCCTCAGCATGGATCTTTGCGGGTATTTAGGCCTGCTTTTCAGACTGTGCAACCTAGGTCTGATTTTCAACAGTACCATAAGGGTAAGTTTGAAGAGAGTCAATGAGACTGTCCTTGCAATGCTGAGTGCGGGGACACCGACAGACCTTAACAAACCTGGGCCTTGGCATGCATTTGCTCCTGTACAAAGCCACAGAGAAAGACACGGTCCCTGCCCCCAGGAGCTTACAGTGGAGACAAATGACACAGTTCAGACCCAGAATGCACAGGAAGACAGGGGATGGAGCTCCCTTTTGTTAATTTAATTTACAAGGCTTTTCCTGACCTGTGTCGTGTAAAACGCTAACCCGTGAGAAATGGCACGGCTGCATGGCGCCGCTGCTCTCATGTGTTCATAGCCTGCCTTTCTGTAGCACGGCCAGGCCGAATGAGCCCAAAGCCCTTTCCCAGTCACCTCCCCCGCTGCATGAACATGGATGGCACCAGCTCGAATAAATCCCCAGCCATGACCGAAGATTTCCAGCTGGCTGCCATCAGCTCGCTGCAGACAGTTTCACTGCAGAGGCCATTGCCAGCCTCACCTTTCTCACAGCGCGGCCCAGAGAAGCCCCTCTGGCAGGAGCATTCGTAGTTCTCCAGCCAGGGTTTGCACATGCCTCCGTTCTGGCAGGGGCTGGGTTTCTGGGAGCACGGGTGGGAGCGGAAGGCAGAGATCTCAATGGCGCTGCGAATGTTCTCTTCCTTCAGGACCGGGACACCCTTCATGGAGATCTGAAGGGTGGGGGGGCGGAAGGATGAAAACAAGAGGCAGTATGAGGGTTACACTCCACGCCCAGCTGGGGTTTGGTGGGATGGTGGGTTCAAAGAAAGGAAGGACATGGAAATTCAGCTGATTGTCCCACCAGAACGCACCTCCCGGAGCCTGGTGTGTCCCTCCCGACGTGGACCTCCCGCATCAAATGTTGTTACCATGCATCATCATCTTGCAAAAACCCCTTTCCCCAGCCATTCCTAAGGCTCCTATGACTTCTGCGATGGGTGGCACTGTGGGGAACCAGGGAGGGAAGGGCTGCCAACCATTGGGTCCTCACTGTCGGATACCGCACGCCAGGCGGCCTGGCAGGCCTCCCCTCGAACCCACAGCCAGCAGCCTTACCTTCTGCACAGCTCCATCGAAGCTGGTGGAGATGGCCGCGGCGCGAGCCAGCTTGCTGAAGTCGGGCGCTCCCCCCACATATAGGGGCTCCTTCAGATTCAGGGAGGTGTGAGAAGCCTGGAGGCGGGGGAAGAGAGCGAAAGGTGAACCCAGAACCAGGATGTGGAGGGGGAGAGTGAACGGGCCGGCCCTGCATCCTACCAGGGGAAGGCAAGCTCCCCTGCTCTGCTGGCACTGCCATGGGGCACTGGCTGCATCAGCTGCCCTGTGTGGACTTACAGGAGCCCAGGAAGGCAGCTCAAAATGGGGACAAGGACCTAGCGCAGCTCAAAGTCCTGGCCTGGTGGGAAGGACAGAAACATCAGCCCCCTCCCCACCCTGACTGAAGCCAACAGTCCTTCACCCTAGGGAAGAGACCCCCTCACTGGGGCAGACACACAAAGGGGGAACATTACAACATCCCTCCAATAAATACCTTCTCCCCATGGACCTACAGGATCGCCCTCCTCTCCCATGCACTGCTACCGCCCTCTTCTGGCCACCCTTAAATGATACAGCTGCTAACACAGCTCTTTTGGCCAGCCTTTCCTCGCCCCCCCGCCTCTTCCTCTCATTGAGAGATTTTCCTGTAGCCCCATTGCCATGGGAGCGAGGCACCAATAATAAATGGAGCCTCCCAGCAAGGAAGAATTATCGCCTTTTTTTGCAGAGGGGGAACAGGGCTCTGGGAGATGAAGTGAGTAACCGAGGTCACACGGAACACAGACTTCTGGATTCCCAGCCCACAAAACGATCCTTGCCTCACATCTGCAATCCCTGGAGCAGCAGAAATGGCAGGGGCTGGCTGGACTGCTGGTTAGACCGCAGAGCAAACCAGGCTTCTGGCAAAACTTCAGCGGCTGCTCTGGCTGAGTAACTTTATGACAAGTTTTCCCAGTGCCAGAGATTTGCTTTGGGGACCACCCGCATTGCTCATGCCTGTTGCGTGGAGAACATGCACCCTGTGGAGCTGAGCCCCGCATTCACACCAGGGCCCTGGAGAGCTGATACATGTCAAGTCAGACTCTGAAATCAAAAGGGTTGGGGGAAAGCAGTGCGTCTGCAGAAACAGGCCCCCGAGCCAGACCGCCATGGTCTTACATGCCATTAAAAAAGAAGGGATTTCATGTAAATTCAGCGCTGATGAAGGTGCCAGATAGACCCCTCTGGAGAATGGCGGCCTCTAGGTCTCTTCCTGCCCTGAGACTTCAAATAAATAAATATTGACACACTCTGGCTAGGGCATGTGTGTAACCACTGCCCACTACTGGACAGAACCATTTGTGTTTCCTAAGTCCCAAGCAGCAAATAACCACAGTGAGAGTCTCTTTCTGTTCACACAGCAGGGTTTTGTGGTCTCAGAGCAGGAGGGGCTGGGTTTTATCCTTGCTATCACCATAAAGCCCACAGCGGGCAGCCTAATAACACCTAGAAATCTTCACGCAGTGGCCACAATATTTATCATTCACAAAGCAGCGGTGGAAGTTTGCTGCCTGGCTGGCAAAGACGAGGTTATATTAATCACTAGCTAACACTTCGCAGAGTTAAAACAAGAAGGAATGACCAGATTACTGAAATGTGCCAAAATCAAATAGAACTCGCTGAAATTAATGAAGGAAAAGAAACAAAAATGTGTCTAGTCTACAGAAATCAGAGAGTGGGGTTGGTCCGATGGAGAGGGTGGGCGGATGGAGACGCGGATGGATCACTTAGGTTTGAATGGAGGAATGAAAAACAACATGTCAATGGGATATGAGATGGAAATGCGGTGGGTTATACTTATCTTTACCTTACGGGATTTCTGAAATCCAGACAGCAGGGGAGGGAAAAATACGAATGAAAATCAAAAGGGAGAGAGAGAGAGAGAGAGAAACAGGAAATCAGTGGGGTACCGTCATAACATGCAGGGCTGCAAGTGCATTGGCTAACGGCTGTTCCCTCGTTAGCAGGCAATTAAGACAGGAAAGATGCAGAATGGAGTGGCAGACGGTGCTGCTGTCCTGCCAGGCGAAACGCTGCTTTAAAAAGGGCAACTTTAATACCAAAGGAATCTTGAAAAGGGAAAAAAAAGGAGCATTTATGGAAATCAGACAGGCCTTGGCACCCTGTGTTCCCTTTGCTATTGCGGAGAGAGTGGTGTTGGAGGAATCAAAGAGCTCTCATCCTGCTGTAGGTGCATAGCGATCCCACGTTTTACCAGACATCATATTCTTGACATAGGGGAGCTCATGGAGGATGGCACAAATCCAGCCACTTGGTAAAACGGTGGAGAGGGAGGAATGTCCAGTTTTAAGCTACAGATGGGCACAACCCACTGCCTCTAAGTTGCAATCTAACTCCAGATAGGCACAAACTACCCTGCCTATACTACAGGCGGGCATGGGCCACCCAAACTGCACTCCCTCGAGGTCTATGAAAGGTCAGCTCCAAATCTAGAGACTCGGTCCCATCTTTAGTGTAATCCCAGATGACTCCGGTAATAAGCGAATGTCAGGAGAGAATCTAAAGCTACCTAGGCAATGAAACTGGACCTGGTTTCCCCAAATACCGAAGTCTGTCTCACTGGAAGGCTTATTGCCTTCATCCCTAGAAACTTTTCCATTGTGGATTAGAACATCAGTGTCTAACCTGCTGTGAGTGGGGCTGTTTGTAGGGAGAAGCATAGAGAGAAGCAGGGCAGAAAACCCAGAAAAATAAAGCTACCGGTTGTAAGCGGAGCAGAGAGAGTGGTGACAGATTTGTTGGCACTTGAGTGATCGTGGTAACTGCTGTCAATAACTCAATTATCACAGAAACCTTTTCTTTCCCCCTGAAAAGCGCTGTCTGGCTCTTCATTTGGAGAGCACAGGAAAGACTCCCGATGCTGGATCCAAGGGTGGATTGAAACCGACACTAGACCCCAGTGGAGGAAGGGCCGTGTACCTCCAGCTGGGATGCCTGACTGGACATGACCCAGAGCCGGTATCTGGGGAGGCAGGGATATGTTAGAACAGCTGCCTGTATCTCTTGTAAAGGGGCTGCCAGATCCTCTGGTGGGGTGGGCAGGAAAAGAAGGATCTAATCTCGGAGTGGCACTGCTCTGATACGGAGGAGGCATTCCCTTAGTGACCCAGGGCAGCTCAGTGAGGGTCTGAGAGCTCTGGGGCTGGAGCCTAGCCTGGGGAAAGCTGATCCCACACAGCTCTGCCAAGGTATCTCAAATCTGCCACATGGCGCCCCATCCCTCCTCACCGCTTCCTGAGTTTCCCACACCCTCCTTCCGGCCCCGAGCAGCGGCCGCTAAGCATGTCCAGCTGCGTGAAGTGCAAGAATGCCCACTACACACCAAGTGGGGCTGAGAATCACTCAACTCGTTTTGCTTGTGAATGGCGTGGATTTGAAGCCTGTCTAAGCTGAAGAGGCCCCAGCTGGCTCCTCAAAGCAAGGTCTGCCTCTCCTGCCATTCCCCGGCTTTGCATCCCTGTGGGTGTCACTGCAATCAGCCGGGCTGATACAAGAAGCCAAAGATAGGCTGTGTCAGAGCGAGCGGTGGGTACTGTCTCTTGAGGGCGGGGGGCCTTCTCCTGCCAGGATTTCACTGGCATGCCAACTTACCGGTGACTCTCCCATCACCCTCTCGCCGTTGTTAATCCGCATCACTCCCTTGCGCCCATTCCTCTCCAGCGACACACTAATCCAGGAGTTCAGAGGGACTGGCTCCTTGCTCCTGGTTATGAGGTTTGGTGAGGAAGAAAGGGGGGAAAACACAGCTGGGGTGAAAGCCATCCAGCAAATGCACAGGGGGGACAGATTGTGCTGGCTGATATTTACTATTTGCAATAGGGAAGCACATCTTGGCCCGGGCCCCATCAGCACACCATCAGGGCACTGCACATGGGGTAAACCTACACTACAACCAGACTGCAGCACGTGTCGACCTGCCTGAGCTAGCTTTGCTCTCCCTAGCGCCAATAACAATAGCAGTGGAGACACAGCAGCACAGCAGATGCCCAGGGTCCTGGGGTGGGCTTGTAAAATTCGTGCTTCCAGGGCTTCCCAGTTATTGTTATAGGATCTGGCTAGAACAAAGCTAGGCCGGATACATCTACACATGCTGCAGTCACGCCTCCGATTGCAGGGTAGACGTGCTAAGTGAGTGACAGACCCTGCCCCAAGGAGCTTAGTCGAAATTGACATGACAAGAGCAGGAGACAGGAAGGTTTCTTCTCCCCATTTTACAGATGGGGAACTGAGGCCCAGACATCTTCAGAAAGATCTAGGAACCTAAGTCTCAGTGGAAGTGAACAGGACTTAGGCTGCTCAGGGCCAGATTTTCAAAGGAGTTTCGGTTCCCAGAGTTGCACAGAAGCACCTTGTGGGGTTTTCAAAAGCTCCAGGGAGTCCAGTACCTAACGGGCTTAGGCCCCTTTGGAAACCTCACTAGGCACCTTGCTGCATCTTTTGGAACCAAAATACTTTTGAAAAATCTGGCCCTAATTGACAGGCCCAAGGTCACAAAGTGAGTTTGTGGCAGAGCTGGGAAGGGAACCAGGGTCTCCTGGCCTGATGTCCAGTGCCTTCTCCACTAGACTATCCTTCCAGCTCTGTGTCAAGGGAGAAGGAGCCAAGACTCCATCAACAATGACGTGCAGGAGATGGCCCAGGTCACCCCACGCTGCTGGGTGCTCTGGTGAAACACAACGGGCACAACTCCCTGTGATGCGTCTAAGCTGCTCCCTCCCCCTCAATGCCCTGGGCACCCGGCCATTTCATAGCAGAGCTCATCAGTGTTTTGAGATGTGTCAGTCAATCTTCCCCAGGAAGCCCCTATCTGTGACAAGCATTAGACTCAACAGGCCAGTCGTCAGCTGGCCTACATTGATGGAGCTGTATTGACCTCTGTTGGGCTGTGCTGAGTCCCAGGGAAGGATCTGGCCCCAGTATTATTAACACGGCAGATGAGCAAGCACTGACGTAGGCAGATTAAGCCCCTGACTGCTTCGTGGGCAGAGCTCCAGGCGCTCCCCGAGGCCAGCAGAGGAGTCTGACGGCAGGGGCTGCAGAACTAATACCTGCTCTGTGGTGAAAGGGCAGCATCATACATCACCAAGAGAAAAGTCTCATCTCCTGGTACTGGGACACTATAGCCATTGGGCCTGGGACCCAGTGCCAGGACTGGCTGGACTGAAGCAGGGCTGGGGTACAGTGACCCGGATTAAAGTGAGCCATTCGAAGTTTGGCTACTAGGTCGTACCACCCCTTGGGGTTTTGCTCAGGGGCTGTGCAGCTTCTTAAAACTAGGGTGACTGCTGATGTGCCCCACATTCCACTCCCCACCTGCAGCGCGGCTGGCCCCGGTGCCTGCTAAGAGGAGCGCTGCCTAGCTGTTTTCCCCCTCCACCCACCCCTGCTCCTCAGACGAGCATCACAAGCCAGCGAGTCAGAGGCCAGAGCCAGAGGGGTCCTTGAGTTAAGCCCCACACCCTTCTTCTCCTTCCAAACATGGGACCGATCCAGCAGCTGGGGGCCTGTTCCGGTGCGGTGTCATAGGGGGCACACTCCCACGCCCTCTGACCGCCCAAAGCGGAGTGTCAAAGCCAGCACTAGGGAACTTTGATCTAGAGAACAGAGGCCGCCCCCAGCAGACCCAGTTCCCCTAAGAAGCCTTGGGGTGCTTACTTAAGCACGGCCACCCCTTTGCCCAGGTCGTATCTGTACTCCAGGTAGCCATCGTGCAAGGCCAGAGACACAAAGTCCCCTTTGCCGTCTGTCTTCTGCCCGTTGTAGAAGATCATGCCGCTTGGGTTCCTGGCCAGGAACACGACCTCCATGGACATCTTGTCCCTGCGGGAGAGAGGCCATGAGTGCTGTCCTCCGAACCAGCCACCCCAAGGTTATTGCCATGCCAGCCCCACGCACAGTCTCTCCCATCGTCCCCTCACAAGGGGCACCCACAAGGTCTCTGCACACACAGCCTGACAGCCCCGGGCAGCAGTGTCCTCTGTTCAGCCTAACAATGGCGACAGCAGCCGGGCCAGTTGCCTCCTCCCCCGGGCCCTGAGTGGCATAGATGCCTTGAGGGCCAAGTCTCCATGGCCCGCAGCTGGGCCCACTGGCTCAGCCTGCGATGCTGTACCTATCTGCACGAGGGCCCTTTCCACCCTGGAACCCTCTCCCACTCAGCAGTGTGGGAAGGATGGGGCATGGGAGTGCTGTGCCCTGGGGGAGAGCAGCTGGACAGAGGGGAGGGGAGAAGAGGAACCACAATCCCCCCTCAGTTCTCAGTTCCCCCCTGCCACCCCAGCCACACCGGGAGCCCTGTCTCTCCCTCGCACGCTGCCCCTCCCTTTCCCTGCTGGCTTCCCAAGCTTCTCTGTGATTGTGAAACGTGCTCACTGCAGCTCGGGCATGAAGGTCTGCAGCCCTCTTAGCTCCAGGTAGGAGAAGCCGTTGAATTCTGGGAGGAAGGGCCGGATCTGGTCCTGCTCCGTCACTGAGTTGGGAAACAAAAGGCGGTGAGATGGAAAGAGGAGAAGCCACTCTGGTGTGTGCCCCCAAGGCCTCCTTCACAGAGACCCCATCCCAGGCCCAGGACCCATCGCAGCTCACCTGCCTCGCAGAACTCCCCTTCCCGCCCCATGGGGCACTCGCATTTGGCACCTCCCTCTGGCAGCACCAGGCAGGTTGCGGAGACGTGGCATGGGTTGGGGTCGCAGGGGTTCCTCTCGTCAGCACAGGTCGGACCTAAGGGAGAAAAGCAGCATGTCAGCTCGGCCCAGGGAGGGGGCTGGGGCTGGAGCCAGGCTCACATACAAATCAGGTGTGCACACACCGGAGAGGAATGTTTCTGGTCCCTGGAGCAGGGTGCCCCGCCTGATGCCTGCCTCTAGCATTTCTCAAAGCAGCAGCCCTTCCCCCTCCCTGGTGCTCCTGGATGCACCGCCATGGTGTTGGTTCCTGGGGCTGGCAGCAGGGATTGGGCCCTGCCCCGTTCTGGGGACACGTGGGGCACAACACTTGCAGGAACAGGCAGCTGGTGAGTTCCCCACCTTCCCAGGGGTGGTGGGGCTGAGGCTTTGGGCTTCAGCTCTGGGGTGGCGCGGCGGCAGGCTCTGGCCGTGGTGCTTCGGTCCCCGTCCCCTGGATTGTGAGCTCTGGCCACCTGCTGCCTCCCCCGGATTCCCACCCCCATCGTCCCTAGCCCCCAATGCTTCCCCCGACCTCCCATCCAGGGCTCAATTTGTCCCCAGGCTTGCTGGGGCGGAGTAAGTCTGCAAAGTGATAGGTGTAAGTTTGTCAATATCCGTTTGCACAGCAGACGCACCAGCTAGCAATAAATACGTTACGGCGATCTGGGCACGTGTATATGCATATTCATTTGTTTTCCTAAAGGTCATTAAACATT
The DNA here is from genome assembly GCA_007922155.1 of Mesoclemmys tuberculata. NCBI lineage: Eukaryota > Metazoa > Chordata > Testudines > Chelidae > Mesoclemmys > Mesoclemmys tuberculata. The sequence goes on along the minus strand of ML675630.1, from coordinate 15,980,550 downwards.
TTAGCAAAAAGTGCAAGAACAGCCACCAGCAAGAGTTGGTGGCCGCACGCTGAGGCCACCAAAACCCCTTGTCCTGAGAACTCCTCCCTCCGAGGGCCGGCTGCATCTGCTGGGTCAGCAACGGACTGATGTCCTTCCCTGGCCATGCTGCTGGAGATTCTGCCTTTTGGGTCACCTAAAACCCAAGAGGGTTTGACCGACCAAGTATGGATATTCATTTTTTTGGTAAGAGCAGCTGAGTGTTAAGTCTGGGGTCCTGGCCTCAGGATTCACCTCCAAATCTGCACCACTGCTGTGCACTGTGACGCAGCCACCTCGTTCCACGCCAGAGGCGGCTGCATGCCAGTGGTGACATCCCCAAGGGACGCCCTGGACCCCAGCGTCATCCCCCGTTTCTCACCTGTGTAGCCATTGAGACACTGGCACTGGAACATCTCGGCCTCCTTGACGTGGCAGATGGCGCCGTGGTGGCAGGGGTTGGGGTGGCAGGGGTTGTTGCCACACTCGCCCACCCCGCTGCCGTACAGCACGTCGCTGCCCTTCTCCCGCAGATCGTACATCTGGTTGTTCACATCCAGCAGGCGGATGCAGCCCTTCAGGCCGGCCATGGCGGACGTGTGATCTGCCACCCTGAAGGGATGTGGGATGTGAGGGAGGAGCTCAGGGGAGGCAGCTGGGCCAGGCCAGGAAGGGGGTGCCACAGCAGGAGGCAGCGTGCCCCCAATATCTTGGCTTTGGCTGTGCTCATTCAGCGAGACTCCAGGCCAGGATCCTCCTCTCCAAAACCCACTCCTCCTCTGCCCGGGATCCCCCTGTCAAAAATGCCCCCCCGAGCTCCAGGATTTTCTAAAAGGATCTAAAAGCTACCTCTAAAATCACCCCTGATTTTGTTCCAAAGACGACTCCAACCCTCCCAGGATGTACTGCCAGAAGCCGCCAGCAGGAAGCGCTAGGACACCAGGAGCAGCTGTTGCACAGGGGAAGCCAGATCCCCCCGCTACTCACACAGCCGTCTGGTCTTCTGGCACCCCTCCGATGAACAGATCCGTGTCCAGGTTGAGCCCGTCAGTGCCGCTCGGGCTTTCCCCGTTCACGTGGGGCTCCCCGTCCACCGAGAGCATGCCACTGCGGCGGTTCCGGTTCACCACCAGCTGGTGCCACTTGCCAGGCTCCACGGGCACCTTGCTGGTGATTATGCCGGTGCCGGATCCCGTGTTGAACCTTAAACGGAGGGGGGGGGGAAGTGGGTTTGGAGTGACACTGTGGCTATGGCTGTGTTTGAACCACAGGAAAAGTGGTGCTTGGGCCAGCTTCTCAATTAGATGCTGCAGTCACATCCCAGCTGCCACTTCCCACCACAGAGGTGGCTGCATTTGAGTGGTGGGTGATGTGATCTCTGTACACACCATACAGGTTTTGGGATCTTAGGGTAGGCAAATGGGACCCATTACATAGGCCTTCCCTGAGGACCCCCTCCTCTCCTGCTGTCCATAATCTGCACCCTCACCCTCCTCCACCCCCCAGCACCACCGTTTCATTTCAAACTGAGAACTTTCAAATTGGCCTTTGAAGACCCCAAAATGTACAGGGTTTGGGTTTTTGGATCCCCCCTTCTCTCTCTCTCTTCCCTCCCCCATCATCCTTTTCCAGGAGAGAAAAGGAATTAGAAAAGGGAGGGAGGAGCACAACCCCCCCACCCCCAAAATCAACAGCCCAGAAATGTTCAGGTTTTGAAAACCAAACTGGAACATGACGTTTTCATGGGGTTCTGCTGAAAAACTCAATTTTTTTAATTTTTAATTTTTTGGTGCAAAAGTGTTCATTTCCTTCAAGAACCCATCCTGATCCTAACAAATGGATGACTAACACCCACTTCTCCCACCTCCCACCCCGGTCCCTGGAGCTGGCTAGGCTCGGACCCCTGCTCTGCCTTGCATCCCATCAGCCCCCAGAGGCAAGACCTCGCTGGGGCAGGCTAGAAGCCATCACCTGCCCCGGTGACACCAGTCCCCTTTTAAAAAGGAGGCTATTTAGCGGCAGTCGGGGGGTCGGGAGAGCTGGGATGGCGAAGCGATGTGGGAACTCAGGCTGAGGACTGCCTGGCTAGGAGGCGCTTTCAATGACAGAGCAACCCATGGAACATCCAGGGGAGTTGGGTCCCTGGTCACCCAGCTAGGCTGCTCTCCTGCCTTCCCCACTGAGTAGCCATCGATGGGGAACGGGCCCAGACCGATGGGCACTCACCGGAGCTCCACGAACCCGCTGACCAGCGCCAGAGAGATGAAGTCCTTTCCCCGGCTCTGCCCGTTGTAAAGCAGCAGCCCACTGAGATCGGAGGCCCGGAACTCCATGGCGATGCGCACCGTGTGGTAGGCCTTCATCATCTTGAAGGCCAGGTACGACTTCCCGCCAAAGCTGGGGATGAAGTATCTGATGGCTATGAGCACAGACGGAGAGAGGAGGGCGCGTGAGGGGAGAGATGACCCCGATGTGAATCCGAGAGCACCACTCTCCCCACAATCTGTGCCCGTCTTACGCCAAGCCATTGGGGGATCTGTCCCCTACACCATCCTCCCTGGTCATTTATCCAGCCTAGCGCTCAACACCTCCAAGTGATAGGGCTTCCACAGGGTGATTGCTCCACAGCCATATAGCTCTCACTGTTCCCATCACCTCTCTGATATTTAGCTCATGTTTCCTCTTGTTCAGTTTCACCCCTTTGTTCCCAGATAGACCCATGTGGATCGCCCTCATTTCTCCTCCTTCCAGGTTGGATATGCCTTTCACACACTCACAGACAACTACCCCGTCCTCCCTGTCCAGCTCAGCTGTGCCCATCATTCCTCATAACCCAGCCCCTCTAGCCTTTAGGTCATATTTATCTCTTCTCCGTGAATCCCACCTGATAGATCTACATTGATCACCCCATTTCTTATTTATTGCAGCTGAGATTTTCAAAGGGAGCTGGATGGCCAGTTCCCATTAAAACTAACAGGCCTGGACATCCACATCTAAAGGCAGCTCTGAAAGCCTCAGTTTTCTACATTAGGGACAATAATTTCCAGGAATCAACACTTTACAGTTCTATCCTGTACCCCAGCCTGGTATTGATTTGCCATGCTGAGCTGTCAGAACAGAAATGGCTTTGCTTGCAGCACGCTGCCAATTCAGAGTAGTTTGTTAAGTGGCACAGAGTGCTGGGGGAGAGGTCCTGAACCCCCTAGGTGCATCCACTGTGGTATGAGAGGACACTTAAAGGTGTCACTGTGCTAGACTGTATCCAGCATTTACTGGCCTCAGGGGCTGAGAACAGCATGTCCCATCAGCTGGTAGGACCTGCCCAGAGCTCACAATCCTCATGCTGCACGGCACTGATGCATCACTGCCTGGGGGGGTCAGGAAGAAATCGCTGCCAGATGCCTCCCCTTCACTAATGCTGTTATATTTCTAATGAGGTGCCTTTCACAGGGAATGTCACACCTGTTTTGAACAGAAGCAAGACACAGGGCTAAAGGGACCACTGGCCCGTTTCAATGTGGCATTTCCAGCATGCTTCAACCTTGGTGCCTTTGGGAGCACGGTGGAAGAAGAAGGAGAGAAAAAATGGTTTTGAATTTGATCCTGATTTATGAAGAGAATGAGCGTGCAGTTCAGAGAATCAGAGACGTATAGGACTGGAAGGGACCTGGAAAAGTCTACTCCAGTCCCCTGCATTCAAAGCAGGACTATGTACTAACTAGACTATTCCTGACATTTGTTTTTTTGTTCTGCATGATGCACAAGCAACCACAGAGGCTGGAACTAGGGGTTCTGGGGGTGCTGCTAAACCTGCTGGCTTGAAGTGCTTTCCACTATAGACAGGGTTTACAGTCTGATTCAATGGCTCTCAGCACCCCCACTATAAAAACATTTCCAGCACCTATGCACATAAGTGTGTGTGCAAATGGCTAAGTGCATTCATTTGCACACACATTACCTGGTCTGGGAACCCCATTGCACATGCAAGTTGGGTGTGCCTAACACAAATCTACTTCACTGTCGTTCACTGCGAATTATGGGCCGTGTCCGCCCCGCACCTCCAGTCGGAGTCCCTTGGGGCTGCTGGAGCTCAGAACCTGGCAATCAGTCCCCCCCGGCATTCATTCACGGCTCCCGTACAGAGGCCACGTACATTTCTCACAGACCGCGCCCCCTTTCCCCGCGGGGCAGCTGCAGGTGAACTCCTTCCCGTCATCCTCACAGGTGCCGCCGTGCAGGCAAGGGTGGGAGTCACAGGGCCGGGCTGGCTTCTTGGTGGCCGGGGGCTGGACTGGGGGTTTCCTCCGGGTGGTGGCCGGCAGGGTGGTGGCAGGTCTCCTGGTGGTGACGGGCCCGGCCATCTTGGTGCTGGGCCTCTCCATGGCTTCCAGGGGCAGGACGCGGGCAGTAGTGGGGGCAGGGAAGCGGCGGGTGGCAGCAGGAGGCATGGTGGTGGCGGTGGTGGTGGTGGTGGTGGTAGTGAAGAGTCTGGGGATCCAGTCTAAAACACAGCAAGAGGAAGGATGGTCCTCAGAAGGAGTCTTGCATCCAGCTGGCATCCCTGGGGAAGGTAGGGGCACGGGAGCCAGGCTCCTGGATTCCATTCCCAGCTTTCAGAGGGAGGCAGAGTAATTAGAGTGGGGTGGTGTCTAGCAGTCAGGACGCCTGGGTTCTACTCCTCGCACCAGTGCTCGATGATGAGAGCAGGGGACTGGGAGTCAGGACGCCTGGGTTCTATTCCTAGTTCTGACAATGACCTGCCCATGCCTCAGTTTCCCCACCTGCAAGAGGCGATTAGTGGCTTTTCAGGGGCTGTGCTTTGATCCTGATCCTTCCCACCCCCTACCAGGGTTGGTTCATTCAGGAAATGGCATCTCCTGCCCTCCACTGGGCCTGGATGAACCATCCCAAGGGACGAGGGCTGAAGAACAGTCTGTTCCACCGCATCGAAAGGCTGGAGAAATGCCGGACTTGCGGCTCAGGCCCCACTGCCACCTCTCTCCCCGGAGCTGTCCCCTCCGACTAAAAGCCCTTCCTTGGGGATGACGAGACCCACGGCGTGGGCTGGCAGGGGCGTGGGCTGGCAGGCGCATAGCTCTAGCAGTGTCTAGCTTGCCCAGGCAGCTGGCAGAGTGGCCGTCTGTGCAGTACAGCAGGGCTAATCGAGCAAACGGCTCAAAACGCTCCCTGGTCAAACTGAACTGCACGCGACGTCAATCCTTGCTTGTGCTTCGCTCTTGCCTGGCAGATCAATAGGAAACCGATGGTTCAAGCTCATCAGCTAGAAGCCCATGGGGCTGACCAGCCATCTCCCCTCGCCCCCCGGTTACAGGGAGACAGCAGCAGTGGGGGATTTGGGGGGCACTCAAGCTCTGAGACCCAAGCTCTTGCGCTTCAGCCTCATGTTGCCCCCAACGGCACGGGAGTGCAGGAAAGCACTGCAGATTACAACACAGAGATTTTGGTTCTGTGAGCAGGCAACGGGAAGAAACGGAGAGAAAGGTCAGACCCTCAGCGGGTGGAAGTCAGCACTCAAGGGAGCTGCCCACATTCGATCTGGCCTGACAGTTTGCTGCAGGCCAGGTGCGATTTTTGGGCTGTCTAAGGGAGCCCAGTGGTTCTCCAGGAGGAGAGCTGCATAAAACACAGCCCCTAGCATATCCCAGAGACCCGCACTGCTCCTCATTAGAGTGGGGCCTGGCTAACCCCAGTGTTATTTTCTTTGCGGATGAAACGGCCACCGGAGGACAAAGTGCCAAGCGGAAGTGTTTGAAAGGCTCCTGCTGACGATGAAAAGAGACAGACGAGGACAGATGTAGGGAGGACGAGCAGAAGTGAGTGACGCAGGCAGATGGGGGGCAGAGGGAGCTCACCAAAGTCCATGAATTTGACGTGGTCTTGAGGAGGTTTCTTTACAAGAAGGGTCCTTTTCTTGGAGGCTTTGATCTGCTTGAGAAGGGCCTTCTGCACGTCCGCCGGCGTGTAGGAGGTGGCTGCTCCGATCCAGGAGGAAGGGAAATGCAAAGAGGCTGTCATAGTCCCCAACACCTCTCTCTCTCATGCAATCCCCCAGAAGCATCTGAATCGATGCCTTTCGTTCCCTTCCCCACTGCAGAGCTGCAGCCTCCCCCCTGAACGAACGACCCAGCGCTCGGTGGTTTTAACCCGGCCCTTTCCCGCTCGCGCCACTTCCTGGGGTTTGTAGCAGCGCCAGCACCACGGTTCTCCCGCCCCACCCCTTCTAGGCAGCCGGAGACGAGGGGCGGCTCTCACCGGGGTCGAAGTGGGACTCCACGATGACGCGCACCGCACTGCTCTGGCCCAGGTCTCGCACGCGGATGCTCTTGAAATCCTTCTTCACATCGGAGTGACGGAAAAGCTCATCCAGCTGGTTGGCCGGGGGGGAGAAACAAAAAGCAAGATAGTCAGGCCCCCACCTCCGTCCAGCCTCAGGATCCTGGCCTACCCGGCCCAGCATTCAGACTGGGACGGGGCCCATGTTCCCACCTCCCCGCCGATGAGGGTCCGTACCTGAATCTTTGCTTATTAGGAGAAGCAGGGTTATAGTAGTGTGCTACCCACCCTAGCAGAGACCGGGGGCCCCTCGTTGTGCCAGGCGCTGCGCAGACATTCCCACTCTGAGATCAGGCCACCCTTGTGCCCCGTGCTGCACTGACTCCCGATCGAGATTCTTCCCCCCCCGCCCCCGCCCCATTGCTCTAGACACAGCACAGACCCCCTGACTGAAATCGGGGGGCCCCCCTTCTGCCTGGTGCACAGAGACTCCTGACCAAGGTCAACCCTGCCCCCATTATGCCACGCACTGAGCAGCTCCCCCTTTCTGAGATTGCCCCCCCCCATTGTGCTGGATGTTGCAGAGACCCTCTGAGTGAGATGAGGCCCCCGGCCATGCTGGGGGCTGTGTTGGTCCCCTGACCAAGATCCCCCCCATCACCTCGCCTGCCATGCCAGGTGCTGCGCAGACACTTGGTAACAGAGAGAGTCCCTTTCCCGATGGTTCACAATGGACGGTAAAAAGACAAGGCAGACGAGGCTGGGAAAAAGGGAACGTCAGTATCCCCATTTCACAGAGGGGGACTGAAGGCACAGAGGGCCAGATTTAGTAAGTATTTCGATGCTGAACAATGCAGATTGGCACCCAGTGGCATTTTCAAAAGCAGCTAAGCTAGTTCGGTGCCCAACTCCCATAGGGCTCTCACATCCCACTGAGCTCCTAGCTACATTTTTAGGCCCCTAAATACCTCTGAAAGTCTGGCCTTGAGAACTGGAGCGACGTGCCCAGGGTCACACGGAGTTTGTGGTAGAGCTGGGGATTGCACGTGGATCTCCCGAGTCCCAGCCCGATGCCTTAACGCATCCTTCCACTGGCCTGTGCAGCCTGGAACCTAGCTGGCCCTCACCTTGGTGGGATCCGAGCCCCTGCTCCCTTTCCTCTCAGCCAGAGGGCAAGGACACAAGAATGAACCAAAGAAAGGGTTCCACATGGTTCTCTACACTGGGAAAGTTCTCCCCACCCCCCAAGTTTGGCCCTAATATCTCCATGTGTTAAAGGGCCACAAGAATACCTACGCAAACATGCCTGTTCCTAGGGAACAAAAGATGAACCAACTGGTTCTAGTCTCGGCTCAGTCATGATCTCACCACGTGATGTATGGCACCCACCCATTCTGTGCCTCAGTTTCCCCATCTGCAAAATGGGGCTGATGAAATCTACCTCCTGAGGGGTGGCGAGGGTTAAGGTGCTTTGAGCTCCTCAGGTGGAAGCCTCTTTTGCAACGCAAAATATTGTTACTGCTCCACACAGCTGCATGAATCATATAACCCAAATGCCAAGTACACGTCTACTTAGGTAACTGTACCAAGCACTTGCCAAAGTCCTAGGCAGCAGCCAGAACAGCCTCGGCACGCTAACTACGCTGGTTCCATTCCCATGGCTGCCGTGCATTTGCTGTGCCACACTGCAGGGCACTGCTGCTCCCCCATCTCAAATGCTGCCTGGTACATCCATGGGGGCACGATGCTCACGGGAGAGCTGGCAAAGGGAGAGGGAGCTTTACAAGTCTTGGAAAAGCAGGGAACTGTATTTACGAGAGCTGCTTCCCGAGGGGCCTGGGAGAATCTGGTGGAGCTAAGCATGGAGTAGAGACAAAGGGCTGGGATAGCCGCTTTTCCAGGGGGTCTTTCATTAATACAGATACACTTACAGCCGTGGAGAGACCCAAAGGAACCTGCCTTAGCTAAGCTGCCCCACAGACCCGACCAACAGAAGCTCTTCAGCTGGGGAGTTTTTCCAAAGTTCACTTCCAACTTTGGGGTTTAAGCCCATCTCTAATAACAACACAGAGCCCATTTTACTCTGAGGATCTCAAAGCACTTGACGGCAAGCTCATACGGTTCCCATTTCACAGATAGGAACACTGAGGCACAGAGGGGTGTGGATGTGTCGGGTAGTGTGTCCTAACCAAGGGCATATGGGGCTTCCATGGCATAGCCAGGAGTATTATCCAGGTCTCATATCAGTTTTCCCATCCACTAGAAAGCTCGACCTTGCTGAATTTACCCTGGTAATGTACGTCCTGGTGCCTGCGCTGTAGATCCATTCCAGTGCCAGGTCTCTCCATTCACCCTTTTGCCCCACATGGGGTGGTGGTGGTTGCGGGGTGGGAAGCAGTGAGCAGAAAAGGGTTGCTGTTGGAATGCAGGCATTGCCAAGGTCACCTACCTTGTAGACACAGGGCAGTGCTGGAAGGGCGTGTCCGTCACATATTAACTCAGCGTGTGTGAGAGAGCCCCTGGCCCACTGATGGCCAGCCCACCAAGACATATGAGCCCTGTTACTTGCAGCCAGTAAGAGAGATTCTCTGTTCGCTCCCGGGTCAGAGGCATTGGAGCCAGAAGTCACGAGCTCTATTCCCCCTGCTAGCCCCACGTGCAGTACAGGACGTTTACCCTCCGATGGCAGCTGAACAAAGGCTGCCTAAAGACCCCACTCTGACCGAAGCAGGGTAGCGCTTATCTTTTGCCAAAGCCAGGACTGCACTGGCCAAGCCTCCCAGGACAGCCGACTCACCGCGCTCTCAATACTCCTGGCCATTTCCCCGAAGAGCTCTGATTTGGGGTCAGCCATCTCGGGCGTATAGAACAGCTCCTGGCCCTCCACCTCCTCCAAGATGAGGACTCCCTGGAAGACCTTGGTGGCTACAGGCGGGAGGGGCAATAAGAAAGAAAGCAGACGGACTTGTTTAGCGGGCTAGCTGGGAAGGGGCGGGCAGCAAAGAGCTGAGCGGCGTGTTCAGTCCCTGGCAGGGGTGGATGGCAGTGTGTGGGTAGTGCCAGGGCTTGGGTTAGTTTTGATGGGTCTGGAGAGTGCTATGGAGGATTAGTATCTGAGGCTGCTGGAGCAGGTGGGTCAGATGGCAAAAACCAGGCTAGAGATGGCAGCTTTTACCATACGGTTTCCTCTGAACTCTGGCCCGGATAGCAGCCCCCCTGGACCGGCTGGGTAACAAGAGAAAGATGTTAGCCAGAGCAGGACACAATCAATAAGGCAGGATCAGACACGTGCATGCAACACACAAAGGCAGCTGAGGGTGCCCACAGGGAAGTGGGTCCCCCTGGCGAAAAGAAGGCCCTACAGCCTGTCTGTAGGTTCTGGGGATCCGTGTTCTGGCACCTCCTGAAGGCCTCCCCTGAGCCACCCAGAAATCAGTGGAAGGGGAAGGAAACTGCAAGCTGCAGTGCATGGGGGACCTCCTTAGTGTACCTCATGGGGGTGCACAGGGAGCTGCAGGAAGCGACCCTCCTGGCACTGGCATTTGTCTGTGGAGGGATTGTCCCCCCTTATGGGGGTGGGGGTATTGTATGCACCCCGCTGGAAACAGCATGGTGTGTCAGTGAGGGGGCGACAAGGAGAAACCCACCTGGAACGTGCGTGGGGGGGGGAACTGGTCTGGTAAGCTTGGGGGCAGGGCGTGTATCCAGAGTGTGTGCTGGGGGCTGAGGAGACACGCACCCCGTGCTGAGTGGCCCCAGCTCTCACGCCCTCCGGGCACAGGGTGAGCTCAGAAGGAAACTTGCCACCTCAACCACTCAGAGCGTGGCGGGAGCCGCACAGATGGGTGACAGCGGCACCCGCTGCCAGGGGGCAGGACACGAATGAAATGGAGGCCCCCAGGTGCCTTCTCCATAAATCCCAAACACAGCCATGGGCTTGCTGCAGACCAGAAGGTCGTTAGCCAGAGACAAAACCCCAGGCAATGCTCCTCCGCCTGTCCTCGCTACCATCAGGGCCAGCCCGAATCACCCCCAGCGCGCCTCAAAACCAGGGCAAAGAGGCAGGTCGGGAAGGTCAGTACAACCCGGCTATCTCAGAGACAGGAGGGGAACCGCTTCGGAAGCCGAGGAGCCCTCCGGAGGAAGGCCCACCCTCTCTGCTGCACGCTCTGCTGACAGGGAGGGTGGGAAATCATCTCTCGCGTACAGTCGTCCCAGGCCATCTGGGCCTGCCGGCGCTCAATGCTACCACCTGCAAGTCCAGCCAAGAGGCTGCCAGTGCCCATCCGGGAGCGAGACACCCACCAAACAAGCAGGGACTTGCACCAGCCTCCACGCCACGTCGCGTCCCTGGGCGCTGGTCTAGAGGGGAAAACGGCTTCCAATCGCTCATCACCAAGGTGGAGATCAAGGGATTTTGCCTCGACCTCCACTCGTGGGACAGAGACTTACCCGGGCAGTTGCTTCCTTCTGTGTCGACAGCTGCTGTCTTGCCATCCGAGCAGCATCCCAGGGGGGTGTTGTAACACGTTGCTCTTTCAATGGCGGGGGTGGATGTGACTCGGCTCTCCTCTGGCTCCTCTTCCCCTGCTTGGCATTAGGGACGATATGGGCACATCAGAGCCCTGGCAAAAGGTGGGATTCCTGCCCTGGACCCGTCCCAGCCACGGCAAGAGGCGAGACCCCACTGTCACAGCCCCAGCGAGAGGCGGGACCCCCCATCCCAAACATGTCCCAGTCCTGGGGAGAGGCAGGACCCTTGCTCCAGAACCGTCACAGACCCGGCAAGAGGCGGGACCCCCCCCCGGTTGCGATGGCTAGAGGCAGGACCCAATCGCCACATTACAGCACCAGCTAAAGACGTCTCCAAACCCAAACCCTAGATCCGAGTCCTTCCCTGGAACCAGGCGAGACCCAGAGCCACCCGGGGCCCATGTTTGGTGTCGGCCTTTCCCCCCACAGCATTCAGCGACTAGCCATCTGGGGAGAGGAGCTGCTTAGCTATCTGAAGGACACCGCACAGACTGGCTCAGGAGACTGCTGCTGAGACATGGAGCCTGTGATTGCCAGAAGGCAGATCTGATGCCCTTTCAGACTGGCTGTGACCCAATCGGCGGTAGCCGCTGTCAGCCCGGTGGCTTGTGGGAGATGGACAGGCAGGCGACTCTCGCAGGCAGCCCTCTTCATTGCTGACGCCCCCTTGCTTTGCTGAGACGCCCAGGGCTGAACGGGCAGCACGCACCACCGGTCTCACCCTGGCTTCACAGCTCCGATCCCTCCCCAAACAGGTGCTGCGACAAGCCGTCCAGGAGGTCTGGGCCGTGAGCTGAGAGGCGGCATGATCTCAGTGCCCTGGCACTGAGACAGCTTTAGCAGTGCCAGCTCCGCTCAGGGCCCGCCAGCCCGAGCAGCTGCTAAGGCAGCCACAGAGAGTAGGGTGTCATGCAATGGCAACCCTACTGAACCAGGGCCGAGGGCGGTTACCGGCAGAGCCAGCCCCACTGGCTTCCTGGTCCCCGCTGATGCCCAGCTCTGGGTCACCGCTGCCTTCTGCGCTTCCAGACTCTGAGGACGCGGGCTGCGGGGTGGCCAGGACCACTGGAGCAGTGGAGATGGGGCGGACGGTGGTCTTGCGGACCCCTTGAGTGGTCCAGGCGGTGGTGGCAGGCCGGGCGGTGGTCACCCGTCTTGTGGCAGGCTGGCTTCTGGGAATGGGCTTTGCTTCGAAGAGCAGGGAAGCCGTGGCCGTCTCTGTGGGGTCGGGGGCCGGCGTGGTGAGCCGGAGAGGTGGGGGGTGGGGGAGCTTGTCCAGGGACAGCGTGGGCAATGGCATGGGGTGCACGGTGTGACTCACGTGGGTGATGGATTCTGAAAGAGGAGCAAGAGGAGGTGGTTAGAGGGGCAGCATGGACAGGAGCTGGGTCTACGGCCACGTGTGGCCCGCTGGGGACAGCAAACAGGCACCTCGGCACTCTCCGTGGGAGCTGAGCCCGCTTGAAGCTCTGCATCCACTGAGAGGCATGGAGGAAGTGGGGTCTCCCCTTCGCAATCACGGGGCCCAAGAGTGCCCAGGGCCAGCCCTCCAGAGGAGGGACAGAGGGAGGCAGCTGGAGAGTGCCCAGCAGCACCATCAAATCATAGAAATGTCAGGCTGGAAGGGACCTCGATGGGTCTTTTAGTCCAGCCCCTGCACTGAGGCAGGGCTCAGTATTATATAGACCATCCCTGCCAGGTGTTTGTCTAGCCTGTTCTTACAAACCTCCGGTGATGGAGACCCCACAATCGCCCAAGATCATTTGTTCCAGCGCTTAACTACCCTGACAGCTGGGATGTCTTCGTAATGGCGAACCTAAATCTCCCTTGCTGCTACTTAAGCCCATTGTTTCTTGCCCTGTCTTCAGTGGATAAGGAGAACAATTTATCACCCTCTTCTTTATAACTGTACATACCTGAAGACTGTTATCATTCGCTCCTCAGTCCTCTCTTCTCCAGACTAAACAAACCCAATTTTTTCAATCTTCCCTCCTAGGTCATGTTTTCTAGACCTTTCATCAGGTTTGTTGCTCTCCTCTAGCCTTTCTCCCATTTGTCCACATCTTTCCTGAAACGTGGTGCCCAGAACTGGACACAATACTCCAGCTGAGGCCTCATGAGTGCTGAGTGGAATGGAAGAATGACTTCTCATGCCTTGTTTACAACGCTCCTGCTAATACGTCCCTGAACAACGTTCACTTCTTTTGCAACTGCATCACATGGTTGACTCGTATTTCGTTTGTGATCCATTCTAACTCCCAGAGCCTCTTCTGCAGTACTCCTTCCCAGGCTGTCATTTCCCATTTTGTATTTGGGCAGCTGATTATTCCTTCCTGAGTGGAGTACTTTGAATTTATCCTCCTGGAATTTCATCCTATTTATTTCAGGCCTTTTTGTCGAGATCATTTTGAATTCTAGTCCCGTCCTCCAAAGCGCTTGCAACCCCTCCCATCTGGGTGTGGCCCACAGACTTTATAACTATCCTCTCTATACCATTACCCACATTATTCATGAAGATATTGAATAGAACCAGACCAAGGAAAGATCCCTAAGGGACCCCATTCAATGTGCCCTTCCAGCTTGACCATGAACTACCGATAACTACTCTCTGAGGACGCTTTTCCCACTGGTCGTGCACCCACCATATCGTAGTTCTGTCTAGGCTATGTTGCCCTAGTTTGCTTAGGAGAAGGTCATGGGAGACAGTATCAAACACCTTAATAAAGTTGAGACATATCACAACTACCACATCCCCCCCGCTCACAAGACCTGTCCAAGGATACCATGCTGTCACTTATCCCATTACTATCTTCTAAGTGCTTAGTCATGCAGAGAGAAGAGGGCTGGCATTGCTCATATATGCCTGTCTGGGGGGGCAGCCGGGGAAGAAACTCACCATGGCATTGCCCAACATGCTTCACCTTGATGACCTGTCCCTGTCGGCATGCGATGGTCTTCAGCTGGCACTCGTCACCATAGGTCACCCCATCGGAGCCACAGACCTGGGAAGGGCCAGGGAGAGTGGGGGCAGCTGGAGAGATTGGCACCTCCTCTCATCAGCCCTTCTGTAAAGCGGAGCCCACGTGGGCCATGGGTTTCTCCTCCCCTCCCCAGCCACGACACAGGCCCCCTGTGCAAAATAAACCTCTCTCTTTAAATGATCAGCCAAGGGTTACAGGTCAGGGAGAACCTTGCTGACCTCCCTGCTGGGAAGAGACTGCACCTCCCACAAGGGAGACGAATCGGTAGCAGCATGGCCAAACCGGCTAAATGCACGAGTGCCTGCAGTCTGGCCCCCAGCCACACAGGCTGCCTCTTCCTTTTACCTTGGTCATGTTGGCCTCCACGCACAGCAGGGATGGGCACTCGCAGTGGGCAAAGCCATTGACCTCCACACACGATGACCCGAACTCGCAGATCATCTCGTGGCAGGACTTGGGCGCAGAGGGATCTGGGGGGAGAGGAAGGAAAAGAGGCACATGCAGGCAGTGGTGTACCTGGTTGTGGATGCAAAACAAGCCCAGTGGGGTCAGGGGCCTTCCTGAGAAGTTTAAACTGGTCCCACGAAGGTGCACAAGACAGACTTTTTGCCTGGCCCTCCAAACTGGATACAGGCTAGGGGTCTGAGACAATCTATGGCCATGAGCCTGTGGGTGTACAGACATCACTGTCAGGGGTGGGACTAGAACTCAGGACACGTTGCTCCAAACAAAATAAGCTCGTAGCAGCTGGGCTAAAAGAGAATCTCTTTGGTAACCTGAGCACGAGGACTTGGATCCCCTGTCTGCGTCAGCCACTAAGAGGTGACAGGATGGCACCTGTATGAACAGGTTTAATGCTCTGTTCAGCAGAGGGCAGTGGCACCTGTGCTCCCGCTAACCAGTCCATCACAACGTACCCCGAGATTTCATGCTCAATGAAAAACAGCCACGGGCTCAATGGCTTCCTCACCTCACCTTTCTCACAGCCGGTCATCCCCAGCTTGCTTCCGTTGGGGCACTGATTGCATTTCATGCCGGTGATGCCAGTCTTACAAGAGCACAGTCCAGTCATCTGCTCGCAGTCATCACGCACCGAGCCCACCGGGTCGCAGTTACAAGCTTTGCAAAGAGGCAGAAGGGAGGAAAGGAACAAACGTTGCGGCATTTTAGAAAGCTCGTCTTCCCCTTTTCCCAATCATAAATGCGTTTTGCACTTGGTAGTGCCTTCCATCGGAGGAGCTGAGAACCTGCACGCATCAATTAATTCAGCTTCACTCACCCCCCAGTTGCATTCATTTCAATGAACAAATGGGGCCAAAGAGTCAAAGATGTTAATGTGTCCCTGTCACTGTCCAAGATTAAACAAGGTTTGGGGTTTAGCAAACCAAGTCCAGCCTCTTTGGTACCATGGCAAACACACCATTAAAAACCTCTTCACACTTTTATTAAAGATACAAAACAGAAGGAAAAATAATGAAAGCACTTGAAATGTACAGCATTAAATCAGGGCTGAATTTTAACATTGTCTCTTATCCCCTCTCCTTGGAGCTGGAGAGTTTTTGGAGGGAACCCCCACACTCCATTTGACAGTCTTTTAGATGGTATTAAAAATGGGGGAAACTGTCCTTTCAGAAAAAAAGGAAAGAAGTTAGTCGAAATGGGTTGGAACTGCTGTTGTTGTTAAAGTCTGATCCTGTTTCTTGAAGGCAAAACAAGGCAAGCACACATAAAACTGGAGAAAAAAGAACAGCAGAGATGGCAAATGTCCAGTAATTCCTGCACTGAGTCCATATCTTGTGGTTCAGCTGGAGGGGGTCTTAAAAGGCCTCGAGTGGTGGAGAGTTTACCACAACCCTTGGGTAGCTGTTCCAATGGTTAATTACCTTCTCCGTTAAAAGACTGGCATCCTATTTCCAGTTTCAACTTTTCTGGCATCATCTCCCAGCTACCACACCTATGTTTAGACCAACACCCACTCCCAGAGCCAGGAGTAGAACCCAAGAGTCCTGACCTCCCAGGCCTGTGCTTGAATCAACAAAGCATCCTGCCTCCCGTGTAACTGTATAACATCATGGTAAAGGTTGAGCTTGCAACCCCAGTGCCTAAGAATCAGATTCAGCCCCTTTGCCTAAGGCTGAGACTAGGTGGAAACACGATACACGCCTCTCGCTCTGGAGGGAGAGATCTCTATCATTTCAGAGTGAGAAAGAGACAAAATCACATTCTCTGTGGTTTGCAATCTCCTTCAAATCCCTCTTCTTTCCCTGACCAGTCGATCCTCTTCCCAATTTGGCACATATCGATTTTCTGGCTCGTGTCTCCAATGAAGCTTGAAATTAACATGGCTTTTTTTGTTTGCTTCCCTGTTTGTACACGGGCACCATCGGTGAGGTCAGCGCAGATTTGGGAATCGGCCGTTCAGAGTCTGACAGGGATTCGGGGGAGCGTCTGATGTTCCCTTGTAACAGGCTGGGTAGCTAGCACACAGACTCTTGTCACCCCGGATGGTGGACGCAGCCCTTGCCCCTGAGTGCAATGTCACCCCTGGGTCTGATGCAGCAGTGTTGGGGAGTGCCTGGCACCAGTTTGGAGACGTGCCCCAGAGTGCTAGCCCCTGAGAGAAGTGCAGAAATAGCGAGAGACTGGGCTACTGCACGGTGCTGTTTAAGGAGGCCTTCTCCGAGGAGTGAACCTTTCTTCCAGCCCAGAGAAAGTGACCAGCCCCGCCCAGCTGTCCCTGCTAGAAAGGAGTCACAACAGAGGTGGCCCTGGTTTGATTAAACCTGTACCGAACATCAAAGGTCTGGCCCCCCCTGAACTAGTAACCCTAAGGGCCACGGTGAGACAGGCTTGGTAATAAGGCCTAGGACTGGCACCTTCCCGAACAGCAAGGCCCTGGCAAGTAACAAACATTAGCTCTACCCACCCAAGGGAACAGATTGATTTCTGGGAAGTGTCATTCACCCCGTCCCTACCTCGTTAGGCCTTGTTCCTCCACCCACATGCCCTCCTCCCCGGCGCCACCCTGTACTCACGGGTGCAGCCGCTCTTGCCGTCCGTGACTATCCCACGGAAGTTCCAGAAGCCGGGCTCGCAGCGGTCGCACTTCAGGCCCCCCACCCCCGGCTTGCAGGAGCACTGGCCGGAGGTGGGGTCGCAGGCCCCGCCGTACGAACCGTAGGGGTTACACTGACAGGTGCCTGAGAGAGTAAAAGAGAACAAACCCTCAGTCCCGTTAGCAGCGATCAGCAAGGGTCCGAAACCGGAGGGGGCTTCACTTGGCTGTGTGCGCCAACCTGGCCCACTCGGCTGGGGCAGTACCACATTCCAGGGGCTGGTACCAGGACCTGGATCAATGTACCGTCTGTCGTCCCCTACCATACCTCTTCCCCTTAAAATCCGCCTTCTTACCACGCAGGTGGGGATCTCTTAAAACTTTCAGGCTACGCCGATTCACTTCACTTGCATCTATCATTTCTCTCTTTCTAAAATGAGGGAGACCCAGAGAAAGTGAGAGATTCCCCTGTATTTCTGTGGAGCCAGGGTCAGCGGGATGGATAATCCCATAATATCTGGGGTGAGAGACAGGCTAGGAAAGGAAGGGGAAGCCAGCAGTTGTCGTGTCCTACCTCCCCCACTTCCCGGGGTTGTGCTAGAGAAATAAGAAATCATTATCTCCAGGACCAGCCGCGGGGAATAAATACAAGTCGAGGTGCTGGAGTCACTCGCATCAGGTGATTACATCTAGATTTATGCTCCCGTCGCCAACGCAAAGGCAAGGGCAGAACAGAAGGTGGAAAAGAAGTTGGATTCAGAACAAGCCAATCAAGCCGGGTGGCTTTCTCCAGGGAGTGACACCCTGTGAGAGTCCAGAAGGGAGTGTGAGGCCCCAGCCATACTTGGGAGGTCACTGACCCATTGGATGACAATTGTCATTTGCATTGCAGTAGCTCTTAGGAGCCCCAGTCACAGATCAGGACCCTATGGCGCCAGGCGCTGTACAAACACAGAACAAAAAGACAGGCCCTGCCCCAAGGCGCTTACAATTGAAGTATAAGACAAGAGACAACTGGTGCGGACAGACAGATGAATGGGGAAGCACAAGGAAACAATGAGACCATGCTGGTCAAGGTGGCAGGGAGGGGGTCACACCAAACCAGCCCCCTAAATAGCTGTTGAGTGTTTTGCAGGCCTGGAGGCAAAGAAGAGTTTTCGGGAGGACAATGAGCTGGCTTTGGGGGCGGTTACAGGGAGCTCTGAGTGAGGGGCAGCGTGGGATAGAGCATGACAGGGTCCGTTTGAGAATTTAAGAAGTGGACGATGAAGGCTGGGATCACATGGTGCTGGGCGCTGGCCCCTCTGGACATTACCCTTTGGGCAGAAGCCCACACGCAGCGACCCCGTGCCATGAGAGCTCTGCCGTGACAAGGGTGCCGTCAGAACACCGCTGCTTATTGAATTACATGGCACATTAAATGACACTAAATCCCCATCAAGCGTACATTAGCCAGGCCCATACACGGCTTTAACTGTATTTCCGCAGTCTAATGTGCTTTCCTAACAGCCGGTCACAGCCTCAGCGGTTAATATACGGCTCATGCCTTTCAGAATACGCCTTCTGTGAAAGAGCCGACTCCGGTAATTATTTAATAAATATTAATGGTGCGTTCATCAACGCAGCCGCCTGAGAAGTGGATTCACCTCTCGGTCATCACTGGGATGGGCTGCAAAGGATATGCCCGAGGGGGCGTGTTGTGGATCTGTCTTGTAGTCATTCTCCAGGACCAGGGCTGGAGCCAATATTTGCATAGCCCCAAACATCCTGAGATGGTGCAAGATGCCTTATGTAAGGGCACACACCACCAGGGCCGCGCTGAGTACCCTCATCTCCAGTAACGTGGGAGCTCAGCCCCAGGCAGGATGAGGTTCTAGGAAACGTCCACTGCCACCCAATAACGGGCCAGGCAGCAGAGCAGCTCTGCTTGCTGTCTTTGAATTGCCACCCGGCGAGCAGCCCAGAGAAAACAAACAAAGGCACCGCTTGCCAAAGCCTGTCTGAGCTTCGCTCCACTGGGAGCCAGCTGCCATCTGTGCAGGCCGTGAGAATGCCTGATGGGTTTGGTCCTTGCCCAGAGAGGGCGGCAGGTTTGGGCCCCTCTTGCATTGCTCCCCGCGTAGATTTAGGGCAGCTTCTGAACCGGAAGCAAATGGAGGACAAGGGATTCACAACTCAGGACCCCCATCACCCTCATCTGTTCTGAGAGATTCCCCCCGCAGCCCCACATTTCACTCACTTGGGCAGCCAGCTGAGCCCACTCCGAGGGCCAAGGTTGTATTGTCTGGACAACATCCATATATGGTCTGGCTGCAGTGCAGAACCAGGAGCGGCGGGGAAGGCGTTGCAACAGCTACGGAGAGAGGGAGGAATGCAGGTCACATCTTGGGCCGGCAGGGAACCTCAGCTGTAACCAGGCTGTCTTGGCAATGTAACAAATGCATGGGACCCGGAGCGATGTGTCTGCCTGTGTCTTCCCTGCACAGACACCCTTGGTCTCTGCTCTTCATTGGGGCAGGGCTGTGGACTCCAGCCCCTCCCAGTGCAAGAAGCAGCATGCAGACATGTAAACGGATACCCAAATTCTGCCGCTGAATCGGTACCAACAAACCAATGCTAGTCCACAGGACAGAGTGCTAGGAGCCGAAAGCTGACTCCGCAGGCTGGTCGTTGTGGTACGAGTTATTCTAGCTATGGAGGGGCTTTACCCGGGGAGGGTGGGCGTTCAATGGCTTGACTAGGCAGGAGGCTGACAAGCTGATGACAGCAAACCCATCAGCTGGGGAAGGACAGGAAGGAAGTGCAGGTGAGAGAGGCTGGCAGGGCCCGGGGGATGCAGGATCCCTGGATGATCGGATCTTGACTTCTCCCTCCCTGGAGGCCAGGCTAAGGGGGACGTTTACTCCTAATCGCTGCATGAGGCTGTACTGGTGACCTGGTGGAGGGGACCCAATAAATAGCATCTTGGTGTTCATAAACTCTAAAGCCTCCAGCCCGTTCGTGGTGGTCCAAAGGGTGGAGAAAGGACCCTGTGGCAGTCCCAGACAAAAGGCAGAGGGGCATGTGCGGCTGTGGGGACGGAGCTGGCTAAAGCCTGCATTCAATGCCCATGCGAGCCTGGGGTCTGAGCCTCAACGGGCACTCACCACGGCAGGCTCCTTGGCTGGTGACGTAGAGGTCCTGCCGTTTCTCGCAGCGTGTCTTCTTGAGCTCGCACTCGTTAGCATAGGTCGCACCATCAGAGCCACACACCTGGTGATTGGTGGGGCGGGGAGAGAGAGATCAGTGTCTGAGAATGGACTACCCCCCTGCAATGGAGAGACCCCCAGGTGCCCCCAGCCTCTGGGCAGGGAAACTGGAATTCACATTCGGCACTAACCCATCCTGCTGAGGGGGAATAATGGCTGCCGAGGGTGCCAGCCCGCAGCACCTGGATTGCAGGGGGAGGACAGCAGGGTTTGTCCCTCAGCTCTGGCCGGGGGGAAAGGCCTCTATTTGCACCCCTGACAGGAGCCACAGCTGGGGAGCAAGTGGACTGGCTGTGTCCACCCCAGCATCGACAGGCATTTGGAGCGGTCCCCCTGAGACGAGGGGGATGAGGGAAGGATGGACAGGTCAGCAGGGGTACAAGAACCTAGCGGGACTTCCTCCAAAGCTTGAACGGGCCCTGTGAGTCTGGGACAGTTTGCGGGAACTTCTCTCCCCCCTACCAGGATTTCCAAATCCCCACCCAGTTGTGGCTGGGGTTAGAAGAGCTGCTGTACCCCAAGCTGGGCTGGGCTCACAAGACCTCGGCCCCTCCCTGGGCTGAGCTCTCTGCCCAAAACCAGAGGCAGGCAAGCGGGGGAGTGAGGGGAGTTACCGGGTTGCGTGGCACGGTCAGGCAGGTGAAGTCACACACACAACGATCCTCTTCCACATCCTCGTCCCACGAGCCCCCATACTGCCGGCAGCGGTCGTGTTCGCACTCGTTATCGTCCCCGGAGCCTGAGCCCCCCGAGCCACACTCTGCAGAGGAAAGGAGGGTACTGGGAGTGAGGGGGGCCCCTAGAGCCACAGACCCTGGAGGCTGACTGCATATTGTGCACACCTGGTCCTCCAAGGGCAGCAGGAGCCTCCTCCCGAGGACAGAGCATCCCCTTGAGGATGGACTGTGGCCAGTAGCAAGGGGACCTCTCTCTCCAGGTTTCTTGAAGACGGGCTTAGGGCTTCCCCATATAGCATCACTGTGCTGCCTGGGCAAGCAAAAGCTCAGAGCTCCGTCTAACCTGGATGGCTACCTGGGGATCAGACGCTGACGAGCTCCATGCACAATACGACCAGCAGCCGGCTGGCTTCACAACAGTTTAACTCAGCATCAGCGGCTCTCCCCTCTTTAACCCAGCCTCTCCCTCCTGCACTGCAGCAGGCAAACGGATTCCTTCTGCTCAGATAAACACAGAGACCTGAGCAGCAAGGGTGGGGAGCTTTTGTTTCAGTTTAAAATCCAGCCTAGCCAATATTACTGGCTTGGCAGAGAGACACTTCATGTGCTGTGTGTCAACTAAGCTCCCCAACCTAGCAGCCTCTCCACGAGACACTCAGAGCTCTGGCAGCAAGAGACAGATGTTGATTTTCAAAGGCTTAAAAAAAAAAAGGCCCCTTTTTATTGAGTGATCAAAGGGTGGGAGTTGGCGTTACACAGAGAATTATTTAAGTTCTTCTTCCTAAAGGACAGCAACCTGAAATTCCTTGGGGAGGACTGTAATCAAACATCATGTTGTGTCTTCCATTCCCCCACCCCGCCACAGCGCTCAAGCCCTATCTGGCTAAACTACACGTGCAATGAGCTAGGCGGTCTCAGCGGACAGAGTTAACACATTGCAGGGGCAAGGCGGATGCTGTTCCTCTATTGGCCTTCAGCCATCCCTACTCCAAAGTCTTCCCACCCTGGAGGCCCGGGTCCATCTATTTCAGGCCACCAATTAAATTAGTTTGGAAGCTGCAACCTCGCCCCCGAAGGGTGGCTGGGCCCAGGGTGTTTCAGAGCAGGGTACCGCAGGTGAGGATTGACATGCACTGGCAGAGCTGCAGGAGGGCAGAGCCTGGCGTACGAGTCCCAGGACTGGAGCAGCAGGGGCTGTAGGGCAGGACTGAGGTGCACAGGCAGAGGGGCGTGTGGACTGGAACAGCAGCTGACGCTGCCGGTTAGGACTGAGGGCAAATAAGCAAGGAAGCTTGCAGAGCCTGGCCGCATTCTGCTCAGTGGCACGAATGGGGATTCAGTGCATAGCAGCCCAGTGACACGCTTCTCGGACCCTGCCAGCGGCTCCCTTCCTCCAGCTGGAGCTGAACTGGGCGAGCTCAGAGACAGCCACTGAGGCATGGACTCCCACGCTGGGCCTCACCCCACGCCTGCTGGAGTCAGTGAAAAGACTCCCACTGACCTGAGAGGGGGATTGGGCCCTTCCAATCCAGCCTGGATCTGCTACCCTCTGTCTGGTGGCCTGTGTGAAGTGGGCTCCTGGCTTCTGTCCTTCTCCCAAACCCATTGCCCCCACTGGCATCAATTGACCCCAGCGAAGCGCTGGGGGGTTGCATGGGCCGAGGTCACTGAACACCCCTCTGCCCACTCTAGGTCGAGGCGGGCAGGCCAAGGCGTGCAGGAGGGTGCCTCTGGGGCTCAACAGAGGCCTCGGCTGCCCAGAGCTGTTGACCTGCTGCTTTCACTCTCTGGCCTGAAAGGCCGCACGCAGCTATCTCCTCCACACCCTGCCCCAGGGCTGCTCGGTGCAAGGCCCGCAGCCGGGACCCCCCTGAAGCCTGGCTGAGCAGGGGCTCAGCAAAGAGACACGTTTCCCCACGTGCGCAGTGCCGAGTTAATGGCAACTGCGGGCTTGACCCCAACCGAGCCCCAAGGCAGCTGGGCGCCCAGCCTCAGGAGCCACTCTGTCTCCTCACACCTGTCTCAAGCCTGGGCCCTTTGAAGTGTGAAATTAAAGCCATGTTAAACCTGCTTGCCCAGGCCCATTAGGTGGCATCAACTTCCATTACCGCTGGCTAAACAGACAAAGGGGGTGGGTGCCAGGTGCTGTCCATGACACAGAGCCAGGCCAGCCGCCATCGGGAAAGCTGCTCTCCCCTCCATGGGGGCAGCGGAGGAACATCCCGGCTCCCAACGCAGCTCCGCTCACGCGAGACAGAGAAAGGAGCAGCCAAATTCCAGGCACGTGGGGCTTGCCAGGAGATTGGGTGAAGCCTTTAAAATGCACCTGCCGCACAAGAGCCCTGGGCGCCAGGAGAGGAGGAGGAAGAAACCCTGCCAAAGAGAGCGCTCTGTGGGTCACCCAGGGTGGTGGTGGTGGGGGGGGTTGATGGCTGGGGCACGCGGCTCCAAGCAGCTGCTGGTGTAGCCTGCTTTTGTGCCTCAGCCCGGCAGGGCAGGGTTTGGGAGGGTGAGAGATTGAGGAGCCATCCAGATTCCAGTCACAAACCATGACAAACGTTTACCTTTGGACCACACCGTGCTAACCCCATGCACGAGGAAGTCCAACCCCCCCACGCTCCCCACTCCTCCCTTTATTCCTCACACCCTCCTGCCCCTCAGAACCGGAGGGAATGGAGCCCCCTACCGTCCTCACAAGGCCCAGTCCTGGAAACCTCGATGGTTGTCTTCTGCTGGCAGGAAGCTGCCCGTAGCTGGCACAGACTGTCGTAGGTGACGCCGTCGCTGCCACACACCTGGGAGAAGGGCTGCCTCTCGCAGAGTGGGCACATGCACTGCCCACCCACGCACGTGCTCCCGAAGGAGCAGACAGCATTGCCGCACGACTCTGGGGGGGGAGGGGGAAAGCGAGGGGAGAACAGGGAGGGAGAGAGACGTGGAGTGAGATGCAGCAGAGAGCCACCCATTGCAATCGTCAGGCCAGGCTGGGCTGTCCGTGCCCCCAGAGAGGGCCTGGCTATGACTGCTTCATCACGGGGTAAACCCACCCCTGAAAGAGCTCAAGGGGAAGAAACTCTTCCCACGGCAGAGAGCTGAGCACCCACAACTCCCGAAAGCCAATGGGTGTTGCAGGTAGCCAGCCCCTGTGGACACAGGGCCAATAGTGCATTCCGCTCCGCACCCACAGTCCCCTACCCACAGCAGGTCGGAGCCCAGCTTTGCAGCCTGATGCGGACGGAGGGTCCCACTGCACTCAGATTTCCACTCTGACATTTGTCAGTGAGCTCCCAGCCCCTGCTCATCTGGGACAGGTCAGACCAGCAACACAGAGATGCACTAGTTGGTCCAGTGTATCATTTGCTCCAATGTACCATTTAGTTGGTACTTTTAATACATTTTCAAATTAGCACATTCTAGGGTGGGCCAAAGTGCATGGTGTGGAGGGACAGAGGAAGCAGAATATCAGGTAGGAACTAACCCAAAAGGGGAGGAAAAAAGAAACCAATAAATGGGCACGGTGACCAACATACAGTTGATACAGCTGGGTTTAAAGGCAGCTGTAGCTTTCAAGGTTCTAGCACAGATCCCTGTCCGGTACAGACGGAAAGCGCTCAGCACCTCAACTGTACCTTCCATGTCAAGGTTGGAGTTAGTATTTCAATAGGGTTGATTAAGCTTCAAGACACCGGTGAGGAGAGGTATTCCCCTCTATTCGGCATTGGTGAGGCCGCATTTGGAGTATTGTGTCCTGTTTTGGGTCCCTCACTACAAAAAGGATGTGGAGAACTTGGAGAGAGTCCAGCGGCAGGCAACAAAAATGATACGGGGGCTGGAGCACAAGACTTATGAGGAAAGGCTGAAAGAACTAGGCCTGTTTAGTCTGCAGAAGAGAAGAATGAGGGGGGATTTGATAGCAGCCTTTAACTACCTGAAAGGGGGTTCCAGGGAGGATGGGGCTAGGCTGTTTTCAGTGGTGGCAGATGACAGAACAAGGAGCAACAGTCTCAAGTTGCAGTGGGGGAAGTCTAGGCTGGAGATTAGGAAAAAGTTTTTCACTAGGAGGGTGGTGAAGCACTGGAATGGGTTCCCTAGGGAGGTGGTGGCATTTCCATCTTTAGAGGTTTTTAAACTGCGGTTTGACAAAACCCTCGTCGAGGTGATTTAGCTGAGGATAGTCCTGCTTTGGGCAGGGGGTTGGACTAGATACCTCCTGAGGTCCCTTCCAACTCTAATCTTCTATGGTTCTTCCCTTGTTTCATGGAGGGGGAAACTGTGGCACACAGGGATTGTGACTGAGATTTTCATAGCTGGCGAAGGGATTTGCATGCCCGGTTCCCATTAAAATGTATGGGAAGTGTGAATCCATTCATTATTATAATTTGTATTACCATACCCCTAGGAGCCCTAGCCATGGATCGGGACAGATGAGGTGGCTTCGAAAGGCTATGCTTTAGGGTCTTGCCCTGGGTCACGGAGTGAATGAGTCAGTGGCAGAGCTGGGGATGATCCCGTTAGAACTGGGCTATTACAAGATGCTATAAGCTGCTTACAGCCTTGGCATCTTCCAAGTCCATCTGCCCTGCAGGGTGAAGCCCACTGAAGAACATTCAGCTCCTGTTTAAAAATAGGGAAAAAAAATTATGGCTGAGATGTCAAACCGACCAAGGGATTGAGACACGTAACTCTCATTCATGGTCATGTGTCTAAATCCCTAATCGGCTTTGAAAGTCTCAACCAAAGGGTTTCACCTCTGTTTGGGGATGGCTCTCACAGACAAAATGAAGAAGTCTCTGTCGAAACCGGGCAAGAAAACTCTGCTAGAACCAGCTGGGTCAGATTGGCATAGTTCCATTGCTGTGCTAGCTGAGGACTTGGCCCGAAAGCAGGCAAAGATGGCTGTGCTAACTTGGTTCCTGTTCCAGCCTGGAGAGGGCCTGAGAGTAACAAATAAAGGAAATTCTTATGATGAAAACCATTCCCTCTGCCAGCCCATTGCCTGTGATGTTTCTGCTTCCCCAGGGCCTGCAGACATGAAGGGTAAGATTGCCACCCACGGCTAGGGATCTTGGATGCCTTCCTTTCTGGATGCTCAAGTTGAAGCATCTTAAAGGTGCCTGGTTTATAGAAAGTGCCTAGCATCTGCCCTCTAACCAGTGAGCCTCTTTAAGATGTCTCAAGTTGGCCCACCAAAAATGGAGGCACCTGAAGTCACTGGTGAAAATTAGGTTTTCTTCTTCCT
Organism: Mesoclemmys tuberculata; assembly: GCA_007922155.1. Taxonomy (NCBI): domain Eukaryota; kingdom Metazoa; phylum Chordata; order Testudines; family Chelidae; genus Mesoclemmys; species Mesoclemmys tuberculata. The sequence goes on along the minus strand of ML675630.1, from coordinate 15,954,505 downwards.
TGGATCAAAACCTCTTTGGATTTTATTCCTTTCACCAGGGGAGGGTGGAACTCAAATAACACGCCGGGTTAAGAAAGGAGTGTGGAGGTCTGGGGGAAGGGCACGTGCCCCGGCAGACTCACTGCAGTCTCCTTGCGCGGCCACCTGGAGGTGGGTCTGCTGCGTGCACGCCCGGACGCGGAGCTCGCACTCGCTGCTGTAGGTGGCCCCATCTGTGCCACAGACTGGCTGGGAGGATGGGACACATTCTGTTGGGCACACGCACCTGCCCGTCTCCGCCTCGCAGATGGCCCCAAACTGACATTTGCCACAACGGTCTGAAGAAATAAAAATAGAAAGGGCCAAGAAACCCACAGACACGGTCAAGTCACAAAGCACTGGCAAGGAAAGTAAGGCCTTGCAGAATAATCCAGGGCTCATTGTCCCAAATGCATGCTGTGTCAATGCTCCAGGCAAGGAGGGGTTAACAGCGCCATACGCCTTCATGGCAAGAAGACAGTTATAGCAGGAAGAAAGGATCATAGCTTAAGGACACACTGGCCTTCTCTGTGCGGAGTTCTTTCTGACAACCGCTCTGCATTGCTCTAGCATGGCTTCAGCACAGAGACCGCTCAGTGACGGGAATGCTAGTGCGGGGGGGGGGGGGGGCGATTGTTACCATCATGGCATCGAGAACTGCTCTGACAGCCTGAGCCGAAGCCCCTTGAGGTTAATGGGAAGGGTCCCACGGACTCCAGTGGGCATTGGGTCATGCCCAGAGACCGGAATGGAAAGCAGAACCAGGCAGAAAGCCACCTGGCTTTAGGTCTGGTTGTTCAAGTTTTTCCATCCACGGAAATGATCAGGGTCGCAAGTGGAGAGCGGAGACCGTGTCTTGGAGAGGAAAAAGAAAAAAAAGGCCCCAATCGTCAACTGGGATAAACCAGCGCACCTCCATCTGGCTATAAGAGCCTACTGTTCCATTTATAGGATTTCATAAGAAGCACTATATATTCCTATAGCAATTTGCAGCTCAAAGCACTTTACAATCTAGTAAGACCCACACAGAAATGCAGCCACCTCTGGGGAGGAATACAGTTGCTTTTTAACAGTGCACAGCAACACACTAGGGCAGTTTTGGGCAGCAAGTCCAAGGGGAATTCAGGCAGAAGAGTGAAATTAACCCCCAGCTGGAATATGGCCATGGCAACAGGGTTAGACACTGGAAGACTCATGGGGATCTTTGATGCCTGCAAGAGAACAGGCAAAATAAAAGATAAAAAATGGCCGGATTCCCCAGCTGGTATAAATCGGTGTCACTCCATGGTGATTTACACCAGCGGGAGGATCTGGCCCATTGTTTGGATGATTTCTCAGTGTTCTGTGGGGACATGGTTCACCCTTTAACAGCCACACCCAAGATGAACAGACCAGGCGTGTCCGAGCCCTTGGCTACGCACGAGCCTTTGTGCTCACTGTATGATGGAGAGCTGCATCGATAGCACTTGCCAGCTTCTGCTCTACCCAGTGGCAGGGGCGGAGGTGACGCCTGTGGGAGAGGGCGGGGGGGGGGCGGGAAGAGGGGGCCATTGCCACCAGAGATGGAAGCATAATAGAGAGTCTCCTACGAAGCCAGCGCAGGGCGGGGGAAGGAGGGGGGGCTGATTGTGCGGGAGGAGCCCCTGGCCTCGGGCACCAGAGACTGCCACATGCGTAACCTCGTCAGCAGCATCTATCAGTGCCTGCCCCTGACCCCGAGCTCTGCCTTCCCTCCAGATGCTGGGGGAGGAGGGGATTGGGGGGACAGCCATCTCTTCTGAACGCAGCATCAGGGCAGCCATCAAATTCCATCCAACCCCCGCCCTACCGTGCCCCCCAAGAACCTGCAGGAAGCCCCAGGGGGTAAGGTGGGGGGAGGAAGGAGCAGGCTGGGAGGAGAAGGAAGGAGTCCCTCAGAGGCAGAGAGGCTTCGCTGTAATGCCAAGCAGGACCAGGGGTAATTGGGATGAAATGTCACTGGCGTTGTATGTCATTGCAGCATCTACATGGGGCTGGGGTGAGCGTGGGGCCGAGTGCAATTCCAAAGGGCGATAAATCAGTCCCGGTGTCAACAGCCACAGAGAGCTGAGGGTGAGCACCAGGCAGCTTGCAAATCTCCTGGGGGCAAAGGATTGCTTCAAAAGTCTGGGAGATGGGGAGGAGGAGGAGTTAGGTGACAGGGCTGTGGAAATGAGGGGGAGGAGAGGTTTTATCTTAGGTTCTGGATCCCTGGAGTAAATTACTCCCAGAGGAAGGGGGGGCTGGTGCTGCCTGGCGGGACAGTCCCACTTTCCCACTCCAAACCTGCACTGAAGGTTGCAGAGGCCAGCGCGGGGTACGTCATTTACCCATCTTCCTGGCCTCACCCTCACCCCAGCTGCCCCCCCTTGAGAAAGTCTGCTCTCTAGAGCCTGAGGGAGAAGACGAGTGCTCTGCTGGCTGGGGCTGGGATGGGCTGAGGAAGGTTGAACCCCGCTTTCTGGGACTTTTCAGATCAGAACCCTCTGGGACACTGTGAAAAAGAGAGAACACCCCAGAAAAGCGGCGGCCACCACAGCCCACAGCAAAGCAAAGCAAAGAGATTTCCTGCAATCCCATGGGCAGATCTTCCCATAGAGCCTGGCCGGCAGCCCTGACCCGCTGCTGGGCTGCTGTGGGGATCTACAATCCTTACGCTGCCCTGATGCCTGGGATGGGAAGTTATAGTGCTAGGCCCCAAGGACGTGAGAGTTAGATAAGGTTGCCTAGGCAGGTGGAAGCCGGCCAAGGACGGCGGACACCTCCCTTTCTTCTTTCTTAGCTCAGTGTCCAGGAGGTAAACAGAATAATAATTAGGCAGCTGTGGGAAATATTAAGCTATCCATGAGAATCAGCTTGTGCTTGTGCTGTGTGTATGCTTGTAACTTTTAACCAATCAGCAACTGCAAGAAGAGGATGTGAGCAGTGCATGAAATATTATATAAGATGGCTTTTGCCCTGGAATAAACGACTTGGCTTGCAATCATATTGGTCGTTGTGCTTTGTCCGGCCCGCATGAACCCAAAATCCATGGTGTCCCTGGCGGATGAAAAGAAGCTGGGGGCAGACTGGGGACTCCAGGTTGACTAAGACGCAACAGGCTGCTAGCTTTTGCTTGGTGTTTGAAGGCAGACGTGTCAAAAAGCAGGGAGTCAGGGCTGCCCCTTGGTATGGCTCGTCCAAACGCAGGCGCTACGCGCTGTGAGCCCCAAGGATTGTTTCAGGTTCCCCCCGTTTCCTGCAGGACAGGCTCAGAGGACGTGGGCTCAGCCCTGCAAATGCAGGAGATGACTGGGCCGCACTGGAGGCAGCTCTAGGAGGCCAAAACACAGGCTGCATTCACAGGACGAAAAACCTCTTGGTGAATCCAGCTCAGGCTTCAGATATAGGCCAGCCAACCTCTCAGGCTGCCTGATTCCCGCCAGTGCTGGGAGCCGAGTCTCAGGGCCTGGGTACCTTCAAACTCAAAGCAAAACCTCACAACTGACGCCCCACGATGGAACACCCTGAAAATACAGATGCAGATCCCAGCTTCGGGCCTGTCCATAGCAAAACCAAGGAGAGGATTGCACAAAACCCTGGCCATTGGCCCGCTGCTCTAGCAGCCGACCTAGATGGAGAAGAGATGAGCAAAGACACCAGGCCAGGCCTGGGACGTCCAGGGGGCCAGGGAGTTGCTAGGAGGAGGGTGGGCCGTGTGTTCTAGATGGTACCAAACCCACGTCCAAATGCAATGAACATTTCTCAAGGGGCTGGCAGCGCCGGGACCCGCCAAGCCCCCTTCTCTGAGTTTATTGGGATGTCCTCAGGACTGGGTGTGCTTAGAGTCACGCACAGCGACACGTCACCTTCCTCTCCTCGTACCCACATGTACCTGGCCAGCACACGCAGTCCTGTTGTGGCTCAAGAGTCCAGCGTCAGCCAGCACCTCCGCTCTCCTGGCCCGGGCGTATTCAGTGACTCACTGGTTAACTTCCTCTTTCAAAGGAGCATCCCCTCCCCACCTCCATTTGATTCACCAGGAATTTGGCTGGAGGAAGATTCTTCTCATTTTACTTTCATGCAGCAGCTGTTGCTTTGGATGTGTGGGGGGAGAGAGACAAAAAAAACCTAAAAACCCAAACCCATGCCTGGCTAGCATGAGCTGGTGGCTGGGATATTTCTATTTATAGCCTGCCATTTTCAGCTCATTGGTGGGTTTCAGAAGTGGGTAGAGAGGCCATTTGAGGCAGGCTCAGTGGGAAGATCTGCCCATTGGGGTGAGGGAATTAACTTCCTGCATCCCAGGAAGTCAGGGGCTATTTATGCCCTAAAGAGGGGGTGTTTATATCCCTTCCACATGCCAATCGTCTCTCAGGTAACTGAAGATATTTTTAATGCATACAGCAATGTCCAATCGACTTGTGAATCCTCCTAAGCGTGTTGCTATCTTGTAGCAATGAGTTCCATGGGTGAACTGTGCATTATGTAAAATGTTCCTCTTTTCTAAACATTACATTTGAAGCCCTTTCATCGCAGTAAGTGTCCCTCCTGTATCAAATAGCCATCTGCGCTGAGAGCTGCAACGTGCTCCTACACTCAGAAACTAAACATCAAGCCTGAACTTTGGCTCTGGCACTCTGCAGATCCCACATAACCCCCTACCCTCCGAGGTCAGAGTGTATAAAGCCGGGCATCAGCTCACGATAACCCCTGCAGTGCAGCGAACAAGCAGTCAGACTGCAAGCAGGATGACCCTATTTTGTCATAAACACACGAGGCTAAATCCCAACTAAGCAACACCCCTGTTTCAACAGGGTGGCAGGGATGGACCAGAGATCAGAGCACGGCAGAGGGACATATGGCACTAGGATTATATTCTAGTAGGGAGAACAAGGTCCAGCCATCCCTGGGATTTTTTTTTCTTGTGGATAACTGGTGCATTCCAAAAGGTGCAGGAAGAACCTTTAGGAGCCCTTGGACCACATGGTTTTGTGGGATGCGGGAGAGAGTGATAAATTCCCCCCAAGGCAGAGAAGTGCCTCCACCCCATATTTCTACAACGAGAAAGGGAAAGTCACCACTCAGATTGGTTCCTTTCCCCAGATCAACCCCTTCTGCTGAGCTGTGGTTATTTTTAACCCATCAGAAGGCGAAGGAATAAGCCTCTTGAACAGCAGGTGCCAACTAGCCACGTCATTATCTCTGCTCTCCGGGGTGCATGATGATTTCACTGCAGTCTGAGTGGGCAGTGAGTGATCTAAGAGGGCGCTTGCCTGGCAAGATGAACAGGGAATGGCAAGCCACGGGTAGATATACACACATGTGCCCGCGCAGACACATGCTCCGCTCCAGCCCCAAGGCCAGAGAGATGCTGCTGACTTGAGAAACTGATCGTTTCCACATGACACGCACCGAGACGGGCAGCGCTTGGGGCTTCCGATGCACAGAGATTTCATTCAGCTGAGATCCAGCTTGACTCTCATGTAACTGTAGGCGCTTTGATTAACAGCCACAGCAACCTGCTCTGCAGCCGATTCCGCGTCCTTCCCACACACCTCACCATGCCTTGCCACACCTCTCCATTCAGTTAGCCTGGCAACCCAGCCAAGATGGGAACCAGAAACCCAGGGGAGGCAAAGCCGCAAAATCAGGACCAGAACCCAGTAGTCCTGAGTCCCAAGGCTTGTTCTCCCATTGGCTCATTCATTCTTCAAGTGCAGCTCCCCATATTCAGCCTATCAGCAGCCAGCTCACTCCACCACTAGCAGTCCCGCCGCACTTTCTACAGAAGGTGGTGGTACACCTGATTTAAAAACCCCTCGAGATCCCAGGGAAAACCTCAGTGCTTTTCAGAAAAATCTGAACAGGTTGCTTCTCCCCCAGGCCAGGCAGGAGATTCCATCCCGCAGGGATGAGACTAACCTAGAATCATAGAAGGTTAGAGTTGGAAGGGACCTCAGGAGGTATCTAGTCCAACCCCCTGCCCAAAGCAGGACTATCCTCAGCTAAATCATCCCGGCGAGGGTTTTGTCAAGCCTCAGCTTAAAAACCTCAAACCTCTCTAATCAGGACTCGAATGGGCTGAAAAAATGTGGAACCAAAGGCAGGAAAGGTGTTCCTTAGGATCCAGGGGGGTTCAGAGATGGGCCTCTGGACTCCTGGGGTCCATCCACAGCTTGGCCCACTGGCTCACTGCACAAACTTGGGCAGATCATGTCCCTGCTCTGTGCCTCAGTTTCCTCATCAGTAAGACCAGGACGCTCATGCTCCCTTGCTGTGAGGATTGGGAGCACTCCCCGTTGGTAGAGCATGTTGGACGTGCCAGGTGCAGGGGGCTAGAGTCTCTCTTCACAGGACCCCTTTATTCCTAGAGCTACTGCGGTGGCACCCCATGGACTCAGCAGTCACACGACCCACCACCTCACCCATGCCTGCGAGAGCTGCACATCCCAATGGCAATCAGGGTGCGTGAGGCTGCAGTTTCCCCCAGAGCTGCTAGGAAGTGGCCACCACCAGGCCCTGCTCTTCCCCAGCATGGTTGTCAAAAAAGGCAGATTCTGGTGGGACACCAATGACCCAAGGTCCGTGACCAGGTGGGAGAGGATGGGATGGGGCTGCCCTGCGGCAGATCAAGGACTTGGGCATGGAGGGATCCAAGAGTCTGCCTGACTGGGATGGGGAGCACACAGGGAGAAGGGTCGCTGCCTCTATTTCCCCCTAACCCACACCCCTGCCAGCTAGTCCTGTGCCCTCCTGGGCCTCCCGCTCCTGGCTTTGATGTTCACCTTCAGCAGAGCCATGCGCCAGCCACTCACCACAGGGGCCTTTGTGCCTCAATTTGATCTCCTTCTTGAGGACGCAGGCCATGGCCTCCAGCTCACAGGGGTTGCCATAGGTGCGGTTGTCGCTGCCGCAGACGGGGTCGTAGCGGCTGAGGCACACCTGTTGACACTCACACACCGCCTCCTGGTTCTTCACCACGCAGGTGGCCCCAAAGGTGCACGTCACGCTCAGGCATGGGCTGGGCATGCCCAGGTCTGTGTGGGAGCAGGAAGAGAAGTCAGTGCACCAGCCATCCCCCCTGCCATCTGCATCTGGCACTGAGGAGGCAAAGGTTGAGGCGCCCCACCGGGCAAGCAAAGACCAATGCACGCGAGCCATCCCAGCCCTTGGACTCATGCTTGCCAGCCCCAGCCAGGACCACACTGCCCCTAGGTGGAAGAAATAGCAATGAGGTCCCAAACCCTGTCATCCCCCCTTTCCAGTGCCCTTAATGTCACATGCCACCCTGGCATCCCAAGCCCAGGGTCCTTCTCAGAGACAGGGGGCAACCCCTGGGGAAATGAGGGAGGGGATGAAGGGAAACAGGCACTCCTCCCCAAACACAGCCTCTCTCTCACTGACGTCCCCTCTACCAGGACTCCTGCTTTCTTCCCTCTGCTCCCTCCTGTTTTATTTTCTAAGGCGGTTGATCTCACAGTCCCCTGGGGATATTGGAGAGACCCCCCCTGGCTTCTAACTGGGTCCTTTTCCCATGCCCATCCCCAGGGTATCTGGGCCTCTTCAAGGGACGACAGTCCCACTGGGTGTCATTTCCCATCCATTCTGTAGCCACCACTGAGCAGGGCCCATGGGAAAAGCCCCTGATGTCCAGCTGGGACAGGAATAGGCACCTCCCGCAGTGGCTTTCCCCTGTTAACCCTGCACAGCTGGGGGAAGTCATTTCTGGGAGCTGATTCCCATCCCCAGCAGGAGGCAGCGGGTGCACATGCCATGTCTGGTGGCGAAGTGGGGCTGGGCTCCCCTGAAGTCACCCCCACCCTCATCTCTGCTGCTGCAGTGAGGCAAATGCCAGCTGTGGGGCCGGAGCCAAATCGCCAGCGGTGGGGTGGAGGAGACGGCAAGGAACAGCAGAATGCCCTCCTCCTGTGGCAGGGCCCTGGATGAGCTCAGCTCTCCCTCTGCTTTTGGCACTGCACGCATCACCGGGGGTGGGTCTGAGAGTCTCAGAGGGACCTTAACAGTCTGAAAATCAGGGCGGGGCAAAATCCATCCTGCTAAAGCCTTACACCTTCAAGTGAACTCTCTTCTTTGCACCAACACACACACCCAGCCAGTCCCTCGCACTAATATGCACACAGACACATGCAGCCAGTCCCTCGCTCCAACACGTACATCCCATTCCTTGCACCAACACACACCAGACACACCCACCCCATTCCTCACACCAACTTGCACACACACAGAGCCCATCCTTCATGCCAACACGTGCACGTGCACACACAGTGCATCCCTCAAACCCACATCCACCCCAACACACACCCCTTCGTATCTCAGACCAGTACACACAGACATCCCTCACACCAGCATGCACGCACACACACACTGTGCACCAATACCCTCCCACCTGTGACTGTATCTAGAGAGGCCTAGCTCGTGATGGCACTGATACCTGCGTTAGGTTCTGACACACACCACACTCCATCTACTTCTTGTTCTCGCCCCCTTTCCTTTCACTAGCATGGAGGGAGTAGTGGGGACTGGGAGGAGATCCTCTCAGGGGCCTGTGCAGCGAGCTTATCAGCCTGGCTCCTCCCTGTACAGGTCGTTGAAGAGCTGCACAAGCCCAGGTTGAAATGCCAGGAACATGTGCAGCAGGGGGCCTGAGGCGGGCCAAACCAACTTGCTCTGGAGGATGCCGAGACTTCACTGGAGCATTGCTAGCCAGTGAGGAGCATGAAGGGCGTTCCTCTGGGCTCTGTCCCTCTCCCACCCGCCAGAGGCTCCGGGGCTGCACAAATAACTCCACTTGCATGCGTGTCGTGCTGAAAGCAGAGATGGGGGGCTGAGACCATTCAGATGGGGAGAGAGCAGAGCCCGACTGTTCTTTCACCGGTGCAGACTCTGCACCGGTGTAACTCTGCCTCCACTGGAGTGACTCCTGCTTTGCGCCAGTGGGAGAGGCAAATCAAGCCTCAGCATCCCTGCCCCACTGCAGACGGTGCAGTCATCTGCCCCCAGAAGGCCTTTATTTCTATGTCTGTGAGGCAGAAAGAGAGCACTGGATCTGCGCTCGTAACCCCATGGGCAGGCAGTGGCACAAAGGGCAGGCTGCATTTCCTTCACCGCCCAGAAGCTGGTGCTATGGTTTGGGCTGCTTACAGGCCAAGACAGGCAGCTAAAGGCAGGACTGTGTGAACTGCTGGGGCAGAGACGGCAGTCCAGCCAAGAGGGCCGCTCCATGTTACTCAACCAACCACCCTGGGGAGCGAGGGGAGGGGGAAAGAAGAGAAAGAAACTCCATGTAAAACTCTGAAAAGGAGACGTGACCACGAGGGAGGGGGAAACATAAGACAGCAAAAGCAAGAGAGACGCAACAGGGCCCACGCCAAGACCAAACCAAACATGCAGCGACGACAAAGCCACAAACCACCACAGCAGGGTGTGAAAGGCAAGCTCCTTGCCAGGCCTGCGGGTGCCGCATGGAAGAGTGGGCAGGGGCCCTCCTGGAGACAGCCTGCCTCTCCTTGCTGATGGGAAACCAAATCCTGGAGCCTCTTGGTATGAAGCTGGGGAGTTAATGGTTTGGTCTCACAGGCCCACAGCATGTGCCTTTCAGGGCTTCCCATCAGCACCATGGAGAGATCCTGTCTAGCATGCAGCCAAGTTTGCCCTAAACAGACGCTCATAGTTCCCCTCATGGGGAAGGAGAAGGAATGGAGGAGGTCCTAGAATGCAGAGCCCCACATGGGGGCAGGGAAAGGATACACTTCACCAGGGCCCGAAGTCCTTGGGGGCCCTGGTCCAGGCTGCAACCCCCATTATGGGAGTGGACCCATGTTAACAGTTTGCACTGTGCCCAAAAAAGTTATGCTTGGGCCCTGCTAGAACGGGGCAAGACCTACTACCCTGATGAGAGAGGGTTCCCATGTTTGGAGCTCAGGGCTGGCCAGGGAGCTGACTGGCCAGTTCAGGATCTGGACTGCAGGACTGGGAGGTGGGGTGGGGGAAGAGAGTCAGCCACGATTCTGCTCCTGGCTCATCTCTCATACTCGCCCCCCAATCCATTTCCTCCCCAATTCTTCCCGCAGCCCAATGGTTTCTGAGCTTCCCCACGCAGCGCCAGTGCCTCTCTACAGCACCAGCAGGCCTGCTGACATCTCTCGCTTTGGTTTCTCATTTCTGAAGACACACTTCCCACAACGGCGCCCCAGGGTGGCACAGAGGCACATGCATGAATGAGGGGTGAGAGGCTGGGAGGGAGGGGGGGGAACCCCAAGCCTGGAGGAGAGTGGCACAGCTGCTCTGACGTTCCCTCTAGCAATTCAGACCTGGCAGTTTGATCCGCAGGCTGGGAGCATTTTCCAAACCACCCTGGGCACTCACTGAAGTCAAGGGGAGTTTTGCTATTGATTTCAAAGAGCACAGAAGCAGGCACTTGCAGAGCTCCTCCCATCCAAGGACCTCAGAGTGTTTTAACAATCGATGGGCAATTATGACTCCTCCTCACCTGAGAGTCCTCAGCTCCAATTTACAGGTGGGGCCATATCTCAGGGGATCATATTAAGTGCCCAGCATGTCACCAGACTGAGTTTTGCACAAACCCAGCCACCCACTTCGGTGCCTAGAGGGGAGATGAGCTCTTTAGATAACCCGTCCCCTGGGGAGTTAAATGGAAGAGACGTAAATGGTCCCTGGCACTCCTGCCTGGAGTCCACTGCTCTGACCGGCAGACTGCTCTCCCTGCTTGGATTTGCAGCGTCCAAGGCTTTCTAAGCTTCCCCTGCTGGTCAGTTGCAAAGCCATCTATCAGGTGCTATGGCTGTGTGCTCCCAGTGAGAAACTCAAGGCGGGAGAAGACTCCTTTGCGAGACCGAAGGCGGATTTCAAAACCAGCCCTTTGCCATGCGTTTTAGCGGGTGGGGAGTTTTCACATACAGGCTGACGTGATGCAGCAGGTCCAATCCTTTCCACACCCTGAGCTGACACAGAGAAGCACGGCACGCGTGCGCTAAGGAGGGGTATGGGGGAGAGCACTGCAATCGCAGGCAGCCAGAGTCCACAACCATGCCTGGGGGTGGGGGGAACCATGAAATCAACCAGGAGCAGCCCGCATTGACTCATCAGCTGGGAGGAGGCACCGAGGAGGCTTGAGAAGGATAACGGGGTTCTCAGCTCACACACGCATTCAGGCAAAACACCAGCCTGAGATTATGTGGCCACCTCCCAGCCCCTGGTCCTGTCCGCCTCAGAGAAGGAGATGCAAACTGGAGCAAGCATTACAAGTACCCCATTACACTGCAAGGCACTTTCATTCCAGGCAGGAAGTGGGTGGTGGGGTAAAAAACCTGGGGGAATCTTTCCATCCCAAGGGCTTTTAAATAAGGCCAGGGAGAAGGAGAGTTGGGGGAGAGGAAGAGAGAGATCAACATCCTAGGGAAGGCCGTTGGCTAAGGAGAAGGGTAGAAAGCAGACCTCTGAGCAGAAACGTCCCGGTTGGGAGTGGTAGGGTGCTGCGCAGATGCACGTCCTTTCTCCAAACTGGCAATGCTGTAAAACACAAGACAAAGAAAAGAAAGAAAGAAAGAAAGAACGAAAGAACGAAAGAACGAAAGAAAATAGATAGACACAGCTACAGAGACCTTCCCTCTGCCCCTGTCAAACCCTGCCTCTCCCAAATTCCTAACCCCCTCATCCCATCTCCGTCACCGAGAAGTGGCTTTTCAGCTCCTTCCACCTTTGTTTAAAAGGAGAAAGGAAGTTAAAAAATAATAAGTGATGGGCGGACTAGGGCTGTATTGCCTGGCTTTGTTTCCTTCCACAGCTGCTGGAGAAAAGCAAACAGCAGGGCTGAGAGTTCATTAGGCAGGTATCTGTGAAAGATTAAAAGCATCATGTTGCCGCGTTAATGGGCTGCCTTTCATTTCCTTCCCCTCTGTAGGCTCTGGTTATGCTAAATCTTCTTCACTTAGAAACTGGCTATCAGCTGCAATCTTCCTCCAGGAGGCTAAGAGTTTGGAGGCAGCCTCCAAAGAAGGGGCTTTGATGTGCACATCAGGGCATACGGCTGGATCCAGGCTCACTGAACCCCCCACTTTGGGCTGGAACCACTCCATGGTTTCTGCCTGGCTATAAAAGGAGACACCCCCGAATTTCTCCAGGGAGGTTCCTATTTCCCTCCCCACCACCACTTGGGCCCTCCCAGGGGAAGATATGCTCCAGATCCCTGGAGCTTCCACCTTGTTCCCTATAGTGGAGACAGGAGGGAACGTCAGGGATTGTAACAGGGACATGAAGGTGTGTGGGAGCATATGGAGCTATTTCCTTAGGGTCTCTTTCTCTGCAGAGCAGGTAAAGCACAGAGAGCCCCTAGCCAGCTTCCCCCATCCCCCCCAACTGCCCTCCAGTGCACCTGGCTGGACCCCATCGCTATGTCTCTTCAGCTTCCCTCACAAGAGAGAAGAGGCAGGACGCAGGCAGAACGGATATACAGGAGATTCTGTAAGGACACAGACCCCGTAGTTCTCACTGGCTCCCTTCTAGAGCAGAACTGGGCTGTCACCCGGACTGAAATCTCCAAGTCTTGGCTGATCAAGCATCGAACGCTGCTTCACCTCCCATGCCTAGCGTCACCTCACAAAGTCTCCCTAAGCCCTGGCTTGGACTAAGCAGCTGACGACACTACAGCCTTCCTGGTCCTGTCATCTGTGGCCAGGCTGCCAGAAAGGACATGTTAACACGGGATGGTGCTTTTCTGCTGGGGACGCATGCCCCGTACAAATTGCCCTGAGATCGTAATTTCATTCTGGGCAGCTCACTTCTGGTCTCGTGCTGGGTTTGAACTCGTGACCTGGAGGTGGAAGGCAGCAGCTGAGGAAAGCAGAGGGCTGACAGGGAAAGAGAAGGATTGTGGCTTCACTACACTGCATGGTGGTTTGCCAGTGAGCTGTCACATGGTCTCTGAAACCTCCAAGTCTTGGCTGATCAAGCATGAAACTGCTTCACCTCTCACCCTCGATTTTATTTACTCTCCACCCCACAAGCAAATGCTCTTGAAAGGAGAAGTGTGTGCCTGCTCTCCTGGCTGGCTGCCTGGCCATCAGGAAAAGGAGGAAAGGGAAAGCCGTCAAATGAAGGAGAATCAAAACAGCAGGAGAGAAGTTGTCTCATATGGGACAGAGCAGGGGCAAGACGACAATGGCAGAATCTGCCAAACATTTGTTTCCAGTAGCCAGCAAGGGGCAGACACACCGAAATGCCATGTTGCTATAGAGCCAGATTCTGCTCTCACTGAGGTTGGTGTAAATCTGGAGTGACTCCACTGAAGCTAGCAGAGCTGCTCCAGATTTACACCCTTGGAGCTTGAGCAGTGTTGAGATAGTAACAGGGATTTTCAGAAGGGCTGAGACATTAGAGTTTGATCCCACACCCATTAAAATCAATGGAGAGATTCCAACCCTTTCAATGGGCCTCGGAAAGCAAGGAACAGAACTTCAAGAGCAGCGCAACAGGGGAAAGAGTGAATATAGCTTGGGGAAGGAAAACAAAGTCCAGGGTGGCTGGCTTTCACAATTTTACTGCAAGTCTTGCAGTAGCTGGTCTTTTTCCTAAAGCACCAGCTCTTGGAGTCCTGTGAATATATAACAATCAATGTGTTCACTAGAAAAAGAAAAGCAAGTTTCTAGCCCTCCTGGTTACAGAGAAAAACTTGAAAAAAGTGACTCCTAATAGTTCAATGACCAGAAGAGTATCCAAGTGTACTGTTTTTTTTAGAAAAATAAAATCTTGATTCTATTAAACCAATCTGATGATTGACAAATGATTTTAAAGCAGCCAGGGTTGCTAATATTGAGACTCCGACTCCAGGAGCGCAAAGCCAGCCCAATGTTCCTGAAAAAGGGGGGTTAACCTAAGATCTTTTGAGAAGGTTTGAGATGATATGAGAGCAATTTGAAGATACAGCTATACTTTCCCTATAATAAAATAAATACCACCTGAAATCAGCAATGCTTCCAATGGATGCCAGTCAGTGGGCTGACAGTAGTTAACTCATTCAGTTTCCAGGGCAACAGCTGAATTTCATAATCCCAGAGAAATCCAGGCCCCCATTCTATCCCACAACCCAGATCTCTTATACAGCTTTCATCAAAGGGTCCTTCACCCAGCTCCTCCCCAGAGACGAGACAAAGACACGACGAGACCACCAGAGAGAAACAGCCCTGGGAAGAGTTCCTTATGGCGGGCACCTAGAGCAGAGAAAGGCTGGAAAGCATGGAGGGGGAAGCAATGGAAGGGACTTGGGAGACTGGCACTACCCCTGGTGGCAGGATGGGCAATGAAGGCTGCTTCCGAGTTGCACGATACAGCATGTGCGCTTGGCAGGGAGTGGCTGGATGGGGGGCACGAACGGAACATTCAAGACGCTTCTTGTTGTTATTGTGCAAACCACTGTGCGGAACACATCAGACACAGACGACACCGGAGCAGAGAGAGAAATGGCAAGTGACGGAGACAGAGAAGAGACAGGTGGTGCTCAGGATCGGGCAGAAGGAAAAAGAATAGGAGAGGAGGGATCTTACCGGCCTGTAGGTCATAAAGGGGAAGAAGGGCCACCCGGTGGCTACAGGGACGTGGACACGACTTACCTCTGGCATCTGGACAGCACGGCTCCTCCTTTGCCATGTTGTGTGTGAAAGCAGGAAGGGGCGTGGAGCGTTTTCCTGCTGGGGGTGAGTCGGAAAGCAGATGGGGGAGACACTGGGACAAATAGGACCGCCACAGTGCCGCTTACCACAAGGGCCCTCATGCTTCACTGGGATGGCGGCTTTCTGCTGGCACTCTGCCTTCTGTCGCTCGCAGTCGTTGCTGTAGGTCCGGCTGTCCCTTGCGCAGACAGGCCGGTAGGCACCGTCGCAGGCGATACGGTCACAGGAGCAGCGGGTGGTGCCGCGGCGATTGAGGCACACAGCCTTGAACTTGCATTCATCCCTGCACATGTCTGGAACAGGGAGAGGGAGGCACCACTGATGCCCGCGGCTGGCAGCAGAAATGGGACTAGTCGGCATTGATCTGCTAACACTTGGGCGGGAGGAGCACTCGGGTCTGGTGCAAAGGGGACCCCGGTGTGGAATAGCCCGAGGAGCACAGAACTACCCGCAAGTGGCTAGGAAGAGAATTGGGAAGGGGGGGGACGCACAAACACATGGAAAAGCCCTGGCTCACCAGCCATTTGCTGGCTCTGCAGTAAGGTGGCTGCAGATCCCTGGAGCTCATCCCAGGAGCCCCGCTGAAGGGGGGCCAGGGTGAGGACTACCTGGGGGAGTTCAGAGAGACTGAGGCCTGCGTTCAGTTTTACATGAGCAGCCCCAGCTCAGGGGAGTTCAGGTCCATGCTCCCGGATGCAGCCCAGCTCGCGTTGAGGGACGGATGCAGATTCCGAAGCACCAGTCCCCTCCTTGCCCTCCAGGATTATCGAGTCTTCTCTGCTGCCCCTGGTGCCAGGGCCACCGGGACACAGGCCTTGCTCCCCAGCCTGGCCCACTGGGCCGTCACCCCCAGCGCTTGCCTCCAGCAGTGACCAGCACCGGGTTCTTCACTTGGCCAGTGGAGCCAGATGACGAAGGTGGAGAGAGGCTGGGAGGGGGGAAGCATCTCATTTCCCTGGGAAGCACCCCCTGGCGGGGCACCCCAGAGAAGGAAACAGGCAGCCCTGTCACCCAAGCTCTTGCCCACCCCCTGTGGTCGGACAAGTAGCTGAGAGGTACTTACCCTGAGGCTGGCACTGCCCCGAACGCACCTTCTGGATCTCCAGCCCCCGGATGGCGCCCGACCGCCCCATGACACACTCGTTGTCGTAGGTCACCCCGTCGTCACCGCACACCGGGTCCCTCTTCAGAGGGCAGTTCTCAGGCCGGGAGAGCAGGTCCGGTCTGCGGGTGCGGGGGTTCACCCGGCACACCCGGTTCATGTCATTGAGGGTGCTTACACACGGGTCTGCACATGGAACCAAGGGAAGAGGAGAGAGAGACGCCCTCAGACCCACACAGCCATCTCCAGGGTCTGCTCAACACACCCCAGCAGGATCGGGCCGTGGCCCCATCTCACCCCAGTGTAGCTCTATGCGGCCCCAGTGCTCCTTTCTCTCTCCGTATCTATAAGGCTCTGTTGAAGACCCCACCCGCAGAGGGAGAGGTCCAGGGGACTCATGGTGACAAGAAAGGTGGCTGACAAATTCAGAGGCTGAGGGTCTGACCCAGCCAGTCGCTGTCCCAGTCGCTCATCGCCAGGAACACGTGCAAAAGCAAACGAGACTTGAGTGGCACAAAGATGAACCAAGATGGTCTGACCCGCCCTCCGGGACAGCCCTGCCAAGGCATCCGAACACTGGCCTGCAGCGCTCTTCGCTATGCCACTCAGGGCCCCACACGCAGCTAGGGTTGTCCTGGAGCCTCCAGGAATGAAAGATGACATCATGTGATGAAGCCTCCAGGAATTCGTCCAGCCAAAACTGGCGATATTAGCATACTAAATACACGGGCAAAATCAGACACCATCTAGGGGCTAATCCCTTCTCGAGTTCTGGGCTTTTTTGTTCCTTATTTTTCTTGCCAAGTGCAAATACCTGGGCAGCGCAGAGTCATTTTCAGCAGTAATTGTTGACACAGGATTGAATTTTTCCTCTCTTTTAATCCCAACACACAGAAACTCCTGTGTGCTCGGGGGCTCCAGAGCGCCAGGGGGCCAAACAAAGCACTAACACTTTCTCCTGCCCCTCTCCAGAGGCTGGACCAATGCAGAGCCACGGCTCGGCTCTTTGCTTGTCCCCTTGAATGCTTGCTTGCTCAATTGCTTCATGTTACTTCTCGCCCCACCCTGACTTCTTCTTGGGGTTCATATGCCACAAAGCCCCTGCAAACAGGTTTGCTCCTTGGTAGCTCACTCCTCCAAGGTGCTGAGTGCCAGTGAATTGGGAGGAGACGAAGGCAATCAGGACGTGGCCGCACTGATTCCTACTTCTCCTCCTTTCTCCCAGACCCTGCAGTCCTTTCACCGCTTGCGCCGCTTTCATCTGAATTCCCTCTCCTCCTAATGCTCAGCTGTGCAGAACTGAACACAGCTTCCAGATGCTATCTGCTGAACGCTTCCTGGCCCAGACATGCACGCACTCTGCCCCAGCTTGGGGTGGTTTTGTGAAGTCAGGGCAACTTCATGGATTGCAAAAACGAACAGCTCTTCCAATGTCTCGCCTCACCCACCCCCCACAATTACAAATGGGGAACCTGGCACGTCTCCTTCATAATCTGGTGTTTTTCCTAATTAATATGGTCATTTTTAATTGCAAAGCTCCAGAGCAATAATTAAACACAATGGAGGCCGTCCTGGGGCTAGACATACTCCCCAGGGACCAGTATCACTCTGGGTGACTGATGGGTTCCTTTCATATAGGGATGCCACCTGTTTCTTCAAGGCCTGTGACTAAGGCTGCTGGAGAAGCAGTTTGGCAGGAGAGGCCTGCAGTCAATTCAGGGCAGGGGGAGAAAGAGGCACTCAGAGCCTTGTCTTTGCTCCAGTATAAAGCACTGTCCCAATATTGGGGATCCCCTTGCTCTGGCTCTGGCGCTGAGGTGCTCCTAGAAAAGCCCTAGTCTCCGTTTGAGCACTGGGGTGGTCCCTGACCCCACTCACACCCTAGGGAGTGGTTCCTGGCTGCCCCAGTCCCATTTTCTTAGTGTAACGGAAAGCCAGCAGTCAGGTAGTGCCTGCTCCCAGCCCCGGGGCCAGGCTGCCCCAGCGGCCCCGGGGAAGCCCTTGGAAAGGAAAGGAGACGCCAGTGGAAGTGTAGAGGGAGTGACTTTAGCTTGCATGCTGTGACTGGACAGGCTGGAGGCTGAGTACAATTGGCCTGCGCGGGTCTTTTGTTGTTCTTCGCTGCCTAGACTGATCTCAGAAGCCCCAAAAGAAAGGAATCGACCCACTGTGCTTTGGCCTTTACCGTGTGGTGGCCGGATTCCCTTCCCCCAGCATTTCCAAGTGCGGCATTTCTTGCTTTTTCTCTGCACCGGTAGAATTGAGGGTGGCTCAGGCCACCACATGCAGCTGTGTTAGCCTCCGGCCACCCTGCAGCTACCAAGCAGAGCTCACAGCTGTATTCCCACGGGGCCCCCCCCCAGGCCCAGCACGCACTCCTCCCTGAAGCTGCTAGGGCTGCTAGCCGGCTGGCACCACACTGAGCTCAAGCCTGCTATGGCACTTCCCTCTGCGGGGCAGTTTGGTCATATTACTTAGAGCAAATCCTCCCGCTTGGGGCTCGAGGTCTTCCCCCCTCCCGGCACTTGCAGCCTTTCCCAGCGCGGGCAGGGCACTCACCGCAGGGCCCATCGAACTTCTTGAAGATGTTCTCCTGCTTGTCGCAGGCGTGCTTGTTGAGCTGGCACTCGCTGCGGTAGTCCTTGCCGTCGCTGCCGCACACCGCGCTCTCGGCCATACCACTGCAGGAAGACGGGCAGATGCACTTGGCCGACTGGCCGTCCGTGGAGCGGGCGCAGGTGCTGCCGAAGCTGCACGTCACCTCTGTGCAGGGGTCCTTGGAACCTGGAGAGAGAAGGGACCCGGTGCTGCTGGGTGAATACAGCACGGTCCTCACCCCACATCCC
Organism: Mesoclemmys tuberculata; assembly: GCA_007922155.1. Classification (NCBI taxonomy): domain Eukaryota; kingdom Metazoa; phylum Chordata; order Testudines; family Chelidae; genus Mesoclemmys; species Mesoclemmys tuberculata. The sequence goes on along the minus strand of ML675630.1, from coordinate 15,935,834 downwards.
TTCACTTCCCATCCTCCTCTCCTCCCTGCCTCCCCCACCAGGCCTGGCAGGGAGATGGGCACAAGGATGAGATTGGTGGGCAAGATCCTTCCCTGCGGCCCAGTTAAGGACGATGGGTCCCTTTCCAGGGCAGGATAAGCCCCAGCGGCGCCTGTACTAGCAGCAGCCTGGACAGCCCCATGGCAAGTTCAGGGCTTTCACACAAACCCTTCTACTCCAGCCACAAAATGGAGCCTCCCACCCGCTGCATCCTGCAGGACGCCACGGAGCGGCACAGGAAGGCTCAGATCAGCATGAAAGAAAGCAGCTAGATGCCAGGCGGACGGCGGAGTAGCAAGGGCCGAAATCCAGCCCCGCTCCGACAGGGCCTGCGCAAGGAAGGGATGTTTGCGACTCAGCTCCACATGCTGCTCCAGCAACACAAGGGCCTAACCTATCCCTGCAGACGCACAAGGGATGCAGACAGGTGATCATCACCACAGAAGCAAAGCCCACTGGGGCGTAGCATCCTGGCAGATCATGTACCCCCTGGATTGGAATCTAGCTAAATGCTTTAGACAGGCTGACCAGCATAGGTGCGTCACTCGCCCTTTTATTGCACCACCAAAGCTTTTAGCAACCGCACAATCACAAACAGGGGAAGCTGGGATCAGTTATGAAGGGCTCAATGCCAGGAACACACAAGGGTCATGCCTAGTTAAGGATACCAGTCCTACGTGCTCCTCCACGCACACAGTCCACGCGTGAACCAGACATGCCGACAGGCGCCTGAACCTGTGCGGGGGCTAGGACCGTCATGGGTGGGGCTCATCAGCAAGAAAGCCCTGCAGTTGCCCAGACTTTTCCCCACTGTCATTGCAGGACACAGTGACCTCGTCTCCACTAGGCTTTGAGCTGTCCGTCATGCTCTTACGCGGGGCTCGATCCGGCAAGAAGCTGAGCACTTGACCCGGCCAAGTACTGCAGCACGCACTTCGCTTTCTGCAGGTGAGCCATGCCGCTGAGGTCAACGTGGCTGCTCATGTGCGTAAAGTGAAGCATTTGCCTCAGTGCTTGGCTGGATCCAGGCCGGACTGCTCTGCCTCTTCCAGCCCGCGGGGCCTGATCCAAAGCCTTCTGACATCAACGAATGTCTGGCCACGGGCTTCAGATAGACTTTGGATCAGGCCCCACACTCCTGATCTTGCAAGATGCTGCACATCCGTTCCTGAAATCAACCGGAATGGAGAGTGCGCACCCCTTTGCTCCTCAGTCCAGGATAGTCAAATACGGGGAAACCCTCGCCCCAGCCCGCTGGTGCTGCAGACAAATCTCCATCCCCAGCTTCCCTCCCTGCAAGCTCTCTTCCAGACTCTCGTTCCCACAAACAAGCAAAACAAGGGTCCTTAAGGTACCGCCAGAGAAATGTAATTGGAGGAAGAGCTCAAGGAGCAATTGCCTCGCTGACAGGGACGGGACAAAATTTATTTGTCAGCTTTTTTTTTTTTTTTTTTTTTTTAATTTGTCACTTTTTTATTATTATTATTTTAAATAAATCACTCAACACACTCTCGCCTCTGACGAGGCCTGTGGCAGGAATGCCGAGCGCAGATTTATTGTGAGCCGGAGCGTCGTGCTAAGGAAAGGTCAAGTTAATTTACTCTGAGATGAGGAGACTGGGGTCTCATTTACTCAGCTCCTTGCTCACAGCTGGTGCATGCCAGCCCCGGGAAGGGCCTTTATTAGCCTCACTCATCCGTCCTCCTGGAAAAAATATCCATCCCTGAGGCAGGGGCTCACCTAGATGTGTGCGTGGGCTAATCTGTCAAACTCGTTCTCCACAGCAGGTGAATGGCTCTTGCGACTAGAGGCAGTGATGTCTAGCGGCTAGAATATTGGCCTGGGACTTAGACGAGATCTATTCCTGGTTTTGCTGCTGAGTGGCTGTATGGCCCTGGCCAAGTTACTCTCCCCACCCCACCCCCCGTGCCTTAGTTGCCCATCTGTTAAATAAAGATAATGACATTTGAAAGTGCTTAGAGCCCTATAGCTGAAGAGCGCTGCAGAACAGCCAGGCACTTTCTCCTCCCCTCTCTTGATAGGACTGAGTCCAGGCAGGGCTGGAAGAGAGATGAAGAGGACGAGGGACATTTTCTTCACCTTCACTGCTCCTTGGATAATCTCGCTCTTTATGGGATGGTGAAGGCTGGAGTGTGGGGGGGAAGGGGGAGAGATCTTCTCCCTAGCACCAAGGGACATCAGCAGCCAGGGGAAGTGGAAAAGGCATTAGGAATGCCGGCAGCAGGGTTAGCGATCCACCTGGCCAAAAAATTCCCAGCGAGTCTCAGAGCCTGGGTCAGCTGACTCCAGCTAGCGGGGCTAAAAATAGCAGCGTAGATGGCCAGGCTGGGGTGGGAGTCTGGGCTCAGAGGCTCTCCCCCGTCACTGGGTTTCAGATCCCATGTGGGAACCTCCATGCTTGTTTTTAGCTTCCCAGGGTGAGCCCCACAAGTCTGAGCCAGCTGACCTGGGCTCTGAGACATGCTGCTGCGGGGCCTTTTGTACGGAGTAGACTACATGCTGAACGGCCCTCTGCCTGGGGCCGGATACCACAGAGGGGCACTAAGGGAGCAGTGCCGGAACACACAACTTCTGGCTTGCCCACACGTGATCTTTAAAGATCCCACAGCCACTTTTCACAAGGCCAGGGGCATGTTAACCCAGTGTGCCACTCAGGCTATTGCTTTATTCCTCCCAGACGTTGCCTGGGGATTCCACTGCACAAGGGAACCTTCTTCACCTCCTCTCCTAGGCTGTTTTGGAGAATTGCATCCCTCCCCAGTGGGAGATGAAGGATTCGACCTGTTGGCCCACAGTCTACACGCCAGGGATGGCTCTGGCACCTAACCCTTGGACCCTGCTTCCAGTCTTCTCTCACCTTCCCCATCCTCACCCACTCCCTACAGTGCTTGGACAGTGGCTGAGGACTTGCTGTGACCACTAGTTTCACAGCCCCCACCGTCTCCAAGCTACTGAAGGCAAACAGCTGTCTCCCTTTAAGAACGCTACCGATGCAGAGCATCAGTACGAGACCAGGTCAAGCTGACACAGGGATGCCATCTTGCCTCGCCGGGACAAGCGTGTCCTCACTCAACTCACCACATGCCCCCTTGCTGATGACTTTGATCCGCCTCTGCTGGTTGCACTGGGCTTTTTCCAGCTCACACTCATTGCTGTAGGTGGAATAGTCCGAGCCACAGACCGGGGCCACCACTGAAGGGCAGGTAGTCTTTTTGCAGATGCAGGACGCCTGGGAGGAGTTGGTGGCGCTCCTCTCGCATATGGCTCCGAATCCGCACAGCATTCCTCGGCACACTGCAGGGGAGAGAGACAGACAGAGGCCAAGTCAGCCACGGATGCTTATGCGGAGATACAAAACAATGGAAGCGAGGGTCTAACAGTCACAAGAGCCCAGATTCCTAGGTTCAGCACCTGAATCTAGGAGGGAGTTTAATTATTAGTTAGGAGCCATGAAGGACCGAGAGCCCCCACTTCCGGGTGCTGTCCCTGACTTCTTCGTTTGAAGCTATGAAGGACCAAGAGCATGGATTCCTGGGTGCTGGGCCTGACTGCCACAGCCTTACTGTACAAGCTTGAGCAAATGGTGGGCCTCAGATTCCCCCCATGAGATAATCGCCACCTGCCATACGGGGTGCTGGATGGGGCAGTTTTTCTCTGCCAACCTCTGATCATTATTTATGTGTTCAGCACTCGTGGGCTCAGCAAATGGTGCATGAAACCCAGTTATAAAGACAGTTCCCAGGAACTGGCCATCGAGAGACCAAGATGCAGCAACCAGTGAGACCACTGGAAGAACAAAGCCTTTGTCAAAGGGTGCCAGTCTGGGCCAGACCCTGCCCTGGTGGGACCATTGCTGCTGGCCAGGAAGGAAGCAGGGTCACGCCGCAATATGAATGATCAGCTCTCCTGCCTCTGCAGTGCAACGTCTGCCACCCTCCGGCCTCGGGGCCTGTCCTTGCATGGCTGCCTGCCCTCCAGAGCAGGGCCCTCCTTAGCTGCTTCTACAGCCTCACGAGGTGCCGATGCCCATGGGAGTCTTTCCAGGGGCTTCCCTGGACTTTGGATTAGGCCCAGTAACAGTAACCCCCTGCCAGATGATGCCCCAAAGTATTGACAGTGATCACGCCTCTTCTGAGCTGATGGCTGGGATCAAGCTTTCCAGAGCCCTCCACACCAACCAGCACTAATGACACCCATTCACAGAAGAGAGAAAGGCAATTTAAAGAAAAAGCTGAGAGTAAAGGAAAAGAAAAATGTCCTCACCTTATACCTTTATTCAGTGTGGGGTAGAAAGCACACACACGCACACGCGCTATCTTTAACACGTTGCAATTTATGCAAATCTAGTGGGATCACATGGCTGAGGGTGTCTTTGTACTAGGAGATGCACAAATCTCTCTATCACATACAGTAATCAGAGCAGCCAGCGCAGACCAGTTCAGCATCTGAATTGCTAATGTAACAGGAAAGATCATGTTGGAGTTTGCAGAGGTGGGGGACAGTGCACGCAAAGTCAGATATGTGCAAGTCGGGTTTGTGAGCAAAGCACAATTGCAATGATGGAAAGAGATGACAAAGTTCTGTGACCACTTCCCCTAATGTCACCGGCAGATGGAGAACAATATCCGCCACATACACAGCCCCTGGACACAAACATCCAGAGCACACCCTCTCACTGCACAAATGACGTGGGCACACTCCCATGGAGTACACACCTACTGCATGTCACACATACCATGCATTCATGCACATGGCACACAAACCCATAACATATACCTGTCATCACACTTAGAGCACACACATACCTACTACACACAACCACCACACACATATTACAGACAAATATATACACGCCCCACATATACTTAGGGTTGGCAGAATTCACTTTTAAAAAAATAATTCCAATGGGTTTTTTAAAGCGTATTTTAAAACCATTTTTATGCGTTTAAATTTGCACACTGGTGGGAAAGTGGGGGTGGGGAGGATGTCAGCCAGTGGATGGCAGAAATAATTATTTAATGACAATAGACGCTGAGATTCCAAAACGTTAAAGGTCACTGTTAAAACAAACTGTCAACATCACATGTCAAAATATACAAAGTGAATATCCTTAAATCAAACCCTAAATGGTCCTCAAGCAGCATTTTCTTACTTTGCCTCTCTGCAAATTCTGATCGTTACTGATGGAAAATTTTTTTTTTTGGTCAGTTTGAGTGTGCACAGTGACACCGTCATCTACCAACGTTTACCGATACAAACCTAAGCCTTCCCATACTGCATATCCCTCCCCCCACACACATAGTTAAACTGTGCTCACTACACACCCACCCACCCCACATCCATGTACACAATATATGTTAAAAATGGAGACTGACCTACATACTAGGGAGAGAGAGAGAAAAAAAATCATAAAAGGCAAAATAAAAAGCTTGGCAGTGGCTCATTTACACTTCAATTCCCGGCCGCTTGGCTTTGACTGCTCTGAGATTTTGAGCTCATATGCAGAGCAACAATGCGCCACTAAGAGACTAATATCGTCAAATAAAAAAGAACTCTCTCTCTCCCCGACCCAATATCTAAAAGCAATTTATCATTTTTATGAAGCTCTGTGGATAGTCTCCCTCTCTTCCCCTTGCTGTTGCTCTCACTTGCTCGCTATCTTTTTTTTTTCCCATGCAGATGAGTCTGGTTGGCTCCAAGATTAGAGGGTGCAAGAGACGATAGGCAGAGTGTGAATATGAAATGCAGGACAAGTGGGGATTTATCCATCCCCACCTCCCTCTCGAGCAGGTTCTTCGGAGCAGAAGTGTAACTGTGTAGTGCATAATCAAGTTGCCACTCAGAGAGAAGAGGCGAGGCAGAGACAGAGCTGTCTTGGTGACCAGACTTCTCGAAAGGAAAAGGGAAGCCAGTGAGCCAGACACGTGGGGACACAGAGCAAACCTCGAGCAGCTGTCTGCTTGGAGAAGACCTGGCAGAGCGGCTGACAGGGAGTGAGGTGCTAGCATTCCTGAAAGGCTCTGCTGGCCACGACTGCCAGGCACATAACATACAAGTGCCCAGTTCATCCCCCAGTGCAAACCCTCTCACTCTGTGGGAGCTGGGCTGGGGTGGGGCTGCGCTGGGCTGTTCTGTTTGGGAGCGGGGTGGATATGACAGGAAAAGTCTCACAGAGCTCTGTTCGCTGCCACACACCCACACCTGTATGGGAGCTTCTGAGTTTGAAGTCAGGCTGAAAGGGAGTGGGATCACAAGTGTTGATGGGGAGGGCTGCCAAGATGCCCTGGTGATGGGCATGGAGCAAGAGCCTGGAGCATAGAATGGGGATAATCCTAGGATAAGGCGGGAGTAACTCTCATACTCATCGTTCACAACTGCAGGCAGGAGGAAAGGAGAAGGGGGCGCTCATCACTTTGTAGCCCAAAGTGGCTACAGGCATTTGGAGGAGGCAGGGGCAGGGCAGAGTCCTATGGGGTTTAGGAGTTCACGGCACCTGCAGACCGAGGCCTTCCCCTCAGCTCACCCCAACCTGATCCATTGTAGATGAGCCCCCTTCATCGGGGAGAGGGGAGAGGATGTCATCCAGGACTCTGTTCTGCAGCCTAGTCTGGGCTTCTCTAGCCATGTCGTGCCGTGACCAACGAAGCACTGGGTCCCCGCCGCCCCTGTCACTTCTCCATTTTGTCTGGGACGAGGCCTGGTGAATAATTGAAAGCAAGCTCGCAGGGTGCGACAGCGTCAGCTCCCCCTGTGCAGCCAGGAGCGTGCGAGGACACAGCTGGATCAGGGGGGCGCTGCTGAAAGATGCATGAGGGCAGCGGCACTGAGCCAGCAGCACACGATGGAACTGGGATCGTTTCCCCCACTCTACCCTGGCCTCCCCAGCCCCATGCTGCTCAGACGCACTAAAGGGCTCGGGCGGGGAGAGTCTGACGCTAGGAAATCACCCATTTGCATCAGTCGAGAACACGCCCCCTCCCGCCAATTTTATACCAGAGAGAAACAGTGAGATCCAGGCTCTTGGGGGGACTCTTGAGGCATAGCCAGAAATCACCCATCCGAAGCACTCCTGTCAAACACTGCGCCAGCACCCAGCGTCCCACCCCTGATCCTAGTGGCAAGCCTTCAGGAAGTGGTGAGCTGGGAGATAACAGCTTTGCCCCTTTGCCCAGACCCACAGTGGTTAATTCAGGGAACAAAGGGCCATTGTGGCGGGGGACGGAGCATCTGAGCAGAGGCTGGGCCTAATCCATTTAATCCACACCCACCCTGCCCCACAGTTCCAATCTAGGACTAACTCAAATCAATAACTGATGCTCGGTCTGATTTCCCATTACGATTATGGCTCAGCGCAGCTGTGCCACTGACAGATGCATGCTTTGGGGAGAAGGCGCGCTAGGGGTCAGTTCTCCCATTCGGCCCCTCCTCAGGCACAAACACCCCGCTGACCTCTGCGCACCACCAGGAACTCTTGTGCAGCAGAGGGAGAGGGACACTATAACACTATATCAGGAGGACAATTATTTCAGACTCCAGCTCCATTATTCAAAACACAAGTGATGCTCAGAAAGAGACAGGTTCTTGGGGACCAGGAATGATTTCCATTTAACCTGCTGATCCTAACCTCGTATGGGAGGGATGGGTTCAGATGAGAGCTTCCCAGAGAAGGAAAAAAAGACCATTTAGACTTTACGCAGCCCTTTTCATCTCTATCTCTCAGTGCTCTTCACAAAGGGGCGCTGCTCCCACAGACACCAGTGAGATTTTTACTACTGCTGTCAGGAACAGAGTCAGGCCAGCACTGAGCACTTCTAAAAATCACAACCCTCATTTACTGGTCACTATTTTCGGGTGCCTTTCCTTTCCGCACTGGTCTCAGCCTTTAGGCTGAAGTTAAGACTAGTCAGTTTCACTTTTGCCTCTAGCCACACTGCTGTCCATTTCAGTTTCCAGCACCTCTGCAATTCCCCAGGGCTCAGGTTGCAAACCTTACAGAGAAATATGGTTTGTTTTTAAAATGTTGCACTGGAATTTAAAATACCGGAAACATTTCTATTGGTCTTAATGTTTCCTAAAACTTTTTATTTTTTATTTTCAATTTGATCTGGTGACAGCCTATTTAAAACAAGGGACAATCCCTATCATTTGTTTATTTAAGCATTTCTCAATTTTAAAATGATACAAAACAACAGGGATAAAATGATGGAAGGATAGCAAAGTTTAAGGAGGATATCTGGATGAGGCTGCATAAGGATATTAAATTATCAAGCCTTCATGCCTTCCACCTGGAGCAAAGTTAAACAATCACACTCAGGGTACATACATACTGACATGTAAACAGAAGACTAGGTGAATGTGTTTCTCTCACATCCCAAAAGATTTGGCCAAATGTTTAAATTTTGTAAAAAAAACAAGCTCTGGTAACACCTCAATCTAACAGACACATTTCCACTTTTACAGAAAAATCGATCAATCTATAATCCACTGAACATCACTGTTTTAACCCCAGACATTACAGCACTGGTATAAGACTGGGGCCTCTCAGCGAGCCGTGTGTTTAGTGGGGCAAGAGGAGCAAGTCAAGAATGAGAGTTCACTGAGAATGAACTCACTGAGTGAGAACTCACCCTGATGTGGAATTTCCTCTCTGTGTAAGAGTGAAACGGACTTCATTGGATTTTCACTGAGAGACATAAACATACAAAAATAAACAAAAGACCAACCCCCCCAATGCTAAATAGTAACAAGCAAATCGGATGTTTACATTTCTTTCACTTTCAACAATCTCAGGTATTATCGGTAAAGAAACGTTAGTTTTCAGAAGATGATTTTAAATTTGATTTTACAAAGCGCCCATCTGCTGTCGCGATGAGGCTGGATTATGCAAGGACAAAGCCCAGAGAGAATAAAATAAACACCTTTATTCTCTCATCAAAAACTGAGAAATACAGACCAGGTTTATTATAACTGGCAAAGACACTCAGCTGTACAAGCTCCGCACAGCATGAAATTCCCACTGAAGTCAGCAGGAGTTTTCCTTTTCAAAACAGATTCTCTTCAGTTGTACTTTAATTTTAGGTATCCTGGCAGAAGTTACCACAGATTGAAACGTGAAAAATTTTAAAATACAAAGAGGCATTAACCCTCCTATTCAGGATAGCACTTAAGCAGGTTTGTAACGTTAAGCGTGCGTATGAAGGTCCATTTTCTATAAGACGTCAGCACGTTCACAGCTGCTTTGTTGAATCGAGGTGTACACTAGTAATAAGTGTGGTAAGAAATATTCCTGGGATTCCCATCATAATAAAAAGGTACAGCAGATTGTATCTGAGTAAGTATCAAACACAGCAGGAATATCTCCCATGAGGGCAAGGACCTCTTAGCAGTCACGCCAGTCGGGGTTTGGAATGACATAAATTTGCGTTTAAAAATACCATTGAACGTGCTGCAGGCACATCTTTCCATGTGTTGTGATTATATGCATCACTGACAGGCCAAGCCTCAATTTTGCTGGGCACTGTGCAGACATATAACAAAGAGATGGCTCTTTCCCTCAGAATTGAAGTATATGACTACAGACAACAGGTGGACACGATGCAGAGACGAGAGAGCACAATACAGCAATGAGACAATCTTAGTCAGCTCCATCATCTAAAAGAGATGGCCCAGTTCAAACCGGAATTAGTTCAGGGAAATTCTTTGGCCTGTGCTATACAGGAGGTCTGACTAGATCTGGCCTTCTGACCTTACAACCAATGAATTGCGTACTAGCTGCTTAACCACATATGTGAGAGTTATCGAAACCTCCCACATAGGAGACCAGTGTTCTAACCCCAACTGCAGATTCCCAGGCTGCATTTATGCTACCAAAACTACTCCTCCATACTTCTCCCCAGCCTCCACCATTGCTATCAGCAATAGAGAACAACCACATTAAGAGGCAGGGGCAGGCGGTGGAAGTTAGCTACGCCCAAACTGGAAACAAGGGGCTTTTAAAAAAACAAACCAAAAGCAGTGAGGGTAATCAATCAGTGGAACCTCAGAGCTAGGGGTGTGGTAAATCCTCCAGAGGCTTTAAATCAAGATTGGAGGTCTTTCTAAGGGAGATGCTCTACATCTATCACAAGTTGGGCTGTATTTAAGGGTTCCCCAGACAAAATCTCTGGCCAGTTATGCGGGAAGTGAGAGTAGGCAATCACAATAGTCTCTTCTAGCTTTAACATGTAGGAGGATGCAGGGCTTATGCGCTTTCACCTGCTCATCATGGTTAGATGACATGATGGCCGAAACACCTGAGCCATGTCTACACTACAGCTCCCGCCATCAGCCCCCAAGGTGGAATTGCATCCATGATGAATTACGGGTCTCTGTTCCCCTGCATGATCTTGAGCGAATCACAACCTATGAGGGCCTCAATTTCCTCATCTGTAAAATGATAATATTCCCCATCACGGAGCACCCTCCCATGGATGTTTGAGTTATGAAGCAGGTCTGCTGGATGGCGCAAGAGCGGTGTCATTTGCGTGGAGGGTTCCGTCTAAAGGATATCGCGGTTCTAGTTAAATCAGTGTGTGCGTAGAACTGCAAAGAAGAAGGTGTCAGTGGAGCATTCAGTAGCTCCTCACGAATGGTAGAAAACTGGAGCTGAGAGCTGACCTTTCCCCAAGCTCCCTGAGTTGTTGAGGGCGAGGGTGAGACGCAAGCAGTCGGACTACCAATGCAACACTTCAGCAAGCTGCACAAATCCAAAAGGGAGGGCTCAACCTTCGAGTAACTGTGCTGCCACCAGTCAAACTGCTCTTGGCTTTGCTGGAGCAAAGAAAAAACAAACATGCACGGGGAGTGGGGAGAGGAGCAATAGGTGTCAGTGGGATTTATTTGCACCAATATCTTTGTTGCCACAATGGGAAGAGCCATTGTTACCACATGCCTGGCGAAGCCTGGCTGAGCTCTCCATTGCTTCCCCCTGCGACCCAGGGCTTGATAAAGGGAGAAAGGTTTGGGTGAAGAGGAAGGAGATGGGGAATGGGAGGCTAAAGCAACCTCCGTAGCTAGTAGCCTCCTGCTAGCTAAGCCGTGCCAGGTTCAGGCGCTCCCCCTTGTACGGTGCAGGGACTGGCACCTTCGAGATGGAGAGCACATCGGAAGGTTAATGAGGATTTTCATTCTCTGATGAACTGAGTTATGGGGATTGAGCCAACCAGGGTGATCCGGCCTCGACCCAGAACATCCAGAGCTGGGGAAGGCCTCGGTTCATCTCTGCCGGGAGTCTGTTCTGCAGCACCAGACAGCAACAGCTGGGGTGGTGGCTGCCTTCTCCCCATCTCTGACAGTGACCCCCTCCCTCCGTTCTTCCTGCCGTGACAAGCAGATGGAGGAATGAACTCCAATGCCCTTACGCTCTCCATTTACAGCACAACAGCCTGCCCGCCAGACCTCGCCGAGCAGCAGGCGGCATTTGCAGAAGGCTCCGAAGCGAGGAACGGGATGGTCCCTCTGGAAGGGAGTCATGTCTCCTACAGTAGTCGGTCGGGGCCAACAAGCCACAAAAGTGATGCATGGAAACATTCCCCCTTGTCCCTACCGATGCAGCAACAATGCGGCCAAAGGGAGCCCAGGAAATGGAACCAACTTCCCCAGGAAAGGCAGGTCTTTGGGATTTGTATTCCACAACTACAACAAGGGGATTTGGCATGGGGGAGATGGCTGGCTGGGCAAAGAAATGGGTGATGGAGGAGAGACGTGCCACCGGCTCCCATCATCCTGGACCAATATGGCTCTCATCTACCTGAGAGAGCAATCCTGGTAACAGAAACTGGGTTTCAAACTGATATAGCTAAACCAGTGCAAAATGCTGTGTGGACACTTTTATTTTGGTCTAACAGTGGTTGATGACACCTTGAGTTAAGTGGAAATAAACCACTCGCATGGAAATGAGGGCACCCCGCAGCCTTCTGCACTGTCACAAACCACAGGGGTTTAAATTCATACCTTAAATGATGCCCAGGCCACTTTCTCACATAGCCATAGGTCGTCACTGCTAAACACGTGGGTCATTTTTCTCACCATGAAAGCAACCGCCGGTGTTTAGATCGGCCTTTCCTAACTTGGGTGCTATGGGGCACAAGCAAGCCCTGGTGCTAGCACCGCCTCCTCACTTCCAACCGCTTCTTCAAACACCAAGGCCCTCCCCTGCCAAGCGTGCCCAAAATAACAGCTGAAAACAAGCAGGATGCGCAGCCCAGCAGCCTCCACTCCACGGAGAGGGCGGGAACAGGGACCAAAGCCACCAAGGGAATGCTTACAAATAGCTCTTCCTCCCTCTGCGCTACTCTTCTATGGAAACAACTGCTGGCGTAGGCACAGGGATACTGGGTGCGCGCCCGCAGCAGGAGAGGGGTCCACATGGCAACGCCTAAAACCGTTTGAGGATCCAGGCTCAGCCAATCAGATAACTCGACCAGCAACACACGTTTAGTGGGAGGCACTGAAAAGGCACCGGCCCCAGTGCCAACATTTGCTGTTACCTATAACTGACAGTGCCAGGCGGAGGGCCCTGGAGAATTAAACTCCCTGCTTCTGGTAAAGCATGGATGGCGGCTGAGCAAGATGCCTGTCTCCCCGCCCTGTTCTCTCGGCCTCTGCTGAAAGGCCAGAGAATTCATCCGGGGAACAGGAGGGGCAGGGAGTCAGGATGCCTGTTCCCAGCTATGCCACTGATTTCTGTGGGGCCCTGTGCCCCAGTTTCCCCTTTTCTGAAACAGGGATCATAATAATTGGCACACTTTTTAACCCATGGCTGAAAGGCTCCATATGAGCATGAAGGAGTAATACCAGCCTAGCTTTGAGAGCCCAAGACAAAAGGCGCTATATAATAATAACCTAAGTGGTTTTGTATTATTGCTTATGTTTATTGTTATTAAGTCAAAGAAGGTTTTTTGGGGGAGGGTTTAATGCTTAAATTGCTCTTTTTCCTTGCACTGAAAAATAAAACATGTTCTCACTCTTCATGGATTGCTCCTTACATACACACACACACGCCCGGCCAGCTCCCTCTCGCTTTGCTTGCACTACTGCCTCGCAGATCCTGCTGGCTGTACCCAGACTGCACTTGCCATGACATTAACATGAAGGGCCTGCTGGGAGTGCATGGGCTGACACAAATGTGCTTCACGCCAGGTCAGGGGGACCCAAACCACCTCAGTCTCCTGCTCCTGGACATGAATTTTGCAAAGAAAGTGGGGGAGGGAGGCAGGTGCTACACAGAGGAAGGAGGAGGGGAAATGTCTAAAACCAGAGAGTAGGATCCTGACAGTTCTGTCTTCTCCCTAGCTGAAGGCAGGCTGCGCATTTGGCAGCCTGGATTGGCTCCAGATCACAGAGGCGCCTGTCCCTGCTCCAAACAGGCAGAGAAAACAATCAGAAAAGCACAGTAGGAAACTTGATTAAAACTCATGGGCAGGAGATAGGAGGTGGGATTTACCTAGATTCATGGTTTAAAATGTCTCTGTTACAGGAACTGGCGGGGGCGGGAGAAATAAAAAACCCCACAGACCTGCTGTTCGCTCAGGATAAACTGCCGTTTAAAATTCCTCCAGTAAGGGACATGTCCTGGGGAAATAACAGAAGGCATCCCAGTCCAGTGACAAATGCACCAGGAGCAGAACAAGGGGTAGTTCAGGGTATTCAATGTCTCTGGGAAGCTGTGGGGCACTCAACTGAGACCATCAGCAATGTCACATGTTCTCAAACAGCTGCCAGATGCTAAGCACTGCTGCCCAATATGTCTTTGTGCCTGAGAGGAGCAAAGCTTCCCCTCCCTCCAGAGGTTCTGCACACTGTATGCACCCTCTCACCTTGACACACCGGCGAAAGCATGCGAGCCCTGCCTATCATGGCATTGGCTACACTGAGAAAATTCACCTCCCCTGCGCTGACTCACATGATCTTAAGCACGATTTTGCTCTTAATGTAGGCAAGGACTGCCAAGGTTAGAAGTGTGGTAGGTTTTCACTGGGACACTCAGGAAAATTCATCTGAATTAGCTAAAGGTGTGAATTTAAAATGGATTTGCTAAACTGCATTAAGCTCCCGTGTAGACTTAAAGAAGCCTTAATTCAGTTTAGTTTCATTCATTTCCAAAGTGAAGGAAGCGAAACTGAATTCACACAGCAGTTTAATGCAGTTTAACTAATCCATTAAATCAATTCATCCAGATTAATTTTCCTGGGTGTCTCCCTGAAGACAAGCACTTCAAATGGTCATGGTGACCCGATGGCTGTCCACAAGCAGTGAACACACCTTTAAACAGGATTTGTTCCTGGCTATGCTAGGAGCCATATAGAACGGCACGTTAGTAGAAATGAATTTTCTAACATGATTCATTTTCCCCATGACAGAGTGGCCTCTCCATTTGTCCACCTGGACCAGAGTTTACAGCAGCATAATCCACTGGGGTGTGTTACACATATCTCTCCACAGAGGCTGCAAGCCTATTACTGCTCCAGCTCACCAACATTGGCTCTTCAGCTCAAGTAACTCCTGCTTTTAGCTCAGGAGGGCACTGCCTCAGTCCCCAGAGCATCAGCCCAGATGTTGGCTATCACACAACCACCAGCACGGGGCTCCTGCTGTGTCCACAAGGCATCCCAACAAGCTTTGTGACCAAAGGGTTTGCAGTAATGGCGCATTGCCTTTACAGCAACGTGTCAAAGCCTGCCCCTGCTACGCTGCAGTATGGGGCCTTGGAAGGGAGTCACGAATATCCCAAAAGCAAACTGGGGCAACATCTGGGAAATCCAGGCTGGGTGAAGGACCAGTGCTTTGTTGCAGCAAATTTCTCTTTACTCTGATTCCTTCAAAGTCCCTCATATTAAAGATACTAAGGGAGGGCACACGCAACATGGCATAACTGAAACAGATCTAATCTTTTAGCTAGTCAATTTCCCCTTGAATGGAATACTTCTGTGCACAGTTTGCGCCTCTATGAGTGTTTCACTGAGCACTCGTTGCATCACCTCTGCTGCTGTCCAATAACGCAGCACAAAAGGGGCTCAATCCGAACCCCTTGAAAGTCAAAAAGAATCTTTCCATTGTCTTCATAGGGACCAGGCCCCTGTTCATAAAAGCCGTGGTGTTATCACAGGAAATGGTAAAATCACAGCGAGAACTGGATATGTAAACACACAGAGCTCAACTCAAGGAGCAATAAGAAGGTAGACATGAAAGTAAGCATCTGAATGGGTGTATATGACAAGAAGAGAAAGGAAACATTTGGGGTGACACTGGGAGATAGAATTAGCAGGAATAGGATGAAATTAAAGAGTGGAAAATTCAGGCTGAACATTAAGGGAAGTTTGGTTTTAGCTGATTGTTAGATTGAAAACTATTTTTCTCTGGGAAGCTCCATTGGTCCATTTAAACCCAGACTGGGCAGTGCCCTTGGGAATACAAATAAGAATGGACATGACAGGGGAGGAGGGGAATAGGTGTGATGATCTAATAGGTCTTTTTAATCTCTAATGGGTATTGATGGCCACCCAGCTAACAGAGGTATCTATCCATCTCTTTGCCCAGCATCTTTGCTTTGCCATACCTTGCCCAGAGGAGCATGAGTTCAGAGAGTTTAAATTGAGGGATTTCCTCCTGCCATAAAACTTGGATCCGTATTTCAAGAAACATAGGCATTGTCACACTGGATCAGACCCTTGACTCATTCAAGCCCTTCTCCTGTCTCTGACAGAGACCAGCACTATAAGGGGACAATTAGGCAGCAATCTAACCATGGTAGAAGTTTCTTCCTGACCTATAGACAATGGGCTCAGATACTGAGCTTTTTCAGTCCTCTTCTGGATAAGCTCTGGCCCTGCCTCCTTAGAAGGCATTCGGTGCCTGCCGGACACATGTGTAATCCTCCTGCCTTTCCCATATCCCATGGCACTGGGTTCTGGAGACGGCCCTGAGCCATCTCCATTGAGAAGAGGCCTGGGGCATTGCCATCTAATATGTAAAGAAATGATCGATGCTAAATCTGGGTGGAGAGGAGAGTGTCTGGTTTTAGTCCCCAGGAACCGGGAGTGCAGGCGATGGGGAAGGAGCCGTGCCGTGTGTGTGCATGTACGTGCATGTGTGTCAGGACAGGAAAGGCCAGTATGAATTCTGCATGAGGCTGAGGTGTATGTTGCCATGGAGACTAGTTAGGCCAGATCTCCAGCTGAGACTCATCTGTGCACATTTACTCCTCCACTTGGGCCCACCCTCCCAGCCATCAATATTAATTACATCAGCAGTGTCTTGTCTGGTGAGGGGGAAGGAATCTGCCACTCTCATGCCGTCAGGAGAACAGCTGGGAAGCCATCCCATCTGAAGACAGTGGAAACCTCCACAAAGCACAGGATAGGAAAGCCGGGCACCGAGCTGTGTATGTAACACACCAACTCCTGCTCCCCAGAGCTCTACGGGCTGCAAGCACAAGGCCCGTGGGCTCCAGCAAGCAGGGTTCAGATTTCAGCTTGGGTTGCCAGTGAAGCGAGGGCGGCAGGCTCGTGCGGGACATCACCAATGCCATGGCCTTTGGCCCTGGTGCACACTGCTCAAGGGCCCCAGCACAGGAGTAATATCAGGACCCATTAGAAAATGAGCATCTGTCCACATGTACCTGAAGTCTGTCACGTACGTGTGTTATATGCTGGATTTGTAGGAGGCCATACAATGATCTGTGTGAACTAATATGAAGAGCCTGGTGGTCCAAGACATGGATTCTATTCCTGGTTCTGCTACTGGCCTTCTGGGTGACTGTGGGCAAGTCATGGCCTTCTCTGTGCCTCAGTTTCCCCATCTGTGAAATAGCATAATGATACTGGATGCCTTTTGTGAAGTGCTTTGAGATTTGCTGGTGAATTATGCTATATATGGGTAGGTACTTTTACGTAAATATGTCACATGCTACGCTGCATGTAATATTCACGTGACATTCTATGCATGTGACAAACATGCCCATTCCACTGGGGTTGCTTACAGCTTGATCTGCATTGGCAGAGCGACACAGGGACATTTTGCACCATGCCTGCCACATCCCAATCCTTTGGTGCAGGGATCTGCCCACCTCTGCTTATCTCCCGTGCCAGAAGAGCTGGCATCTGCTATGACCATCCTAGGGCACTGGGGCAGAAATGATCAAGTCTATATTAGGCGGAGATGGTAAGATGATGGGAGCAGATGAAAGAAAGGGCTGACAGGATAATTAACAGTGGGACATGACTACATGAGCACCTGTCATATAGACAGTGGCCACAGGATGCAAGGTTACCACACTGGCATGCATCAAACCCCTCCACTGCTCTGGGAAGCACAACATCAATATGAGCTAACATGCACCAAGTCCTGCCCATACTGGAGAGGGCTCCTTTTATGCATCCATCTTAAAAACCCCAACTCTCTTCCATCTTTATAGCCCTTCTGCACCCTGAGCACTTCACCAGCTTTTCCATACAACCCCACTGAAATGGAGCCGGGGGTAGCAAATAACCTACTGCACAACAAGGGGGAGAGGCGAAAATGCTGGCTAGTAATGCAGCAGCAAACCCTGGGTGTCTCAAGGAGCCCCACAGAAGCCCTAACCAATAGATGGAGCAGGCAGGATCCTGGCTTTGAAAGACACACAAAATAAAGGACAAGGTGCATGGAAAGGATGAAGAACTCTCTCTCTCTCTCTCCCCCTCCGTCACACACACACACACACACACGCAGCCAACAGGGCACAATAATTGTGCACTTTCATCAATTACAGCCTCCACTTTCCATTGCCCTGATGCTGCAGAAGAGCTGCATGTTCAGAAGATGCCACTTTTGTCATTGACTAGAAAAACAGAAGCTGGTCCCATTCTGCGCTCCTGTTTTTACCAAGTTTAAAAGCAGCCCAGTCCCTCCCCACCGGCACTAACCAGACAAAAGGGGACAGCTAAATTACTTATGCTTCACTAATTAAGGAGGTGGTGGAAGAGTTAATGCAGGTGGCAGAAGTAAAGGTGGAGGCATGTACAGGCAGGCAGAGGAATGGCGACAAGCCTCACAGGGTGCTGGAGCTATGAGGCGGGGCGATGCTTGGGCTGGGAGGGGCTTAAGCTTCATGTTCTCATTATTCGAAACATCAAAGTCACTCTTGCATATCAAACACCAACCTGGAGTCTCTCTCATTAATTTGTCACAAGTGCCACAGTGAGAACAGCTCTGAGCAGGCTAGCTGAGACTTCTAATCAGCAACAGAATTAATCAGCCTGCGTCGGAGACGGCTGCAGGTCACAGGTGTCTTGCACCCTGTGTTTGCCATTGACCTTTCTCTCTAACAAGCTCCAGCCCCCACGCCACACCCATGGAAAACCATGTGGGCACGAGCAGATTCTGCCCTGAAGAAACGGCCGGCGGTGCAAACAGAAGAAACGGCTCAACGTACAAAGAATACATTCAAATGAAAAGGAGGATAGATTACCCAGGGAGGAGGAAGAGAAAGAAACAAGAATCATTTTAACCTGCTCTCTCCTATTGAATCCACACGTCGCAAAATTCGCCAGAGAAGATTCCGGCCCTCTAAAAACCCCCAGAGGGATTAGAGGTGTTCCTGAGGAAAATGCCCAGGGGTTATGGTGGTGAGGGCCACGTGAGGAGATGGATGGAAGGGAAAGAGACAGAAACTGACCTTCTCTGGAAAGGGATTGGGATCGACAGATGGAAAGCGCTACAGGAGAGCTACGTATCACTGACGCATCGTCCAGACTCAAAACTAGCTTTCGATTCCATGGTCTGACAAACCTAAAAGACCACAGCCGAGCCCTGCCTCTCACTGGCCGCACCCAGGCCGTGTGGAATCAGTGCTCTGCCTTTCGCCAGGCCTTCTATAGGCTTCCCCAGGGCACCGGGGGGGGGGCTTTGGATTTTGGTCAATCCTTTCACGTTGGCATTTGTGGCGGCTCAGCCTTCTTTGTTAGCTACATCTATTAAATATTAAACACGGCGACAGCACCTTAAGGCTACGCTGGCCTGAGCCGAGGTGCCAGCTGTAATTACCTACCATTGCACTCAAATATGCCTCTACCTGACCGACAGCGATGACTGCTGTGAGCTGGATCCACCATGGAAGTTCTGCTTGCAATACAGTGGACTGTGGGCTTTGCCATGAACATTGGAGACGTAAGAGGCTGGTTCGGGGGAAAGGGAGAGAGCCCAATAGGCTTGGAATAGGCAGAAACCTTTGCCAGCTGTTCGTGATCAGCCCTAGTTTGTGAAGCACTAACAACTTGCTTGGCCCTGGATAAGAAACGACGACAGAGACTTTAGGACCGACACAGAAGATGAGGTGATCTGGAGATCTGGAAGGGAGTAGCCCTACCTCAATGAAGAGCTACAGAACTCAGGCTTCGCTGGTCCTGGGCTCCCTGCAAAGCTCTGCCAATACACCACAACATTGACCTACAGCATTCTTTTGCTCCTGTGCAGAGAGGCTACCAATTTCACTGGGTTAGGTGGCCATTTTGAGTTAAGGGCACCTGGCCACCACTGTTTAGACTGTGCTGTGACCCACCACAGGTCCAATGCCCGTTCTTGAGCTGGGATGTATTTAAAGCACTCGTTCGTGGCAGTAGCCTGCCCCACGGAGAAGGGGCGTCTCTTTCATCCTGCAAATCAGGAAATCTACATTTGCATGATGCAAATATACCCAGTCCGACAGGGTGATAGCTGCGCACCCTGGGGGCTCCTCTTCCTGGCCAGCATTTGACCTGTCACACCAACAACGAGTCGCTTGCTGTATCACTGAGATCGTGGCGTGCGGCCACCATAGAGGGGGATGCGGCGTGTTCACAGGAATCTGGCCCTGCTGGCGAACTGCAAACAAATCTTCCTATTCTGCGCTTTGGAGCCAGTGGGCGCCTGCTGCATTACCAGGGGGGCGGGAGGGGGAAAGAATGGCCTGAGGGAACAAGTGGCTCTGGAGAAGGCAGAGAGCCAAGCTCTGGAGGAAGAGACTGGAATCTGGGACCAGAAACAGAAGTGTCAGGTCCAGCACCCTGCACGCTGGTTCTCAGTCCAATGGTGAGAGCCAAAACTGTCTGTATCAGACAGTAGCTGCTCACAGGATGTGGCATGCCGCAGTGCCCCCTTTTGGGGAGGCTCAGGGCCAGCTGGGGGCAGGGCAGCCTGCGGGATAGGGAATTGGAGTCAGGAGAACTAGGTTCAATTCCTGCCTCCACCAGTGACCTGCTGGGTGACTTGGGCAAGCCACTTCCCCTTCCGCACTGTGTCTGTCTCGTCTGTTCGACCGTGAACTCTTTGGGGCAGGGATGGTCTCTCGCTATGTGTCTCTACAGCACCTAGCACAAAAAAGCCCTGCTCTCAGTAGGAGCCTCTCAGCACTGCAGTCCTGCAAGTATGTTCCTTCCACCTCCTGCCCCTTCCATGCCTGGAGAAGCATCATTTCCTCCTAGGCACCAGCCTTATTGCTTCTGCTTCAACCCCCCGACCCCTCCCACGGTTGCTCGCTGGCGACACTGCTCCCTGGCTCACGTCTCAGCTGTATCGGGGCCTGTCCAGGTGCAGTGGAGCAGGGATGGCATTTGTCACGGGCCACGCGCACCTGCAGTGCTGTAAAGGGGTGATGAATGCCATTAACCTCTGCACAGCTGTCTCCACCAGAGAGACCAACGCAGCTGTTCTTTTGGCTTGTTGTGCCCTCAAAGATGCTGAAATCTGTAACGAAGGCCCAGGCGCAATCATACGTGTGTAATTTACAAGAACAATAGGGGAAATAGCCAAGGGTCCCACACTGAATCACACGGCTATAGGATGAAGGAGACTGTCCCCCAGGGTCATTATAATCAGGTACAATGCTGCAAGGAAGCTTACTCAAAACCCATAGTCTCTTCTCAGCCTCCACAAGATAAAAGCCAGTGTCAGGCGCAAAATTAAGCCAGCAGGAAAACCTCACATAAAAAAACAAGCAAAGTTTGTTCGAGGGCTGACTTTAGGGTTTGCAGTAATGCAACAGTTGGTCATATAAGGAATTGAGAGGAGGATTCCAGCATGTTCCCTGCTCAGCAGAGGCTACGAGCACGCAGGAGGAAGCTTTCTTTGGTGATAGCTTCCTGGACACTATTCCCCCTGACTATGGGCCAGCAGGGCAATCAGTCAGGTGGTGGGGTTGGAATGAAGGGAGGGTTTGGAAGGAGGGTGGCTGGCTGTGTTGATAGTGCCCGAGTGAGGATCCTTGCTCAGACAAGACAAGGCAATACAATCTTGACAGTTCTCCCATCTTCCCCTTTCCCCTGGATAGTTAAACCTTGCAACATGAGAAAGCTAAAACTTCACTGCAAATGGAGAGGAAAAAAATACTCTCAAGAGATCAAAAGTGGTGTCTAATAACCACGGATATTTTCCAAACGCTGAGCAGTAAGACGAGCTATGTTTAGCATCTATTTGCTCTCCAGAGCAACCCTGAACCAGTGTGAACTGGTTGAGCTGAAACGTGCTCTGCTGCAGCTGGACTCATGGGGTGCACAGCAGAGCCAGCATCCCATAACCAGTAATGGGCACGTTCCCATTACACAAAGGAGCAAGGAACCCTGAGTGACGGCGGCTGACAGAGAGGAACCAGCCACGTTCTAGGCACCTAGGAGAGCCATCTCCACCTGCATTGGATCCTAGCCAGGACACCCACAAGCAGAGATAATAGAAAGTTATCAGAGTAAGCAGCAGCATAGCTAGTCCTGAACGGGGCCCTCCACAGTAACCCTGTATCGTTTCTATAGCCTGGCAGAAGATTGGTTTCACATTCTTCTGAAAGGTCCCACTCTGCTTCCATGGGAGCTTTCTACTTCTCTTAGGTGCTTGCAAGGCCCTCATGACCACAGTATCTGACTGCCCCCCAAGTCTTTAATGCATTTATCCTCATGATGCGCTAGTGCAGTAGGGAAATACTAATCTCCCCATTTTATACAGAGAGAACTGAGGCACGGAGAGGCTAAGTGACATGCCCAAGGTTATGCAGGGAGTTTGTGTCAGAGCCAGGAATTGAATCTTGGTCTCTTGAATCCCAGGCTAACATGCTAGCCACTGGGCCATCCTTCCTCATCCTCTGGCCACTGACTGACAGGCTCAGGTACAGGCCCAGGGTGGTACGTTATAACTGGTTCTCTCCTAACAGACCACTGCCAGGGGACAGCTGACTTCCTCAATGACCTTTCAGTGGGGTTCATTCTTTCATCTCCCGCTCAGGTATCATTGAGGAAGGGGGGCCGTGGCATACCGGGGTTGGGGGGAAGGAATAAAACAGTCTCCCTCCTGAACAACACTGATACAAAGAGCAGCTTGTTAGGTTTTCTGTATTCCCTTTCCCAGGTCAGGTATTTGTGCTTAGAACAAGAGCGCTTTCTTTCTCCCTACCCCCTCTTTCCTACTACACCCTTGCTTCTACAAATAGAGCCCTATGATTTCAGCTATTGTCATAGGAATTATTCATTATTAGAAATCAGCAGAAAGCTGTACGTTTACCATTGTCACTTCATTGCAGGATCCAGTAGGCTGGGAAGCAGCCAGACCCTGCCATGGGAACACAAATGGACTTGGGTCACCAAGCAAGTGCAGCCACACGAGTGTCTGATGGACGTTAGAGGGAGTGGGGAGTGCCCAGGTCCTTGTGGATATGAGGCTGGATCAAACCCTGAGCTATGGCAGAGCAGTGCAATGAAAACAGATCAGTAGGTCAATACTCCCGTCTATATTTTAATAAAGTCTTAAGGAGCTACAAGTCTGTACGTAATTAAAGGGAGCAGCTGGGGGGAGGTTGGAGAAGGGGGGAAAAGTTGCTGAAGAGAACAGTATAAAAATGTAACCTTGCACAAAGAGAAAGGGCAATTTTTTGTGATGTGATGTGTGACAAAATTCCCGCCACGCTCCGATTCCCCCGACGTCTCCTCACACCAACATGCAGCCCTCGAATGTGCTGCTCTTCGACTTTCCCGGAAGGAAAAGAAGGGCAGCACGCTCTGCCTTAAGAGCTGTAAGAACCATCCTAAAGGTCTGGCCGCATGTGAATTGCAGGGATGTTGCAGAGGGAAATAGATGGAGCAACCCCCAGGGGTTCTGGTGAGCTCATGACCATAGCGAGAATCCAGCACGGTGGTGTTTTAGCCACGCCACCCATCACTTTCCCAGGTGAACATGTCTAGGCTACCAAGCTATTAAGAGATTGGCCGCTCCAGAACACAATGTAGGTTCTGGCCCTTATGCTCAGCACACACAGCTCCTTGTCAAACTTGAATCATTAGAGGCTTTCTCCAGCATCTTGGGAAAATTACCCCCACTTTTCCCCAAAAGCCTTCAAAACTTATACCCACACCCTGTGCAGAGCGGCTGTGCAAAGTGTACCCCCATTCCCTGTGCAGAGCAACTGACCCTGCTTCCAGGGAGTCCTCAAAGTCCTAGGTAAGCAAAGAATTTGAGGCAGATTTTGTGGGCTTCTCCCTTCCACAAGCGACTGAAGCCAAAGCTATTGGCAGGAAGGACCTTGCTAGCGTGCTTGGTGATTCCCCACCAGCCGCCTCAGCCCAGTTTGACGTGACAGCTAGTTGCCATGGCATCGATCCCCCTAACAAGGATTGGGAGTTCAGGTAGGGGGAAAACGAGACTCCCTCTGCTCCTGTTGAAGTGCTGGAGGCCCTGTTTACATGCATGTGGCCTCCGTCAAAGAGGATTTACTTAGCTGCAATTGTGTTTGTGACAAGAAGCTTGACAACACAATCAGGAAAGACAGTCTCTAAGTAGTTTTAAGGACGTGGTTTGCCATGAAGCTTTTCTCACCTCCCCTTCTCCAGCATGGAGAGGAGAGGTCATGGTAGCCACTCAGGGCCCGGAAGGAGCATCAGTGTGGCTTATCATCAAAGCCTCACTGTCTGGGAGAATTTGTTAGGTGAAGAATTGACAGAGGTGGACACAACAGCCTCAGGCCTTAGTTAGATGGATTACCGCGGGAGTGGATCAATTTCCCCACTCGAGCTGCCGAGAGAGTCGGGTCATCTTGAGGCCCTTCAAAGACTGTGTGTGTGTGTGCGCACATGCAAGGACCAGGGACCAGAGGGTGGGGTGGAGAAATGATTGGTAGGCAGAGGAGGAGAAGGGAGGATGTGGTGCATCTAAACTCCATGGAATTAATTTAGCCCCTCCAGGCAGCCGGGGCTATGAATTCACTCAGCACAGTCCATGCCTGGTATTGGCTTGCATCACAAGGGAAAGAGGATGGATTCAGCAGCCAAAGCCAGCCGGGCATGGCCCTACCGCTGTGCACAAGTGAGAAGAGACTGAACAGTTTCCGTGGTTTAGTTTAAGTCGTGTTTCTGTAGCTTTCCTCCTGGCATGGCTGAATTTCACCTCTCCCCTCCCCTCGAGCAGGTGCGGAAGGAAATGCAAAGCTGCTTATTCGGGAAAGCAGCCCAGGACATCTCTGCGAAGGTCGGCTTGGAGACGGGATTGGGAAGAGGGGGTGCCGGGAGGTTGTGGAAGCTGGTGGGGCTCTCTTGCCAGGGAGGTGGGCACTTCCCAGTTTTCCCAGGGCCCTGGTACTGCAGCTCTACCCCTGCCTTTGAGAGGAGCTTTGGGTCCCAGCTCAAGTGGTGCTGGGCACCAGCAAGGGACCCCCCTGAGCTCCGTTGCAGTTCCTGAAGCACATGAGTGAGAGTTTGGGAAGTGTTGACCCCACTGCGAGCCCAAGCACAGGCAACAATTCAGCTGGGAGATCACCCACCATCTTAGGGCCCAGCAAGCCCGCCGCCAGCCATCCAAGCTCAGCCCAGCACTAGGAGATTATAGCAGCGGGGGCTGGAGAATGTTGATTATGTAAGACCAGGACGAAGATCCCAGTTTGGGACAATTTGCTGGGGCATCTTGTTCCTCTGCTCTCCTCCCATCTCCAGCTGCAATGAGACCCCATGCTCGATCAGCGTGGCACCAAAGCTAAGAGTGGGACTTGCCAGGAAAAGAGCAAGCAATCAGACAGGCGCTTCCAGAAGTCCACTTGCCTTCTCCTAGTTGGAGCACCAGGAAGATGGAAGCCCTGTGTAGGCACCAGACAATGTCGTCTCTCGGAGCTGCTCACGAGAAACTCCCGGCTGTGGCATTAGCAGGCTTTAATGTTAAAGCCTCCCTGTTAAAGCTTTATCTGGCTTTAATGCCACCATGCGCTCCACGCCACAGAACCAACTCCTTTGCGCAGATACAAGGATGGACTCCAGCATTGGAGCTTGGGTGGCCCTTGACCACAGCATTCAAACAGAGCCTTGCCTTGAAGGCAGGCCGGGGTCAGCAAATCCCCTCTGAAGCCACAGCTACAATCCATCACAAGGGAAGCCAGCCGGGACCCAACTGTCAGTGCACAGGCCTGAGCAGGGAACACAGAGGAAGGGGAATAGAGAAGCCTTACCTGTGTTACCAGCTACACGGCCTTGGGGCAGCTAATAACAGGACCTTCCATGCTTGGCTAGAGGCAGCCACGATGTAGGTCAGGGCAGCATCACCCAGATCCGATCAACACTGGGGCTGACCAAGTGAATCTCAAAGTGGAATTCAGCTCTTCGGGGTATTTGTCTCCTCTGGGTTTTTATTACCCCTGTTGCTTTGTGATTGCAGTACAGAGGGCAGGTCCAAGAAATGCGCCTTGCATTTGGAACGAAAGGTGGGGAAGGTCAGGATGGTCCTTTGCTCCTGGGGGTATCCATTGCACAGCCTCGGAGCGACCGCCTTGCTATCAGGCTTTCACATGAACTGCCTTTCATCACTTTAAAGTCGTGCATTGCCAATCGTGGTCACGTAAAGCTGCAGGATGAAAACCAGGGTCAACAACCCCGCTCTTTGGGCAGGATGGACCTCTCAACAACATGGGCTTGTCTTCACGGAGCAGCTGCACCACTATAGCGCGTTAGGGAAGATGCTCCTACACCGACCGGGGAGCTTCTCCCATCCACCTCTCCGAAGAGACAGCAGCTGTATCAATGGACCAGCTCCCCCGCAGACAGAGTGCTAACGGGGGGTTGGCTCAGTGTCACTCCGTTGCCCAGGGCTGTGGGTTTTTCACTCCCCCCGAATGATGTAGTTATACCGACATAGGTCTGTCATGTAGACCTGGTCTACGTGTAAAGCTCACCTGTGTGGGAGCCAGGCCTCTCCCTGCGGTCGCTCCGAGGCTGTGCAATGGATACCCCCAGGAGCAAAGGACCATCCTGACCTTCCCCACCTTTCGCTCCAAATGCAAGGCGCATTTCTTGGACCTGCCCTCTGTACTGCAATCACAAAGCAACAGGGGTAATAAAAACCCAGAACCCTTCGAACACAAGACGCTCCGCAGCACATGCTTCTTTTGGAAGAGGACGAGAGTCCAAACAACATGGGACAGACATGGGGCCCACTGCTCAATGCTCTGCTCAAGGGTGCTCATACAACGTTGTTGTGGAGCGCAGTGTAAAATAGCACAGGGGGCCAGCAAGCCGCTCCCCCTTCCTAAATTCACCTGTCAGAAACAAAATAAAATGGGACTGCTTAGAACAACCCCTGTAAAATGGGGATAACGGTATTGACCTCCTTTGTCAAGTCTTTTGAGATCTAAGACTAAAAAGTGCTATACAAGAGCTAATTGTTATCAGACACCATTACTGCAGTCTTTCCTCCAGGCTATGATTATTTATTTGGATTCTGGCAGTGCCTATAGGCCCCAGCTGAGATCAGGGCTCCATTGTGCTAGGTGTGGTGTGTATGTATGTACACACACACACAATCCCTGCCCCAAACAGTTTACAATCTAAACAGATAAGCCAGAAAGGAAGGTTTATTATCCCTCATTTTACAGATGGGGAACTGAGACCCAGAGAGATTAACTGACTTGTCCAAGATCACCCAGGGATTCTACGGCAGAGGTGGGAGTCGACTCCAAATCTCCCATGTTCCAGCAGAGCCTTCGCACAAACCCATCCTTCCTCTCAAAGGATATTTTCACCCACACTTTCTTTTGCAAGACATGACCAAACTCACTCGTCCCCCGCTGCAGGTGCCGCACGCACTGTGTAAATAACCAGCACTGGAAAAGGTGGAGGAGGATGAAGAGCCTTGCATGATTTCTCAGCCGAAGTCAGTTATCCCTCCAATTACATCTTTAACAATAGGTCCCTGGGCTGAGGAAGCCACAGAGGCTCATTAATTGCAGGTGTGAATTCAGGCATTTAAATTAAGCAGTCAAAAAAGCAGCGACCACAGCTCGGCGTGGGACAGGCAAGACCAAAACCACTGACTCTTTATGTCTGAAGCAAGGTTTATGCTCAGCCCCAGACAAAGCCTCTCAGATGGAGAGCCAAAGCATCCGCGCAGATGGCTGAGCCCCCATCCCCCCCTCCACACCTCCTCAACACTTTAGACGTTTAACAGATTCTGCCAAGCCAGACAGATAACCCCTTCCAGGTTCCCGGGCTCCCAAACTGTTTGCACTGTCAAGTTCCTGGGCAAACTTCCATACGACAATTGACAGCACAGAAAGCCAGAAGAAGGGGGGAGACAGAATTATTGACATCTCCCTGAAACCCCAAGCAATTGAAGTATAAAATGTAATTACGTTGGTTTGGTTTTAAAGTGAATTTAGCACTGGGAAGTGGTGCTGGACTCATGTCCCCCCAGACTGGGGAACAGCGATTAAAAATATAAATTAAAAAAAAAAAAATCACAGAGCAAGCAGCCCGCAGCGATGCAGGCTTCCTTCCAGCACCCTGTCTCTGCCTGGAGCTGGAGGGGCCCCTGGCTAGGGAAACGCACTCAGCACAGGTCCAGCAAGGGGCAGAGAAGGAAGTGGTGGTGGGGGGAAGGTTTGCAATACAACGTTGGCGCTAAACAGATTCTAAGTATCACGCAGCGCCTTCCTTCCCCGCCAGTCTCTGCCAGCGGTGCCGTACGCACGCAGCTAGATGGGGACAGGCTACTGCGCAGAACAAGCAGGCTGGATTCCACCCCAGGGCGCGGAGGCAGAGGTAAAAGGGAACGGTTAACAGTCAGGAAGAGCAGAGGGGCCTTGGTGATGATCTCTTATGAAGGGCTACGAGGATCTGGTCTGGAAGTGGAAGCCCCGGAGGAGAAGCAGGAGCGTACCTGAACGACCTGAAAGCAGAGCACAGCACTGAGGGCAGAGGAGACCCGAGCAGAGTCAAACCGGCAGGATTTACAGCTCTTCAGGATTTAATTGGCTAACTGATTCTCAATGCGAAAGAGAAAAGCTGCCTGCAAAGAAAACCCACTGCCCCCCTCCGCCAACCCCAGCCAGCCGCCCCTCTGCAAACCCTGTATTTATGGGGCTGCCAGGCCAGAGAAAGTGGTTTTTCCAATATTTAATTTACCAAATGGCTCTTCTTCCCCTGGTGCATCAGGGCTGGCTTTATGGGTCCATAAACAGCCACTTTGCGCGCAGCCTGGGCCCCGTGCGGGAGGGCCCCGTATCACTCCAGCTGCTCTCAGCGAGCCAAAGGGAGATTGAATGGGCCAGCCCACAGCCCCCTTCTCTTTCAGCAGCGTCCAAAGACATTAGCAGCACTGCCATCCATCCTCGAGCCCTGGTGAGTGACGGGGAGGGAATCCCCCATGGGCTGGACACCCCCCCGCCCCAGGACAAGGCGCTGGTCAGAGGCACATTCAAGCTCCTGAGACAACTCCAGGGGGATGGCTCCCCTCCCAGCAGGGGGCTGCAGGAGCCGGTGACATAGCCTGAGGTTTTCGGAGCAAGCCAGGGGCTTCCCAAAAGCTGCAGCTCAGCACACATGCTTGGTCCAGGATGCCACTGAGCTCGGCTCTGTTCAGCCAGGGAAAGGAGCAGAGACCATCTACAGGGTTCAGTGTGGCCTCCAAGGATTGCCGCAGGAAGGAAAAAGCTTCTTGGGAGAAGGAGCAAATAGTGGCCATGGGCTCTTACATGGCACTCCACATATTGAGTGGCTTCCAAACCCCTTCATGAGACAGGGCAGTGGTAATGTCCTTGGCGAGATATTGGGGAAACTGAGGCACAGAGGTCAAGAGACTAGATGGGAACGCCCAGATCTGTGCTGATGTCACTCATCCCGGAGCTGGGCACTGCAGGTCTGATTAGCACTTGGCTAACAGAGCAATAGAAGGAATTAGACTCATCAGCCCATCAAGCAGGGTCTGGTCCCGGGTATTTAATTAGCAGCAAACCTGCAGACGACGGTGTGGTTTATGTACAGCGCTGAGCACGGTAAGCACTTCAAAAAATCTTGCAGCAGATATTGGGCCAGACCATGAAGCATCTTAGGCCTGAAGTGCCATGGTCCCACACGCAGGAGACGGGCAAAGCCACGGAGCCACATTCCACCCCTTCCCTCTCCAGAAAGCTGGGCTTGAATTTGTTGCAAGTCACAAGGGAAATAAGCTGGGTGGCCTCAGCCTAGTTCCTGGCAAATGCCTGCCCATGTCATAAAGCTGGAGAGCTCGCCACGCCTGGCACAGTTTGGCTATGGCCTGGGCTCAGAAGGATGTGCCAGAGGGCAGGTGGAACTGTGGGGACGCCACTGGGAGGAGACCTGGGAATGAAGCTGCTGAACTGCATTGGCCGGGCTGTGAGAGGGAGGCTGGAACGATGCCTGTCTGCATTTGAGATTGTTCCAGTCAGTGTTAATCCCTCATTCCCACGACTACCAGCGTTGCCACCGAAGGATACGTGCTCCGTGTCGCTCATGCACAGCAGAGCTCACCGAGTACGGGGTCTGGGGGGGCTCTCTCTTTGAACTTCCCACAACACAGACAGATTTCTCCCCCCCCACGCATGACGGGAATAGCTTTGTCTCTCTGCTGATGTTGTCTCTAATGCGCCTGTCAGCTGCCGGCTATGCCGGCCGCGCTCCACATAGATCTTACTAGCAATTACCCAAGTGGAGACAGCTTTCAAAAACTCTGCAGAGCAGCCCCTGGGGGGAGGAGGAGACAGGAAGGGGGGGTGCGGGGGGAGATCTCAGGGTTGGCCTAACCCATCAGCCAAATGCCTCATCCTATATATTCCACCTGCTGGGCCAGAAATGCCTCCCCCCACACCACACATCTTCACTGCTTTAAAAAGGACACTATTCCCTGTACGCCTTTTGCTCCGTTACAACAGCTCCATCGCACACCCACCCCACTTAGCAACTCGAGAGATGGATGCTAAAAACAAACACCCAGCCATATGCATTGCAAACAGAACCTGTAACCCCCACCATATATTTCACTCGAGGGGCTAATGAAAAATCCTGCTCACTCTCACACCCCCCCTCTGTGCAATGGCTATCAAAAAAATCCCACCAGCACATGGCTGCTTCCAGAGGATGCGGCTGAGGTAGACACACAGCCATCCTTTCGCTCCTGTAGTCAGACAAGCTATTCCACCCTCCCCAAGCTTCTGAAAAAGGGAGTGAATCTATGAGCTAGATCTGCAACTGGTGGAAGTGGGCATAGCTCTTTTGGTTTGGGTGGAACCACAGATTTCAGCCAGCTGGGCACTACAACCCTGCAGAGCAGCAGCAAAGATCTCACAGGGTTCCCACCTGCCCAGGAGCAGGAACGATGTGGGAGCAGGTGGAGAGATAAGTGAATTAGTTGTCCCAGTTTGGGGGAAGGGAGCATCGCTCCATAAATCATTCTGTGGCTGAGGAGTTTTCTAGCATAGAGACTCATTTATATAAAACTGAACTGAAAGCCCAGAGTTATTCTCTAGTCCTACCCCTCCAACACTGGGCATGTGTGGTTGTATGTGTGGATGTCAGATAGCCATGGGGGTTAAAAGCCTACAGTCAGTTTCATTCTCCATCCATTCTTTGAATAGAGGATGAGACCCAAACCCCAACCCTTGGTTCGAAATTTCAAGACATCTTCCAAGAATCCAGGGTTTCAGCTTGGCTCACCTTGCTTCATGTTTTTTAATCAATGATCGCAACCCCAAAGTCTTTAAAAAGAAGCGTTAACTTTGGTTATGCAAAGAGAAGGTGGAAAAAATTCACGCATCCCACTGGATCAGACAGATGTGATGGGACAGAAATTGTTCCATGTGAGCATCTTCTTTAGAAGATTAGCGACAAAAACTGAATTTTCATGCACTATGGTAATTTCCCTTATCGAAAGAGACGCACGGACGTGTGGTGGAGCGGGATGTGATGCAATGGCAGATCGTTAGGGAGGCAGCACTGGAAGGAGGGCTTCGCTTGCCAGGACTTTGGTTTGCTGTGTCTATAATATAATCTCATGTCTAGCTTCATATCATTGTTTGGGAATCAAGATATTCAATATGAAAAATAAAAACCAACCAACGAACCAACCCACCCCAAAGAGTGTTAGGGCTTCTGGATAAAACCACAGACACACACATCCCCAACTGGTGTAAAGGAGGGTAGAGCCACAGGAGTCAACAGAGCTATGCAGGTTTGCAAGAGCTGAGCATCTGGCCCAGAATGTAAAGCGGCAATAACCAAGCAGAGGGGCACTTTGTGGCGTTGGAGAAAAAGCAATTGACGTAGCCTGCCATTTTCTCTGCTCTCTGTCAATACTGCACATATTCACAGCACTCTGGCCGGGGCCCCCACCCCCAGGAGTGTCTGCCTTACACTTTGTCACACCACAATCTGCGGTTGGCAGAGAACAATCACTAGTTCAGTGTCCCAACTTCATCATAGCAAGGGCAGCTGGGAAGGGCAAAGCTCTAGTATCAACAAGAAAGACCCCCCCCCCCCACACCCCCCCCCACAAAAAGGCCCCCCCCATCTTTTAACATCTAGCAAGTTGGGAGACAACGGGGCGTAGGAAGGGGCAATAAGGCTATTAATGGAAGAGGTCCCCCACAATTAAAGGTTGTAGGTAGGACAAATACAACCACATGTACAGGTGTCTGTCCCACTCTAGTCTGCCACGGCTCCCATTCCCACAGCATGCGAGCACCTTCGCCTGACCTAGCTCGACCAACCCTTTAACTGGATTAGGAGAGCCAGGCACGGCTCAGGCAACTCCAGAAACGAGAGCCCTGGCCCCCATCCCGCAAACACTTGCGCACATGCTTTACTCAAACCCGTGCATAATCCCATGGAAGTCAGCGGACGATGTCTGCGCTGAAAAGTTAAGCAAGATTGCAAGATTGGGGCCTATTATATGCATGCAGATGAGGGGTAACGGATGCCACCAGGTTCTCTAACGCAGTCATGTCCTCACAGGGGTGGAGTCAGTCCTGTAAAGAAATCTGCACCCCCTCTTTCCACGCTGTACCCCAAAGCTCCACACGGGCAGGGGAGGAGTTCTGGATTTTTATCATATGCATTTGAAATGTTTTAGGCTTTTCAGACACCCGAGTGAGACTTGTGCATTTCCACCTCCTGGCGGGGGACTCTGGAATGTGTCAGCTGGAGAGGTTTGGTTATTAATAGTTCAGAGCCCCGAGATGGGAGATACACCTACGTTCCTTTTTATTTTTGAATTTCACGTCTTTTTTGGTCCAATTATAGATTAATGACATTTTATCTGGCATCTGTTTCTCCCCCATCTTCCTCTCCATCCCCACCCTGAGAAAGAGAAACTAACATGCTATTAATCGGCTACATTTTTAGATGGGTTATCTGTGCATTCAATCTGTGAAACATGGATAAGGGGATTGAACAGAATGTAGGGAGAAAATGAGGCATTTTTCCCCTCGGGGGAAATAGCATAGGGCTCTGGAAGGGGAATTCCACTGAGGCAGGGATGAGGATGGCAACCTGAGACCCCGAGGCTGGGAGGTTTAAAATAAAGAGATAACGGGGGGTCCAGGAGCAGAAAGCCTTCTGACTCCATTGAGGATGTAAATAATCCCAGGGAAGGCGAGAGGGTTAGACTGGACATTTCTAAGCACCCTACTGGCTTGCTGTCAAGACAGACGTGACCATGGCAGTAAAAGGCACTTGTTGCCCAGGTGCAAAGCAGTTTCCATTTTGCTTCTGATGCCAGGAAGATAAAGTGCTGTGCCCGCTACAGCCAGAGCCTGACTGTGCAATGTTCGTACAGTGGTACCAGCAAAGAGATCAAAGACTGGAAGAGCCATGGTGACTCAACTTCCCTTGTCACCCCAAGACCTGGAGCCTTTCCCAAATTGGTCTGTATATCCTAGGATGTGGCTTTACCAACCAAGATAAAGAACAGCTCAAACCTTTGCCCTAGGCTTGGCTGCTTCTATGGTTCCTCCTTTCTGGGTTGCTCAGCCCACACCCTATGTCCCCTCTCGCTCCAAAAGCACCTCCCACTTCTTATATCCTGAAGAGGCAATGAGCCATCTGCCTCCGCGAGTCTGCAGAACCCACTTAACTCTTTCCCAGTTTCAGGGAAACACTTCCAGCCTGTTACAAATGTCTGCGTGGGTCCATTGGCAGGGTAGCCTGGGAGATGGGGTAAGTTTGTATAATTGCTGCCCATACAGTGGTTAAGCAGATGCCTTCCATCTCTGTGCCTTTTCCCAGCAAAGACTTGAGAAAAAATGATTTTAAAAAAAGTTGTTAAACCAACAACTCTGGTTATTTTACCTCTTGGGCAAGGACTTGGGTTGTTCCTTTCCAAAGCCTTCAGCGCTTGTGAGCTTAATGATGCCAAGTGTTTCTGCACTGAGGAGATTGATGGGACCATGAGGGAAACGATTGCTCCATTGCTCCCCCCCGCCACACTGATACCTCACCACCTTGAGAAAGGGCTTTCCCTTTCCATCCTTCCGGGAACTCTCAGCACCACGTATCCAGGGCCTCCCCTCCCCCACCACCTCTCACTTGTCTGCAAACCAGCCATTCAGCCCTTTGATTGACTTTCCTAGCCCTTCACCCATGCCCAGAGCAAAAAGCACTGCCAATGCCCAGCGCACCTTGGGGCCAACTGCATCGGGGCCACGGAATTGGTCACCAGTACTTTTCCCCTGTAAGATGACTAAGATCCACCTCTGGCTAAATGGCTTAACAGGGAGTTTTGCAAGGAGACCTGTTGGAGGTTTAAAAGATCTGCCTGCTGCAGTTGCAGACAGGTTTGTGCCACCCCTTCCCAGGAAGCGGTGTCAAAAAAAAGGAGCCACATGGTGTTGTCTCCTTTCAGGAGCAAGAGCAAACAAAGCCACGCTGCTCCCTCCTAGGCAGGCAGAGAAATGGGGGGGGGCAGCCCAGCTGGCTCAGGCTGCAGGAGGGACGGGAGGAAGCATGCATGTGTGAACCAGTGATTTAGCTCAGGGGAGAAGGAGAAGTGAGTCAGGCTGAGAAATAGATCACTGGGTCAGGGAGGCGCTTCTCCAGGAGGCAGCTGGAGGAAGCAGAAGAGGCTCAAGTGATTTGCTTTCAAGTGCATCCCAAGTGCAGAAAAATTAAGTGTTAGGAAGTGATCCTGTACTTACCATCCTGCGGCGCTGGCAGCGGCTGGGGGAAATAGTTACCAGGCTTGTCTGCAAAGAAACAAACAGGGGGGAGATCAGAGACTCCTCCAGCACTGCCACAACCCTCTCCCTGCCTCCACTGCCCCCAGGTGACAGAGCACACCAGTCTTAATCAGGAACAGAGCGCAGGAGTCTGGCTTTTCTGCTGCAATCGCTTGACCCTTCATCGTACCATGCTGAGCAGATCCCACACGTTTTAATGAGGCTCATTTGAGTTCAGATCTGATGATTCTGAGAGTTTCCTTCAGAACCGGACCTCTATGGCTGGCAGTACCAAGGGACACCTACTATCCAGGAGAATGCATTGCAGGCTGGTCCGTCTAGCCTGGTTCTCACAAAGCCCTGCCAGTCATCTCCTGCAGTTCGGGTAGGTTATTTCTGGCTGCCTTGGGCAATTATGTGCCATTTCATCAAGGCCACCCCGCCCAGCTGTGATGCAAATCAAACTATTTATTACCTATCACCCAAGAGCCTCCCAAGATGCCAATTCATCAAGGCATTCAAGTTGATCACTATTTTGAGAGCAACAGCCTCACATGCAAGAAGGAGGCGGGGCGGGACGATAGAACAAATGGGTAGCCTGGGGCACGGATGAAAGCTGCAGACCAGGCTTCGACAGAACCGAGTCTTGGGGAGAGAAGCTTAGTAAGTGACAAACCTTCCCCTGAAAATAAATCAGAACCTGACGGACGGAGGGAGCTTCTCCAAATTGTGGTTCGCTAGCTCCCTTCGGCCCTGCCTGTCACGTTTCCCCAGAGAAAACATCTTTGCTTCCAGCTCCCGAATTACGGTGGAGCAACCTAGTTCCATACATCTTTATGAAGTGACTTGCCCAAGGTCAAAAAGCAAGACTACGGCAGAGGCAAAAATTGAACGCAGGTCTCCCACGGGGCAGTCCAGCACCCTAATCACCAGACCATCCTTCTAGGCCAGCTACAGCACTAGAAACACTGGACCCTGCTCTGTACAACACTGCTTTTTAGCTGCTATCTACAGTGCACTAACTGCACTCAGGTGGGAGGATTCAGCATTTTCCAGATGCGGGGGATTCAATTTCCCAGCCAGCAGCCCTCCCCACCTCCTACACGCTGTCTCACAGCAGGAGTTTGATACCCAGGGAAGTTTCCTGGCCGAGCATACAGCCGAGAAACGCTTGCTCTGAAAGCTTTGGGGGAAAGCTGCAGCCTAATGGATATCTGCTCCCCATGCTGTGTAACCAAGCCTGGTGCAGGAGGTACGGCAGGGGTATTAGACACCTGTTCAGGTAGAAGCTCTGAGAGGACTTGGCAGAAGGAGCTAGTGGCACACACAGGCCACCTTGCCAGACTCTGGTGTCAATCACCCCCTCAGTGGGACTGGCTCCCAGAGGAGGCCTTTGCTTCCTTGCGCTCACCCCAACGCCTCGGGGAGAGCCAGGGAACAGACACTGGGGAGAGAAGGCAGGGCTCCCAGAGCCCCCAGCCATCAGGCAGAGGGACATGCAGCCCACCCCAGCAACACCACAAAACAGTAGAGAGAGGGTAACGGCAAGCAGAGGATTAGGCACCTTGCCCAAAGCCAGCCAGTGGCAGAGGCAGTCGCGCAATATGGAACCCACAGGAGATCCTGGCTCCCAGCCCTGTGCTCAGACCACACCTCCCGTCACACGGAGCCCTGGCTGAACTGCGGTCGCTGCCTTTCTCCTTCCGTCTGACAGCTGCCCTGACAGTTTCTCCTGTGCCAGGACCGCATGGACACAGGCAGGAGGAAACAGCCCCCGCCCAGGAAGAGGAGCCAGCAGTGCCATGCTCAGGTTCACTCCTCCAACACCCGGTCAGGGCTGAGGCAGCAGCTCTTGGGAGACTGAGCGAGTGAGGGGGGATCAAAGAGAGGCAGGACAGGCAGGAAAAGGAGGGGCCCGGAGACACCGACTGGCATTAGGAAGAGATGGCAAGACCCAGGAGAGGAGGGAGAACCCCAGCCCGTGGCACACGGTGGCTGTTGGGATCTAGACTCAGACTGGGAGGCAGCAATTAGGAGTCAGAAACAGGCTGTCCTAATTGAAAGCCCCCTCCCCCACACTCCCAGCCGCCCTCCCAGTCCCGCCATGGCAACCTGGATGGCCAGGGACACCTACAGTTATTGAGGAAGAGCAGCACGGCAAACCCCAGGGTGGAGGTGGCCAGGAGGATGAGGCAGATGTTGCAGGGAATCATGAAATAGCGCACCACCAAGGAGACCTTGTGCTGGTAGATCCGGTCCCGCTCCAAGGAGCTGGGCGCCAGGGGGTACTGGCAGGCCGTCATGCCGCTGCTGACACGGGCCCAGCCGTCCGCTGGCACATCCAAGGCAGAGGACCCAGCAGGGGTGCAGGAGACCCCCCCCTTCCTCTTCCGGAGCTGCAGGGAGCTACGTTTTCCCAGGGATTCCCATCCTCCGGCTGGTGCGTATGTACAGAGCGGGCTCGGCTCACTTTCAGGAGGAAGAGCCTACAGGAACACACCCCATCTCTGCGGCCTGCACGGTGCCGCAGGGGTTAGGACCCAGGGCCCAAGCTGGAGCACGAGGGGCCAGTCAGGAGAAACTCAGGTTCACAAATCCCCTTGGAGCCAGAGATTGCAGGTGAGGACCGCAGGATCCACATGAACAAACAAAGCAAACAGCTGCCCGGGAGGCAGAGGATCAAACGCCCAGAGGCCTCCAAACTTCTGAGCCCCTACCCGCCGGGGGTTAGCACGGGGAGGCGAAGGGGAAGAAATCCCAATGGGCAGTGCTGTCTCACTGGATCGCCCGCCCAGCAGCGGGAGCTCTGGTTCCAGAAACAGGGTCCTGCCCCCAGCAGGGGGAGAACTTGTCATAGACAAGACACACAAGCAGGACACCCCCCACTCCACAGCCTCCGTAAAGAAGAAAGGTCCCTATTTCGGGGTAGGCGTGGCTGCTCCAGATGGACGCGGCTGCCCGGCTGGTGCCCAAGTTCAGATGCTGGATGCCTCTCGCTACTGGGATGCTGGGCTTCTATGGTCCACGTGTCTGACTGTAAATCCTAGAGGGGGACACACGTGCCAGTCTCTGCTCCCCCAGCTGAGATCTGATCGCCAAGCACAGGGAGTTTAACTAGCAGTTTGCCCACATTCCAGCCCAGGGCAGCTCTCTCGCCATGCTTCCCTCTTCAAAGTGAGGGCAAAGTCCATCCCCGCTCGGCTGCCGCATCCTAGAGAGCAGCTGGCTAGTGGCTCTCCTCCTTCGCACCCCTCCGCCCCTTCTCTGAGCTGGGACTTCGGGAGGGGGCCCACGCGTCACTTCTCCTCCTTCCCGTGCCACCAGCTCTCAGAGCCCGCCTGCAGAAAGCGCAGCCACCTGGCACGGCCGCTGCCACCACGCCGGCTGGGACGGTCCAGCTCCCTTCCTCACGCCACTCGGACATGCCAGTCTGGCCAGGAGAGATCCCGATTCCTCGCTGAGCCAGGCATCAAGGGGGACACGCGCGCGCAAATTAATAACCAAGCCACCGGCAGCAGCAGCCGCTTGGCTGGGTGGGTGGGAAGGAGCAGCGCTTAGACACTTAATTCCACAGCCCGGGGCTGGATCTCACACGACTGAAGGTTTGGGCAGCTCAAAACAAAAAGCAACTGTGTTACCTCGTGCTCTGCGCGCCCAACTGGCTTTATCCGCTGCCAGCGCCTCGATGGGCTTGGTCGGTGGGGAGGGCTAGGTGACCTGGTGCTGGAGGGCGCAGGAGGAGGCCAGGTGTTATTGCTCAGTGCCCGTCTCTATCCAGGGCTTTGCATTGACTCCACGGTCCCCCATGCAGATTCCTCGGGATGAGCTCGCGGGGGCGTCCCTGGGAGAGCTCCGGCGAACGCCCAGGGTCCCTTCACAACATCGGCACGCCACCACCGAAGAGGAGACCGGCACAGGGAAAGGAGAAGGCAGGCGGGGAAGGAAAGCATCCACGGCGACTTGGCCCCAGCAGCCAGCCAGCAAGGAGCGAGAGAGACTCGAACAAAGGCGAGGAGGCTTTGGGGAATTCTCTGCCCCGGCTCCTTCGGGGGAGTTCTTCACAGGCGAGAGCACAAAGGCGAACGGGGAGGGGGCACTTTGGTCCTCCGCGCGGCTGCTCGCCCCACGCCGTGGCTCCGGAGCCAGACACCTGTGCACAGCTCCACTCGCCTCGGAGACGGGGGGGCTGCGCCGGGCTGGACTGGGAGCGGCTTGGATATGCCGCTTAGTTCTGCCTCTTCGCCCGAGAGCATGAAAAGCAGGGAAAAAAACCCTCCCCTCCCCAGCTTTCCTTTCGTGCACTAAAGATGTTGAGAGGGGCGGAGACTGCACTGTCAAAACTCATTATGCCTCCCCCTGGGCAGCGCGCTCCTGCCCCCTTCGGCCCCCCCGCTGGAGGGGTGTGGGGAATGGGAAGCCTCCCCTTGCTCCCTCCCTCTTGGCCTGAGACTGGGGAGGAGGGAAGCATTTGAGACACAAGCAGCCCCTTTGGGCCCCGCGGCGGCGATTTCTGCCAAAGAGAGGGTTAATGACAGTACTACATGGCCTGGTCCGAGCTCCCCGCCAGACTAGAGCTGAGGAATTCAGAGCCCGGCAAAAGCAAACAAAAGACTCGGCCACTATGCCAGTGGGCTGGGGATCAGGCCCACTAAGGGC
Organism: Mesoclemmys tuberculata; assembly: GCA_007922155.1. NCBI lineage: Eukaryota > Metazoa > Chordata > Testudines > Chelidae > Mesoclemmys > Mesoclemmys tuberculata. The sequence continues at coordinate 15,896,665 of ML675630.1, read as the reverse complement.
TGGGGCTTGTAAATAAAGAGGGTCCAGTGGGTAAGATGCTCCCCCCACAGTGGATGCCCCGGTTCCCAGATTGAAGAGGAGAGCCAAAGCCAGGTCCTGGGATCCTGGAAGGGAATTTCCACGTGGCCTGATGGATTTGGAGTGGTGGCCAGGAGAGGAGAGAGTGACACTACGGAGGACAGATATTGAGGCTGGCTGCAGGCGTCCTGAGCAAGCAAACATCTGGGCCTCCGGGGACCCTCCGTGCACCTCCGTGTCGCCACCGCCCCTTGGTGTGAGGCCGATGGAGAGGTGGCGTGGTGCAAGCATAAACCTGCCACACAACACACAGGGAAGCTGCCTTTGGGCCAGAGAGGAGTCGGGACAAAGAGCACAACACCATCATCCCTGAAGAGCCAGGGACAGGAGCAGACGGGAAAGAGGAGTTTCCCCCTCCCCCAGAGTAAGATGGTCTCAGCGTTGGCCAAATCCCACTCAAGGGGCATGCTTCGTAAAACCAGTGCCCGCTGAGGTCAATACACCGACACCCATTGACTTACTGCGCCCATCAAGTCCAGTGCCAGCCCCTGGCGCAGGGCAGCAGCAGCAGCAAACGACGCACACGCACTACAAGCAGGCGCTTGCTGCCATCGACACCACGTATCGAGACGTGACCTGCTGTTGTGTTCGTTCCAGCCCACAAAGCATCTGTTCGTGCTGAAACAGCTCCTTGTGGCTCAGGGGCAGAGTTACCCCAAGGCGGGGGAAGGCTCCCCTGGGCTCTGATCCTTTGCAACACAGCTGGGGAGGCAGGAGTCAGCCTTGAACACACAGACCATGGCTCTGCTGACGCTCTGTGGACGCAGGAGATGCTCTGCACTCCAGGCTCCACGCAGGGAGGGAGGAAGAGATCCGGAGATACCCCCTGCCTCTCCTGCAATTGCCGTCTGCCAGTCCCGGATCCCAGGCTGATTGCACCGGGGTGGTGGAAGGGGGAGGTAGTGTTTATTGCAGATACAAAGCAGGGAGGACCCTGGGGGAAGTGCTGGCTGTTGTCAGACATGGAGGCCTCTAGCAAAGAAAGCTTCTGAAATACATTCCAGCTTCTCCAGCTTGATTCGCTTTTACACCAGGCAGCTGTCACAGCCAGGGAAACCAGGCATAGCTTCTCCTCCGCAGCTGCCAGCGTTGACAGCCCGGGCCACCGCCCACTCCGTGCCCAATGAGGGAGCCCCTGCTGCGCCTTCCACGTCTGGGCTGGGGGGACCCCACGCCAGACCTCCACTCAGGAAACCATCCTGAAGACAGGGCTATTTTTAGGGGAGCGGCTTTGGCTGAGATGGGGACGGAGGGAGCACCAGAGCCCCCGCGCCTCCTCTGCGGAGATGCCTGGCTGGTTGGTCACCAGAATTTCAGCCTCCCACTGGCTTGAAAAGGAGGAAGGTGGGAATTGTAGCCGGCTGCGCATCCTCCTCCCCCTCCAGCCTGCCTCTCCAATGGAGACGCCCTGGTCCCATCGCGGTTTAGCAGGGGTGAGGGCTACACCCGTCACGGACAAGATGGTGCAGATTCCAACCACCACCACCCCACTTCAGTGCCAAGGTGCAGCCAGAGGAAACCCAGCGGCTCCCAGCTCTGACCCAGCACAAGCCAGTCTCTGTGGCTGGAGGTCAGGCAGGTGGAGGAAATTTAAGATTTCTCCCTGAATCCCTGAGAAGCAGCTAGGGCCACGAGCAGCTCACGGAAATGGATCAAACGGGCCCCTTCTGCCTTAAACCCATTGACCAACCCTAGCTGGCTCTGCAGCCACTGCTGGGGACAGGAAACTGAGGTCTCCCCGCATCTCCCTTCGCATCTGCTCCACCCGAGTGGACAGGCTCCATCCAAGCCCCCCTAATGCTGAGAGACAGGAGAGCCAAGCTGCTCACTGGCTGGCCACACTGGCCCACCCACCTTGGCTCCGAAGCAAAAGGAGGATGGGATTAGCAGTGTCCCTCTGCCTGGCCCCCTAAGGCAGGGCTCGATCCTGCTGTCTCAGAGCCCACCGGCTGCCAGGCCCAGCAGCACGTCCCCCCAGCAGCCAGCGCGGGCATGTCATGGCTCCAAGGAAGCAGTCCCCTGGAACGAGGCGTGGGAAAGTGATCGAGATGGGAAATAAAGGGCCGGAGAGCAGGCAGAGAAGTGGTCTGATGGCGGCAGGTGTTATGGGGGTACCTGTGCCCAGGCAGCTGAGCCAAGAACCCCTCACACACACACACACTGCACAGAGCATAATGGGACCCTTTGCCCCGTGCTCTGCCTTGCCATGCACATCTCTCCACCGCTCTCATAGACAGAGGCCTTCGCTGGCCTGAGACAAGGGCTAGAGGGGGAAGACACAAGTCCAGCCCCCTGCCTCTCCCATCCCCCACAGCTGCCTCCCCACCCCTGTCCGGTTTAGAAGGCTTTTCTAGCGCTTTAATTCTCTGTCCAGCTCCCCTTGACGCTCGGCCCCCTCTGTGGGCGTTCTTGGGGACCCTGACTGAAAGCCAGGCACTTCCCAAAGCAGGAGAATAAGCTGGCAGTTAAACATACAAGGCACCTGTGCCCTCCCCCTAGCACCGCTACAGGCTCACAACTAACTCCAGGCAAGTCCCCCCTCTGCGAAGCGGGGAGACAGCGGGCCATCCCCTCTGCCCAGGCTGGCTGCCGGCAGAGCTCATTTAATACCGACAGCCCTTGGAAAGCTCAGGGGGCAAGGCGCACAGGAGTGCAGTGTGTTGTTCTGGGACGTGAGCAGCAGCCACAGCCCCACAGCCCCACCTGCTAGGCTGCCTCCCACGTCATCAGCACACCTTGGATTTCAGTCAGAACCACACTCCCCCGGTGACTCCACTGCGCTGGGCTAAGTCCAAACGCTTGGCTTCAAACTCAAACAGATCAAGCACCGTCCTCTTTGCACGTTTACCTGTGCACATCAGGCGGCACTGTCCTCCCTTTCTTCTGGGACTTGCAAGACCTCCGTCCCCTCACAGCCGCCGGTTTGGGGGCCACTTTTGGGGGCAGAACTGCACCATGCCCGAGCCACCTCAGTTCCCTGGAAGCGCAGGTTCAGATCCCCGCACCGAGAGCTCAGCCCTTCATCCTGCCGCGGGGATGAGCGGCTGCAGTCGACCCCAGTGGGTTTTGCAGTGGAGACCTTACAACCCAAGCACCAGCCTGCTCTACAGGGTCATGACACATCCCAGTGCACTTTGGGAACATGACGGGGTTTCCCCTCTGTGTGCAGGCCAAAGTCTCACCCGCAGCTCCCAATTGCTCTGTGCTGGTCACCCAACCCCTTTGCTGCTGGCCTCCACCCAGAAGTGGCTGCATTTCTATGCAGTTGCACGGACATAGCCGCTCACAAATGATGGGATCCCTTCATAGCAGCACCCAAGGAAAGGCACTCTCCCTGCCCTGAGCCCTCTGCTGGCCTTCCCGAGAACGCGCACCTGGCGTTTTCCATTATGCCAAACCTGGGGGGGACCGGGCAGAAAAGGGGAGCAGAAATGAAAGAGATGAAAGAGGCAGCAAAGCTCATGAACAAGCCCTCTAGCTCCGTCATACTCTGAGCTGTTCACGTGGGGTCTTGCGGCAGAAAAGGAGTTGGGGAGATCCTGCCAGGCGGTTTAGACGCTGCGCAGCCTTTCCAGTCTCTGAACAGCGGTTTGCAGCTAAGGGACAGGGATGGGAGACCAGCGCCCCGCAGCCCTCCATCAAGAGCTGGCTGTATCCAGCCTGAGCGAGGGAGAACGCTGGAAACTTCCTCAATATCCCCTCCCTCCCCAACTTCCCACGGGAGGGTCCATTTCAGACCCCTCTAGAACAGCTGGAGAAAGGACCCCAGATGGCCACAGCTAGGACAGATTGCAACAGACCAGTGTATCCCGCTTAGGAGAGAAGGCTCACTAGCGTCACAGGGACTCTAGGCCCCCTCCCATCCCTTTCCTGTGGCCACCTGCAGCAGCCCCACTGGTATCTGGCAGCTGCCAGGGAACAAGCCCACCAGAGGCTGGGATGTGGATGGCCCCACCTCTGTGGCCAGGCTGGGGGCTGGTTAGCCACGAGGAAGCAAGAGATCAAGAGGGCACAGGAGGGACCCAACGGCAGACAATGCAGTAGCCACTCACTCTGGTCTCAGCCCCATCCACCAACAAAAGGGCCCAGACAGATGCCAACACTCCCATGTCAGGGGAAGGTCAGCCACCAATGGGGACCCTTGTGCACATTAAGAGGGGCGGTGGTGGTGGGGGGGAGCACAGATGGAAGAGGCTTCACGCGGCATGGGATGATTCTGCCTGAGAACACACTGCGAAGGGACCAGGACAAAAGGCCCCAAGTGGGCAACGCAAAGGGGAACAGGACAGCCCCCTTCCTATTCCCCTCCACCGCTAATCTTATGCAGCGCCCGTCACCATGGTCTCTAGCCGCCTGCCTCTTGCACCCTCTCCTGCCTCATCATCCCCAACCCCCACAGCGCCTGCCACCGTGCTCTCCAGCGGCCTGCCTCACGTGGTCTCCTTCAGCTTTTCTCCTCCCCGCCCCAAAGCATTTTTCACCTATGCCCCATGACAAGCGACCCCCCGCAACTTCCAACATCCCCGCCACAAAGCAAGGGCCTTTGAAACAGCTGGGAGAATCCCCCAGCAAGGCAGCTCCTACCCACGCCTGCCTCGGGGGAAACTCACACCTGGCAGAAGGTGGGTGATGGCAGGTCCCATTTAATGCCCTCAGGCACAGCTGCCGCTGGTTCACTGAGAGCAAAATATTAGCTTGGAGTCTTCCCCCCCCCTTCTAACCCTGAGTGTTTAATGCATTAAGGCCGCTGTGTGGTCAATGGCCATTTTAAGGCCCAGCGTGGCTAACAGGTTTATTTCTAAGCACTCCCAGCAAAGATTTAACAGCTGCTGCCACTGGGCCAGAAAGGGGTGGGGCTGGATCAGCCCACGTTTCCGTTTGCTGGAGGCTCTTGCTCTCCTTATGTTATGGCCCCGTGCCTGCCGGAGACAGGCCACTACCAGCCACCGCACGCTACAGGCGGTCGGGCACTGGCTGAACGGCGATCTCCTCCAGAAGGGTTCAGTACAGAACGTGCCCTCTGCAACCTACATGCTCCTGCAAAGTGTGAACCGGAGGGGGAGGTATTTGCCACCTGCTCTCAGGGCCAGTGTCCTGTTCTGATGGCCGTCAGGCCCAAGACAGGATGATTGCAGGAAGGGGTGGATAATTAATCATGGATGTTCAACCTGGCTGGATCCAGGGGGCGTGAGGGCTGTGCTGTGGGGCAGGGATAGCCCTCTTTCCCCAGGAACAGCATGTGTGGGGAGCCCCCAGCATGCATGGGGAGAGGAAGAGGACAGGTTTTAATGCCACAGTTGGCCAGAGCAAAGCTCCTTTTCCCAGCTGAAGAGGGTATAACTGGCTCTTCGATACTTCAGCACAGGCTCCTCTGCACCAGCCTGACTCCAGTGGGCGAGGGGGACAATGGGCCCCATATACGTCCCACACAGGACCTTCCCCCATCCTCATCTAGACCAGCACCTCTGTGTTCACCGCCACGCTGCAACATCCCCAGCCCGGCTGCTAAGGCAGAGGTGCCACATTGCACCAGTCCCTGTGGGACAGCTGCCCTGCCAGGAGCCCCTTCAGCCCGTAATTTCTTTGGGACAGTAAAGGGGAAGAGCCAACACACCCGTCCCCCGTCCTCCTGGCCAGAATGATATCGGAGAGCAACCCCAGCCATGGCACTTTGGGGTGTGACTGGCAGCTGCCAGTCCCCCCCTCAGACCCGCAGAAAATAGCAGCCCCGGCTCCCAAAGCGGCGCGGTGCTGGCTCCCTGCCTGGCCACGCTCTCTCTAATACAGCCTGGCAGGGGGTTGTGGATATTTAACAGCACCCAGGGGCTGCGGCGCCATTTGCAACGGCCTCTGGGGAACCCGTCTAAAGGCTGAACAGCATGCCCACTCCCGGCACCCCGCATGTGGTTTTATGGACTAATTACCAGCATTAGAAGTAAAGAGGAGGAGGGCGGGGAAAGGGAGGAGGTTTAATTATTTCATTTAACACTTGGCAGGAGCCAGCTTGCTTCCCGCTGAGCAGCGCCTGGAAAGAGCTTTTAGAACCTAGCAATGGGGGGCAGAGAGCGAGAGCGCACTGGGGAGGGGAGCAGGGGCCCGAGGCCCCAGAAAGCCAAGCTGGCTTGGGTGCTGGGTGCAGCACGAACGTGCTGACGCAGGCCCCTTGCTGCTCCCATGACCAGGGGGTTTCCTGCTTCGTGTCTTGGTACCCATATGAGCACATTGAAACAGCTGGACCAGGGCCGGGGGATGGATTCACAAGGAGAGACCGGCTTGTTTGCTGCTTTGCAAGTGGATGCGGGGCAGCAAAGAGGTGGTGGGGCCTTCCCTCAGCCAGCCCATGGTGCTGCTCAGAGAGACAGGCGGGCCATGCGGCGGCTTACAGGGAGATACAGTTTCCCACCTGCTGCAGGGAGACAGAGGAAGGCGAGGCGGGAGACAGGCCACGGATCTTGACTCTCCTTCCACCAGGCTCCAGCATTCTCCTGTGGCCATAAGCACTTACAAAGGCTGCTCCAGCTGGGCCCATCGGCGCCCACCCATCGCCCCAGGGAGACGCCTGCCAATTGGAGTGGGGTGGAAGGAGAGCCACAGTTGGAACCTACCCCCCAACCAGGAAAAGACCCAGGGGTTTACACTGCCAACCCCCGGGGACAGAGGTGTGATTGGATAGTCACCTCCAGGCTCTGCCAGCGCCAGGGGCTGTAAATTACAATGCCGCCCCTTCAGGTCACCCCGGGAACGCAGCAGAGTGAAAGGGCCTGGCCCAATCCACCCACGGTCCCGCTGTGGGAAAGGCCCACACCCCCAAGCTGCTCCCGTGCTCTCCCAAGGCTCTGGACTAGGCATCCTACTGGGTGCCAGGCAGCACTGCTCCACGGAGAGCTTGAGGCTCCAGCGAGGTTAGCGCTCCCAGCCGGGCTCGGAGCTCTTATCCCGCACTCAGCCCCGCAGCATCCGGGCACCTGACACAGCCAGGAGCTCCCTGCAACTGCCAGCAGCCACGTCATCCCGAGCCCAGCGCTGAATACAGGGAGAGGAGCAGCCTGGGACGCTGAGCAGCGGCTACTCCCTGCGCTTGGAGTAGGAGCCACTGGATAGAACTGAATATTAGGGGGACCCACAAGCAGGGTGCTCCACGGGCCTTCCACAACAGCTGGGCGCACACACACACTAAGGAGGACGCAATGGCTCGTTTCCCCACACCCTTGCTCTTCTCTGCCCTGCACACGTGGCTCGCCCGGAGTCCGATTTTGCATACAATACCCACTAAACATTTTCTGTCCTGGGGGTGGCTTTGGCTATGTTTGGGGAGTTCTGAACTGGGGGCACTGACCCTTTGCCGTCTCCTAGCCCTCATCGCCGTGGTCCCAGACACACAGGGCCCTGGCCTGGGGCCTGCCCGCTCCCAAGAGGGAAGGAACATCTGTTCAGCTGATGCACTCAGCAGAGCTCTCCGACCCTGCACCAGCGATGGCTCATCAGCACTTGGCAAGGACTCCTCATGGACCCCCAGACTACAACTCCAGGGAGCCCCACTAGACTGTCTCATGCCCCCACGCCACTGCCTAGCTGAGGGAACAGACTGCCCAGCAAAGCAGCGGCTGGGAAAGGAGTGGGCAGGTGCCGGCTGACACACAGCAAGCTGCATGGAGTGAGATAGGGCTGCCGGGCAGGCAACCCCCTCCAACCCCCTCCGGGCTTGCAAAAATGCCTGACTTGTTCCCGCGAGCTTCTCACTGCAAGCACCACAGCTCTGGGCTTTAAAGAGACCTGGGGCAGGTCTCTCTGCAGAGACACTGAGGCGGAGTGCTAGGCTGAGGTGTCTATCAGGAGCCAGCTCCTGGGCACTGCTGCCACCGCAGGCTGTTGTGGAGGTGGGAGGGAATCACACCAAACCAGGGGCGGGGGCCAGGCCAACAAGCCTCGGAGCCTGACGGCCTTTGTGCTGCACAGACAGGGCCGCACAGACTTCCCCTACGCCCACACTCCCGGCTTGTGATGCAGACACCTGCCCGCTAGAAACCAGACAGGCCCACCCACGTTTTGCAGGGGCCCCCGTGCAGCCATCAGATAGAGACCAAACTTTCCCATCGCTCCCGCTAGCGTCAGCGACATGGTAGCGAAAGGCGCCAGGAACCCTGCGCCCAGGACACAGAGTGGCTGTCTTAATGCCGATGTTAAAGAACTGGATGAAAAGCCATCAGCACAAGAGGGGACTTCCCACCCAGCCTGTCTAAGACTCCAGCACGCAGCAGCCAGCATGAGTAGGATACAGAGGCACCCTGCAGTTTGCCACTCCAAACCAGAGCCGGGCCTGAACCAGAACAGGTCAAACAATGAAATAATTCTGATCCGGCTCCAGCCGGGGAAGCTGTATTCAGGCTCCAACCAGCCCTGAGCCCCATGGCTTAAAAGGGGGAAGGGAGGTCAGACCCACATAACTCATGTGGGCCAAGCCAAGACAGAGAAGCAGGACAGGGCACATAAAACATCAGTGCGTTAGTAGAAATTGATCCAGAATTTCCACCCCAGGGACGAACCAGGCAGCCCTGCACAAGAAGGACTGGAGAAAACCCAGCAGCAGCAGCAGCAAGATTCAGCACCCACCTGCACGTTCCCCTCCCGCAGTGTAACGTGTCTCTTCCAGGGCTGGGAAGCCACCAGCCACAGAGTGCGTAGGTGCTGTGTACACGCAGGGAAAGAGTTCCCTTCCCTCTAACAGATGTTGCTGCACACAAACGGAGAGGAGCTGACAGCTGTTCCGCTGAGCCGCCGGAGAAGCAACAGAGAATTGCATTTTATGACTTCTTTTTTCAATAATTTAACTGGCAATTACTTAAATGTGGGGTTTACGCAGGGAAACTGACATCGAGAAATAAGAGCATTAGATTGCAGCCTCCAAGCCGCCACACCAGAGAGGAAATGCTAAGCAAGCAGCAGGACAATCAGCCCATGTATATCAGCCCCGTGCAGCAGTGCCTCCTGCTGGCTCAGTCCTGGGCATCCTTCCAGACTCCCTCCTGCCCTTAGCAGCTCCTGTCCACAGTAAGCCATTATAATGGGGCCAGTGTCCCCTAGAGCTAGCTGGTCTCTTTTCTCTGATGGCCAAAGCCATGGAGTTCAGCTAGACTGATACAAGGTAGCTTCGCACAATGCTCGTGCTGAGGCCAGCCTAGTGTCTGTGCGGGCACAAATACAAGCCTTGTTTGGTTTTTGCAGACTAAGTGTTTTTACTCTGTATGACCCTTATTGCCAGGATATTGTCCTAGGAGTTTCAGTTCTCCAACAGCCTCTGTGTAGCTACTGACTCCTAACCCTACAGGGGAGAGCTGTACTTTTTCTTACATGGTCTTTCTATAAGCTTCTTTGAACCATCCTGTGACATTTCTCTCTTCTATAGCAAGCAGACTTTATACCAGTATATGAAATAAAGAACTGGCTAGATAAAGGGGATAGAGGGGGTGTAAAGACTTCCCCAAACAATAAAAAACCAAGGGAATGGTCAATAAACTTGGCAGGTGGCAAATGCAAAGCTGCTAATGGGAAAGCTAGACCTCACACAAAGCACAATTAGCCTGTGGAACTCATTGCCACACGGTATAACTGAAACCAAAAGCTAACAGGGTTCAGAAAGGACTGGGCCTTTACACAAGAAAACTAGCCTCAGTTATGAAACAGTGTTCCTATGGGTGGATTCTAATAAATCTCTAAAAAGATCATATTCTTCATTACATTCAAGTGGAATGGGGGAGAAAGGATTCCTAGAGAGGTAGGGCCTTCCACTGGATTTATCCCTATTCATTGCTTAGATTGCCAACTCCAAACATTAAAAATCAGGGGTCAGGCCCCTCAAAACACCATGAGATCTGCTTGACAGCCATGAGATTTTAAAAGCTAATCACGGTTGGGCTCTTTTTATTTATTGACCTTATAGGCCCACGTTTTCAAGCTGTGCTCTGCAACAGCAAGAGTGAGAAACTCGCTGCTCTTTCACATGAATGCAGAAATATCCACATGACTCCAGGGGCTGGAGTTTGAAGACACTGAATTCTCAGACCAACGAGAAAACAACACGAGTTGGCATATTATACGGCTTTCCTGTATTCTCTATCTCCCCACTCCCTCTCACACACGCGTTCTATCAGTTCTGTGTTAGAATCCTGACGTATCCTCATTAGAGACTCCACAGCAGCCAAAAAAAAAAATCCCTTTTCCCTCACCCCAGTTTGCTCCCCAGGTTGAAAAAGTAACACACACAGTTCACACACCACTCGGTTTCAGCGCTTCCCGTCTCTTGTGATGTGGCAGCGCCATCTGCTGATCTCTCTGAAAGACACGCACCATACCTGCCAGCTAGAAAGCAACACACGGTTCCAGTAAGGCAGTGGTTCTCAACCTTTCCAGACGACTGTACCCCTTTCAGCAGTCTGATTTGTCTTGCGTACTCCCAAGTTTCACCTCACTTAAAAACTGCTTGCTTACAAAATCAGATGTAAAAATACAAACGTGTCACAGCACACTGTTACTGAAGAATTGCTTACTTCCTCAGTTTTACCATATAATAAAACCAATTAGAAAAAAATTACTTATATTTCGCTGTACAGTATATAGAGCAGTACGAACAAGTCATTGTCTGTATGACATTTGAGTTTGTATTGACGTCGCTGGTGCTTTTTACGTAGCCTGTTGTAAAAGTAGGCAAATATCTAGATATGTTGATGTACCCCCTGGAAGACCTCTGCGTACCCCTAGGGTACACGTACGCCTGGTTGAGAAACACTGCAGTAAGGGGCCCAAAGGCTGCTGCTCAGTTACTGCGGTGATCTGCAGCAGTGCTGTCGTAGAAGAGAGTCAGGTTGCAATGGAGCTGGGATTTCACCATGGCTCCCTGAGCTCCCCTGCAGCTGGCAGGGTAGAGCTCTGATCCACCAGCTCCTAGAGCACCTGCCCTCCGCTTGAGCTAACGTGGCCTCTCCATTAGCGGAGAGCAACTCCCCCAAGGATTTAGCTGTGATTTCTCTTCACAAACCAGCTTTGCCATTAGTGCTTTATGCCAACCAATTTCCACGAATTTCCTGCTCAGTAGCGCGTTCCCACGGCGTGTGATTGGCCATGGAAGTGGCATGGGTTTGCTGGTGTTCCACGGACAGATGCCTGTAGCAGCACATCCTCACCTCAGCACCCCTTCGCAGCATGGTGCGGGATCAGCAGCTGCTCGGACTCCGTCTCTCCCCATTGACCGCTCGCGCTATTCCACTAAGGGCCCGTCTACACTTGAAAAGCTGCCCTTCTCGCCCTACCTTTCTAGGATATATGCCATTTTCCCCAGAGATAAACCAGCTATCCCCCGACTATCTGCAGACAACAAATGACCCCAGGAACAACTGGGGAAATAGACACGCCTCATTTAATCCCTATTTGCAAGGTTTGACCTGCCCTAGTTATCAGCAGTGTGAGATTTACGACCTAGGTGCTGATTCCAGCCAGCAGATGGTTGTCCAGCATAAAATAGACACGTGCACACAGACGCAAGGGGAGGAAAGGTGCCCACGCTTGCGAGCTGATCCTTCAGCCTCGCCCAGGTGCTGCCTGCCAAAAGACCATGAAGGGCTGGAATTGGCTACCGTTTGCTGCAAGGGACCTGCTGGGCAATGAATAAAGGGTCCCCGAGTCTTCAGAGACAGGCAGGACTAAATGAATCAAGCCACGTAACAAGAGGCACTGAGGAAGAGTGAAGCAGTCACACGGGGGCCATGGACCGCGCTGGGGGCGAGGCACCTGTGCATAACGCGTTAGTGTCAATACCACAGAAAATCCTTTCCAAGCAGCATGGAAACCCAGGGCCTGAGCCCACCTCGAACCAGGTATGGTGGGCTGGCAGGAAAGAGGAGGCCAGGAAATTACCTGCAGCAAAGGCAGAGCTGCCCAAACCCAGAGGGCATCCCAAATGCAGCAGTCCCTGCTTGGATGTGCCAGCTTTGCCAACCATGGCAGGCAGAGGAAGTCAGGAGAGGGCAGGGCACAGGAGCAGATCTGCTGGCCCCTAGCCAGAGCTATCGTAGCGCGCAGGGCCAGAATTAGAAACCAAGGGCTGGCCTGGCAGACAGTTAACACTCCCCAGCTCCCCGGCCGTTGGATGGAGACAGAGTACCCCATGCCGCTCTCCTCGCCCCTGGGTCAGACCCTCCCCGAGGCAGGATTGCGTTGCTCCCACTGAGACCCTACTCATCAGGCAGAACACCATGGCAGTGTGGTGTGTTAAAGGGCCTGCCTTCCTCCGCCCCAGAGTAGGGTCGCACCACCACATACCCTCCCTCGCCACCTCCACCTCCTCTGGAAAGCCCTTGCCAGGGGACACTCCAGCACCAGCATATTTTCCTACCAGGGGAGATGCTGCCGTGCAGCTGAAGCCCAAGACTGGGAGTCAGGTCCCCTGGCTTCTCTCCCCATCTCTGCTACAGACTGCGTGACGTCAGGAAAGTCACATCACCTCTGTGTCTCAGTTTCCCCATCTGTGTGGGGAGGATCACCTTGTCCTGCTCTACAGGGGTGCCAGGAGGCTTCATCCCTCAAACTCCGTGCAGTGCTTCTTGCATTGACGCAGCAGCTTCCACCAGCAGATCCCAAAGACGTCCCAGAGGGATTCCTGCAGAAGCAGCTCTTTGTATGCCCCAAACAGTGTAACGCACCCCAGCAGGGAGCTCCAGGGAAGGGGCAGGAGAGATGGGCAGGGCCTACATCGCAGGGTCCAGCTCCTGCAGGAGCCGGCAAAGATGCAGTTTGCAAAGCCCCCCACATGAAGGAGTGTACGTGGAGCTAAGGCGGGGAGCGGTGCCCCCTAAGCACCTGACCCCGTGGCTGGGCTTCTCACGCACAAGATTACGGCTGGACCAGCCACTAGCTGCCGATGCAGGAATGTCAGCCCCGGGCTCCCAGCCAAGAGGAGCCTGGCGCAGCCTTTCAAAGGGAGCCGCTCCTGGTTGCTGGTTTTCGAGCCTTGTCGTTAAGGGCTTCCCATAAATGAGACAAACCACAAGGGCCACAGAGCTGGTGTGGGGCAGGGCTGGTGGGAGCACTCACAGCCAGGAGTTACCCGAACAGCACCCAGGGAGGGAGGGGAAGCAAGAGAAAGAATCTCTGTGGCTCCGTTTGTCCAGAAAGAGCCCGCTCCCAAACAGCCCCAGCCTCTCTGCATGGCTGCGGACAGGGACACCAGCTGGGGTCAGGTTTGCCTTGGGGCTCACAACACCCCCACGAACCCACACACCACACACACCGCACCATCATCAGAGCAGTGGTTCTCACACACGTCCCTGGCCTGGCCAATTTCCCCAGAGAGCCCCACAGCTGCTCCACTCGGTTCCAGGGAAGCCAGGGAGCATTGTGACAGCATGAGAGAGGAGGATGGAAATAAACACACTGCCGCCGTGCCGAGGTGCGGCTGCTCAGCTGCAGACACACCCATGGGGTATCTGCTGTTTGTTTGGTCTCCCTGGATGCAGGGCTTTCCATTCCCTAGGGACCCTATCTGCCCTCTCTGCTGGCAGGGCTGGCTGCTCTGGTCTCTCCCAGACTTCATACAGCCTCCTGGGGCTCTGCCGTGCCTCCAGGTTTGGAGATATGACCCCAAGGCAGGACAGGTGCGAAGCAGCCCTGGGGTGCAGAGGGGGATTTCTATATTTATTTTTCCTGTCACCCCCCCTTGCCGCTGTTATCAAAGGCAAATAACTTGGGGAATCCAGGCCTGACCTGCACCTAGCAGGGATCATCGCTGCTTGAAGGACAACTGCCAGAAGCAAGATGGAAGCGGCTCTGGTCAGAGATTGAGAACCTCACCAAGGATGGAGAAACTGAAGAACAGAGCATGGCAGAGCACTTGAAATTGAGACTCACGCCCCAGGAGAGGAGACTGGCCAAGAAATTAATCTACTGCCGGTCACCAGGAGGGGGTGCCAATTCCCCCCCCACACACACTTTCTCTACCTAGATTCCACAGCACAAAGAGTGCACAAATCAGTGGCCCTTTCCTCCCTTTCCTCAGCTCCTCCTTCCCTGGAACACATCAGGGGCCCTCAGGCCTCAACAATGCCATCTCTGAACAGGGCCAGGATCTCTACCAGAAAACAGCAAAAATCGCGGAGGGTGGGGAGGATGTTACAAACAGAATCAGCTGCTCCGAAACATGCCCAACGCACAGGATAAGTGGGGAAGGGCAAGTGCCGGATGAATTGCCTTTGTCTGGAGATTTCCTACCTGCATAACATAAAGAAACCCATGCATGATTCATGGAGACCCAGAAAAGAATGGGTGAGCAAGCACTGGAAAAGCACCCTTTTCTCATCCCAAAGCCCCAGCTCGGCATGCTGAAAACCGGAGGTGTGCCCTGCCATTGTGCTACCAGCTGGGGGAGGCGCTCTGCCGCCACCTGTGCATGTGAATAAAACATTAACCCCATTGTCTTGGGCACAGATCAGAACATGCCTCCGGCACCCCAGGTATAATGGGATCACATGCCATGGAGGGGGAGGGAACGAGCAGCAGAGGGGGGCTCAGAGAGCAAGTGCTGTCTGGGAAGCTGTCAGGAGCACTCAGCCCTGAAGCTTCCAGCACCCCGCTGCCCCTGCGAGAACAGAGGAGACGTTCCCATTTAAAAAATGAAAAATACACGCTGAGCTGCACTTTGGGAGCCTGCCATCACAAGCTTCAGCCAGCAGGGGGCACTCCTGGGCTTGGTTCCACCACTTTAGGAGAAGGGATGGCCTTCAATAGGTTTAGTCCCTACCCACTAGGCAAGACTGCCCAGCCACGTCGCCAGTGCGACATGCACAGGCCAGTGGTGTGGTTCAGCCCACACTCTGTCTCCGTGCCACTTTAGAGCGATTCACCATCCGTTTATTCAGTGCAAGCAGAGGCTCACGGCGGCCGTGCGGTGCTTCTTTTACTAATGGCTGTGCAAGGGCACGAGAGGAGCAGGGGTTGGTGCTGCTCGTGGGAGGGACAGGCGAGCGCCAGCCCAAGAGCAAAGCTAGCTTCCACGGAAACCGGTGAAAAGGAGAAGAAAGCTGGAGTACGTCAATGCAATGTGCAATACAATGTGCAATACATTGCATACGTCAATGCAATGTGCAATACACTGCCTCCCCCCCCGGTGCATCCAGTAATCACCGTGGGGCAGCATTCAAAGGACACCCCTCCTTGGGCCCCAGAAACCAGGGGCCTTGGCCGCCTGAAGGCTGTGGATGTGCTGCTTTCAGTAGGGGGCAGTGGCGTATGCATCAACACCTCCCATTTGCCTTGTCCTCTGTACCAGCCGGTGGATACAAAGCAAGTGTGTGAATGTTTTCCGGGGTGGGAGGGGGGCGAGAAATGAACCAACAAACCCGACCATGTTCCAAATTCCTTCCTCGCATACTCTCCATATCTGCAGCTGCCAAACAAAGGAGCCGGCAGCGAGTCCCTCCTGCCCCCCATCCAGGGATTCCCAGCGCCAGGGATCACAGGGGAGCGGGCACCCATCCAGCTGGGGGCCGGTTGCTCTGCGCACCCTTCCCTTGTCCTCTACAGCTGAGCCGAGCGCACATGTGGGGTTTGTTTTAACGACTGGGATTCACCGTTTACAGCCAACGTCAGCCCCTGGGACAGCTGGGTGAGATGACACAAGCTGTTACGGATACAGCAGGAGAAAGCTGGGTGATATGAGAATCAGACTGGCAGGGAAACGGCTGGGCCTTTAGGGCACGGAAAGACTTCCAAGTCACATCAGGTTCTGAATCAAGGTGTGGGGAGGAAGGATCTTTGGAAGCACAACCCTCTCCTCTTCCTCTCCGTTTGCACTGGACTTTCACCCACTCCTCTGTAGCAAGGATAGATGGTGCCACTAAAATCCAAGGCCTTGTCTACATGGGGAAGTTGTACTGGTTTAAACTACGAGGGTGATTTTAAATAGATATCACTAAAACCAGTGCAAACCCCTGTGTGGACCCAGACTCTGATTTAAGACAGGTTTATTGTGGGTTAGCTTAAAACAATTAAGAAGCAGTTTAAACTAAACTGACATGAGCCCCTCTCAAACTGAAATCAAAACATCCACACGCAGGGTTTGCACCTGTTTAAATAAATTAGCTTAAAAACCAATGTTAAATTAAAATCAGTGCCACTTTCCCATGTAGACCAGGGCTGACTGGCCACATCCACATGCTGTTTTTAAAGTGCTGGGTTTCCAATCCAGCTATGCACCATGGTGCTCCACCCTCAGTCTTCACGCTTCTGCAGCCATTAGCACCAGTTTTAAAGCTTACACCCATTTTAATTCAAGCCCTTGCCCCTACCTGCACATGTGGCAGGAAAGCATTTCTCAAAGAGCCGGCAGAGTTAAAAGGCAGCTGCCTTAAAGAAGCGAGCTTCTCCAGCCAAAGGCTAATTTCCTCCTCCGCAGGCCAGGGGGGAGATGCAGCTGGGAAGAGATCTCTAGCTGCGTCTAACTGGTCTGTCACTATCATAGGGTTACCTCCGCTCAGATGCATGCAATCAGCCTCCCACTCATTAAGAGGCCTCCAGGGAAATCAAAAAGGGGCCCATCTTTCCCTGCCCCCCCTCAGACCAGCACAGCCAGCTGGAAGCACAAGCTGTTTCCACCTGCGAGCCAGTACAAGGGACACCCCATCTCCCTGCATGACCAAGGCGGAGAATGGGGCAAACCTGTACTCCAGATTAGCTACACCACCTACATTTCGCACACAGAATCCATCTCCTGCCCTCGGAACGGTTTCTTAAACAGTGACTGGGGAGGCAGGCTGGGGATCTGAGACGCAGACCAGGAATGGATGTGATTTGTTCTCAAAACATGAGAAAGCCCAATGAGAAGCAGCTCCCCAGGAGGCGAACAGGCACAGAGAGCACCAGCCCCCACCAATCTGCTCTGGCTGTCAGCATTCCAAATCACTTCCCACCCTGGCAGCAGGGCCCCTCCCAGGCAGGAGCTGTGGTTTCCATGATCCCAGGAATTCCTCCTGGGCATTTTGGTTAATTCCCTTTCAGACGCCCAATCCCAGGCTTGCCCGGCCACCACGCCCTCGCCCCAGCCCACCACTCATTTGGGGGATGGATTGATGCTGGGGGGACGCTTTTAATATCCTCTTTACCATCCCTACCCTCTTGCCAGCTGGGGAGAGGCCTTCAGTCTCTCGCTGTGCAGCACACAACATTCTCACGGATACGGGTTCAAACTGCAAATCTAACCCCCAGCTTTGCCACAGGCCTGGGGAGTGTTACAAGGACCCAGCTGAGAAAATTCACTGGAAAAGTGGAAGCAAGCGAGACACATGATGTGCAGAAGCTTGCGAAGAGCACTACGGTAGGAGCTAGGGCTCGGGTTCTGACTTCCCAAGCAAGCCAAGGCTATGCCACAGACACCATTTCACCTTACCAATACACACAGTAGCAGAGGCCAGATCCTCAGCCCCCGGGGTTCAATGCCACTGAGAGCCACGTTACACTCCTACTCCAGCTGAGGTTAAAAATATCAGCGCCGAGGCTTTTCCGCCCCTCTCAACCCATCTGAGCGTGTTTAGGTCCCAGCCAGGGAGGTGATCTGAAATTCTGGGTCACAGGGGAGCTGCGCACGCTGAGCCAATGCCGGGGCGCTCTGCCTGTTTCAGCAGGGTGAATTCTTTGCCTTGAGCACATCCCGGTTTGCATGAACTGATAAACAGCTGGCTGAAGGCTGGTGTGCGCGGTGGGGGCCTTTTAACCCTAAAATCCTCCAGAGGAATCCACATGCATGTTGCCCAGCCCTGCCTGCACCCTTCATCCCAACCTTCCGGCCGAGGGTATGGCTTGAAAAGTGAGACAGAGAGGGCTAGCAAGCCCCTCAGCCTGCTACTCCCACGGGAGGCCAGGGAAGGTGAGGATGGAGCCATAGCCAGGGCGAGGGCTGGGTGACAGACATCATTACATCACAGCTCTGCATCCGCAGAATTCCAATGGCTGGACACAGCAGGAGCTGCCCTTTGCTCCTTGCAAGGAGAGTATCAGTGAGATTAAACAGGCAGTGGCTTTAGCCTGGCTCTGGAAGACCACCTGGCGCTGGCAGGCTAGTTAATAAGTAAAGGCGAGACCCAGTCCCTCCTGGGAGCGAACCAGGAAACATCCAAGAGCATCTTTCACACTGCAATCTAACGGCAATAGAGGCCTCAGAGGTTCACGCGGGCCCAAAAGCCAGCAGGCTACCTGGGTGCACACTTGCACCCAGCTCTGGAAGGCTGCCTATTGCTTGAGCACCTCCCAGTTTGATGGAGAACCTTAAATGGAGGGGGGGGGGAGGAGATGACTATCTGAGGTGGGTTTGATGGTGGAGGGAAGAATGGCACCTTGATGATACGCCATCACTTACCCGCAAGAAGCCTCCTATGTTCTTTAGAAAGCAGGGGAAGAGGTGAGGGGGAGAAAAAGGAGAGAACAAACAGTTAGCACAGCAACACAGACAGACAGACAAAAGCTTTTGCACCCTTCTCCTGCAGCCCCACTTCCACCTGCCCCTTTGATGATTTCAGGCCAGCCCAGCAAAAGGGTGGGCTGGCAAGGTAGGAGAGGGACTCAGACTCCACAGGGGGCTGGGAAGGATGGTCCCATTCCAGCCCTTCTGGGTCTCACACCCTGCGTCCTGTGGGGACCATCCCAGCCCCTCTGGGGCCTGTTCTCCCCTTCTCCTCCCCATGGCATGCGAGAGTTTAAGTCGGGGTGGATCCCCTATGATATTTTCATTACTGGCATGCCAGTCCCCTCCCCGTTCCCCGGTTCCTCTGCCCCCGAGGGGCACCTCATTATAGCTAGGACGATGGCTTGAGTTTCTTTGGGATGGAGCCTTCATTCCTAGGTAGTGACTAGATAATGCCAAGTAGCACGTGGAGGGAGTGAAAAGTGAGGAAAGAGAAGATCTGATACCCCAATATATGGTAGCCCCCGTGGCTGGAACCATGAGCTGCTAGTTGGAACTCACATTAGGAAGGAAAAGAAGGGGTCAGAAGAGTGACCCCCCACAAATACAGAAGATAGGTCATGAGGTCCAGTGTTTAGGGTAGTGAACTGGGACTCAGGAAACCCCCCTTCTATTCCTTGGGGAAACTACTTCCCCCTCCCAGGCTTCTGTTCCCCCCCCAGCCCTTTGTCTTAGCTGTTTAGGCCAGGAGTATCACCGGGCAGGGAGCATCTCTTATTAGGTGTCTGTACAGCACCTACCATGCTGGGCCGTGTCCTTGGCTAAGGCCTGTATGCACAGCCATAAGAAATGGAAAAGCTCAGGGGAAATCGGCAGAAAGCTAGGAACAAAACTGAAAGTTGAATCCAGTGTTTAAAATGAGACAAAGCCCTGGGGGGTGGGGGGGCTCACCCAAGAATATATACGCAAGAAAACAATGGCAAAAAGCAAACTACTCAGATGAACACAATTCCTGTGCATACAATTGTGGTCTGGCTTATCAGGCTCCCATGAATTATGATAAAGCCCAGACACCAGGTGCTGCTTGCCAAATAGACGCAATGCTGATCTTCTGAAGAGCCATTAGCAAGGTAAGTCCATGCCAGTTTGGATAAGGTGGCTGAAGTGGTCCCTAGGGCAGTCCTCACCCTTACCTTCCAAGGAGAGTGAAGACAACAGTTGGTAAGAACCAATATGAAATCAATACATTTTGCCAGTGAAGGGGGCTGTTAAGCACACACGTGGTCTATGAACAGTTTTGGGCTTTTGGGGGGGGGAGGAAGGTGGGGGTCTTATTTGAAAGGATTCCTGACTCTCCATCTGCAGAATGAGCATAAGCTGTTTATCACAATCTCTCGATATTTAGAACGCGAGCTGTGCTTTGTTTTGACTGGACACAGGTCACATGGCATTGCTTCCTTGAGCCAGTTGGACAGGCAGAGCTTCGACTCAGGTTTCCAGCGCAAGCTTCTGCACCTAGTAGTTGAGAATTCACTCTCTACTAAGATCCTGCAAAGCTTCCTTCAATTTGTTGATGCTGTGACTGTTCTGAGCAACAAACTTCTTGGCTAGAAAGTTTGTGGAAAGCACATCCATGGACAGCTAGAGGGCATGAACACCCACAATGCCAATTACATTATGACATCAACTGAATGATCACAGAGAATTTCCCACCTCATCAACTCAAATTTTCTTCCAGCTCTAGTTGAGAGGAGCTTGCTCGCTCCGCACTTAGCACCACAGTATCAGTCTCTTAATTCCCCCATCAAGAAAAGGAAACTCAGAAGAACCAAAACTGAACCAGATCACACTGAGTACCACTGGGGCTTGGCAGGATAGGCCAAGCAGAAAAGGATTTCACTACACCCCAGCCTCTGCCTTCTTCTAGTAGCAGAAGTAATAAGTGCCAAGGAAAAGAGAGAGTGAAATGCTATGAAACTGCAGGGCAAAGAATTAAAGAGCTTTATTATTGGGGTGCTGCACACCAGCTCTCATTGAAGATAAAGGGAGCTGAATATGTTTAACATTGCAAACACACACACACACACACACACACGGTTCTAGCCCTTGTGGTTGCAAAGAAAAGCTAGACAACGTGACCCAAGTGCTCCTGAAAGCTTCAAAATCCAGAAGGCAAAAGAAATAATCCCAAAGTGTTCCATTTCTTTTAAATCTCACGGATTTTTAAACCAAATCTCTTGGTTTCTGAATGCTGGGGGCTGGTCATGTTGAGAACTCAGGTATTCAAGGCCTTGTCTACACAAGGAAATTGACCAGCACTGCTATTCTGAAGTAACTCCCAAGTGTGGATGCTGTTCTGCAATAAAAGTGACTTTATTTCAGAACAGTGCCCACCTGGGGGAAGTTTTTCTGGAACAGGTATGCCAGTCAATTTTCCCAGGATAAGCCCTACTGAGGTGTCATCGTCTCCTCTCACCCTCCACTTAGCTTCATTACCCTGATTGACTTTCCTCCCCTCCCCTGTTCACTGTGCGCCTTTGGCCCAGGCAGTCGCAGCTCTCTGAATCCGGTCAGAAGTCAGCTTAGGGAGGAACATAGAGCAGAAAATACAGCCCCGTCTCCTCAAGAGCTAAGAATGGAGCTAGGTCTGTGCTGCATGTTGTACAGGCCTGACTGACCTATGCCGGCCGAGGCTCTGCACGTCACTCCTGGGAAGGGGGCTATCCGATAACTCGGGCATCTGAAGACAAACACTGCAGCTGCCTCCAGGATCGCTCCTTTCCGAGTAGCGGGAAAGGTCGGAGCCCCCCTTAGACAGGAGTGTGGCATCTCCGCTAAGGAGACTCAGCGAGCTCCTTTTGACAGAGCTCACCTGCCTGACCACGGATCTGCTCAGGGAAGGCCGTGGGCAGCCCAGGGAGGGAAATGCAGATCGTTGCACCTCCACTGAACAGCACTATCCAGTTAGCAGCTGCATCCCTTGAACGCCAGCCCCTGGCTTTCCCCCATAGGTGCACTCAGCTCCCTTGTTAGTGGATGCACATCTCCAGCTTCCAATGCAGACTTTATGCCCCTTGTCCCATATACTCTACCACTGCAATTGTTACAGCTCAGGTGAATACAAAGGGCCTGTCTTATCAAAGATGCTAAGCTTCAACTGGGGTCCTGGATGCTCCACACCTGTGGAAGTCTGGCCCTCACTCTCTCTGCTCCCCAGAAATTGGAGAGATCAGATTTCACCTCTTCAGGAACTCCGCTACATGGGCGCTTTAGGGAAGTGATCTGCCCGTTGCTCCAGCCTCTCCCTTTTGCAAACCAAGGAGAGAAGCGAATAACCCTGCAAAATCTCTCTCTCACACACACACACCCACCCAAAGGGTTAAGAGCAGAATAAGTTCAGAAGGGGGAACCTCCTTAATGACTTTTCTCAGGCCAGCTGTTGAAAGGCTGCTGGCCAGGTGCTCGGTGTCAGACTGTAAGGAGGATTGGGGCAGAGGGGAAATGGATTTCAGAGTGCAGCTGGGAGTTAGGAGAGCCCAGATCCGCATGGGGATAGGCAGGGAGCATGCTGTGAAGATGGACTGTGGGGTGGGGTGGGAGAGATGAAAAACAAAGGGAAGAGAGAGCCTAGAAAGAAGGGGAAGTGGGGGAGGAAATTAGCCAGGAAGCAGGTCTGCAGGCTCACAGCATTGCAGCCTCTTGGATGCTCCAGAAGCAACGTCAGCAGCTGCTCCCACAATGGGCTGCGGAACAAAAGTAACACGACACTGAAGAATCTGGCCTGCTCACTGAGACTATCAGGGGAAAAACAAAGTGAGCATTGAGGGCTGGAGCCGGCCCCACGCCAAGGAAGTGACGTGCGGCCACTCGCCATTGGCAACCCTACTTTTGCAGCTTCTGGCAGAGGAGGGAGGCAAAGAATGATTAAAATATCCCAAAATGGCAAGGCTATTTGGGGATGATAAAGACAGAACAAAACTCAGAGCCTTTAGCCCAGGCTGGGATTTGTAAAATATCAGTGTCAGATAAGTGAGCGATGCAGCTTTCCTTCCTCTGCTGTGCCATCTCCAGATAAACCATGCACCTTATTACGCACCCATTTCCTTCACCCTCCCCTGACCTCAAAAGCAGCTAGCACCCCCACGGGTCAGTGACCTGTGCCCCAAACTTGGAAGGCAGCATCAGTGCTGGAATTGGGGAACAGGCATGAATTCTACCTCGGAGGGCACATGAAGGACCCTGTGCACTCTGGGCACACTGAAGGATACCCCCCGGGGAAGAGCCGGCACTTGACATCCCGTCTCTCTATCCTGCAAGGGAAGGGAGGCCACGGAGACAGCCGTGTGGAGGGTGGGATGCCAAATCTTTGAGCAGCCTTGGCTGTCAGAAAGCAGGCAGGGAGGCTGTCAGGGATGGTCTAGGTTGACTTGGTCCTGCCACAGGACGGGGGGGCTGGCCTGGACCTCTCAAGGTCCCTTCCAGGCCTAAATGTCTAGGACCTTCCCCACTACCCCAGGGCAACTGGCTGCAGGAGTGTAGGGAGAGGGGCCCCTACCTGGGCGGGGGCACACAGCTAACAGAGCTGGCCCCTTTCGCCCAGCACTGGGGGCTAGGGAGGCAGAATGGGGAGATGAGCACTGGCAGAGGGGCCAAAGCACACCCCCAGACCATGTGATGGGCAGCTGTGTAGAAACCTAGAGATACACACTTTCATATTGGGGAGGTGTCTGAAGAAGGAAGCCCAGGTCTACCCCCTCATCAGGCCAAGGGGCAGAACAAAGCTCGGAGGAGCATCTATCAGCAGGATTTGGGATGGCCTTAAGTGCTCAGCCACAGGGAACCATCTGCCCTGTGAACTCTACAACGCCCAGACCACAGGGTCCTTAGCCACTCATTTGAAAGGGCTCCCGTTTGCTGCACCCCCAACAGGAGAAAAGAGAGAGAATGATGCTTCCCGCCCACTGGTGCTGCCTTCCACCCCTAACGCCAGCCTCCCCGCTTCAGAACCGGGAGGGCATGACCACTTGCTCCCAATCCAGCAGAAGTTGGTTTCAATTAGTTGGTTCAATTCAAGTAGCCAAGAAGGGAGAAAAACATCCACCACATCTGAGACCATCCCCTCCTGGCTGTACTGCTACACATTCCCACACAACCCCAAGGCCTTTAACTCTTGCCTGACCACTCTGCCTTGGGACAAGAGGTTTATGCCCCAGGACAATTCAAGACTAAAAGAATTTAGTTTGAAACATTTGAATGCGGGGCATCAGTGTTTCTCCAGGCAGCACCTAGTACCATGAGGTCTTGGTCCATAACTAGGGCTCCTAGGCCCTATGCGAAGACAAATAAAATAATAGCTGGTGAAAGATGTTACACTGACAGCCTTGGAGCTGGAAGAACTCTGGCTAAATTGTGTTGCCAGCTCTCACTATGCTTTGCATCTTTCTTGAAGCCTCAAGCGCCTGGAGTCCTGAGATTAAATGAAGGTCTCATCTTGCATTTAAAAACTCAGGTTTTACACTTGTGGAGAAGAGCTTGAAAACGTGCTTTAAAAAAAAAAAAAATCAAACAAGAGACAAAGAAAATCCCAACTTCCTTTAAAACCAGCCAAAACCTCATCTGAAGCAAATCACATGATTTTGGGGAGCATGAGAGGTTGGCTCCTGATTATTGAACCTCTGGAGCTGACAGTGCTGGAACTGGCACAGAGTGGGCACCCCCCACGGCTGGATCCAAAACCATTAAAACTGCTGGAGAGAGAAATTGAGCCTGGGCCACAGAAATTCCTTTCTAAGAGCTTCCCGGGGATGGGGGGAGGGGAAGCAGCACCTGATCGGCTTCATCTTCCTTACACCCCAGGCAAACCCCTGAGAAAATGCAGTGAAGGGCTTTAACCAGAGATCCTAGAACAGACCCACGGAAATAGACCAACAAGCCACTCCAGGCCAACATCCCACCTCCGCCGCTGGCCAACAGCAGCTGTTTCACCTGGAAAATCCCACTGAATACGCAGAGCTGTGCAATGCTGTACCGCAGTGGGAAGAAGTGACCACATGACCCCAACAAAGGAGCCGTGTAGGCCTTAAAACTAAGAAAATAAGTTCCTGGGAAGGAAAGGTGGGAGTGATGTAGGAGCTGGGCATTTGCTGGGAGAGAGGAGGGTTGTGGGGGTCACTCAGTCATTTCTCAAGGGCTCTGAGGCAGAGGCAGATGACAAATACTGCAAGTGCAAAGTAGCTGAATGGCGTTTCAGGGCCCAAACAGTGGAGCTGTGGAGAGCAGAGAACATGGAAATTCATCAATAGGTGCAACGCAAGCAAAGAGAACTGGTCTGTTGTGTGGGGCGCACTCAGTCCTCCCAAACCGTTGCCGTGTGGCTGTAACCCAGCGCACCTGACCCAGTCGCAGCAAGGCTCAGATTCCACCAGGGCGGGCGAGCAGGCAATGCTCCTTTGCACGTATAGCGTTGCTCTGGGATCATGTGTGAATTCAGCTCCACACTCTCTGAGAAAAGTACATCCATCATTACCAGCCTAGTCCTTAGCTCTTCTGTGGGGCTTTCCATCAGTAGATCACAGGGCGCTTTGCAAAGGAGATCAGGGTCATCACCCCATTTCACAGCTCGCACCAGAGGGTCAAGGGACTTGTCCAAGGTCATCCAGTAGGAAACTTAGCCGTGGCGATACTGAGTCATTCACCCGAGGCTACACAAAGACAGTGGCAGAGCTGGGAATATCCTACACACCAACCACTAGACAACTTCCCAGCCCTCCATAAAAACAGCAGAGCTTTGCGTCTGGCTGGTGACCCGGCCACTACAAGCAATGTCAGAGGCTAGGATACTATGCAGGGTTGCTGTCACATCCCAGCCAGAACTCTAAAAGGCTATTTCCTGGGTGTTCATATCACGCACGAGAGCGCCCGTTCCTCCCCTGGACAAGGGGTTCAGAAATTGGGTGCCAAGCATTCCCATTGGGCTTTCATGCCCCATCTCTTTGGCCAGCGCAATGCAGCCTAGTTAACTCTCCTTGGGGGCAAAGGTTCAGGAGAATTTAAACACGAGGCGCTTCCCGAAAGCCCCCTTTTCCCTGGGGCACTGCCGTGGGCAGTCTCGGGTATCTGGCATCAGGAGGAACGTACCCTAAGGTCCCGCTGGGGGCTTCATACTTGGCAAGACACATTGCTGTCTGCCCAGCACCATGGCAACTGGCGCTTTCATATGCAGATATCAAAACCCGCTGCTCAGTGGGCCTGTAACAATAGCACCCTTCGGAGAATCCGGGGGAGAGAGAGAGAGAAGCTGCACAAAGACACAAGATGAACTTCCACAGCCTGAAGAGCTGCAGCCCTCTCCAAAGCAAAGCTTCGTTTCTGGAGCACCAGAGCCGGGCGGGGCGGGCGGATCAACCCGTGACCCTGTATAAAACCCTGCTCTCCTGCCTCCATCCCAGTTAAAAACTCAGAAGTTAGAAAATGCACAGGGGCTAGGGATGCCGTTTCTTGTTTCCTGGAGGCATGTTCCATTGAAGAGGTGGTTGCATTTCAGTGGCAAGTAATTACATGCGGCACTGGAAAGATGAAAGCTAAACACACTGCTCCTCTGTGTAAGCAAGCAGCTTAACTGCATGACAGCAGGTGTGAGGGGCCTTGGCGTGCACAATGCAGATCCCCTGCTCAGAGACTTGACTGGCAGAAGCTGGCATCCCCTGCGATACCATCATTAGCCACAGCTCACACCTGCAGTGTGCTCATTTTTCGTTTTGCCAGTGGGTGCCCCTGCCCAGCTTCTGCTAGAGCCAGTGGACAGGTCCAGCTCCCCACCCCCGGGGCTTTCCTCCCACCCACCCAGCTTTTACCAGGGCCCATGGCTTAGTTCCCCCCACCCATCCCTGGATGTCTGCTGCCGGGGGTGCCAACTGGTGTCCAATTTTCCAGGACAACGACACCTAACCCTGTAAGCCTTTTTTTTCGGTTACACAGTGCCCAGGACAGGTGGGGCATGACTTGGGAGTTGCCCCCCATGTCCCCGGCTGGAGCAGCAGCTCCAGGGGGCTATGCTATGATTCAGCCACTCAGCAACTGCAGGAGCAGGGAGGCACCCGTAAAAGACATTAAACCAATTAACAGCTAATGGGCGCAATCAACAGCTGATGGGCAGGCGGGCATGCCAAACAGCCTTTGCAGCTGCCTGTGTGAAAGAGCTGCTGGCTGCCTGCCAACAGCCATCATCTGAACCCGGGCAGATGAACAGCCGGTGGGTTCTGAGCACCCACAATTTACTTTCCCCATGGGTGCCTCAGCCCCTCAGCACCCATGGAGCTGGCGCCTATGCCCAGCACATCCGCTGGGTCGGGCACGGTGATCGAAGCCTGGCGCCAACAGAGAGCAGCCCGCTGCTGTCCCTGAGCAGAGCGCGTGGCGCCATCCTGCACTGGGGCAAGGAGAGAGACGCTGCCACAGCAGGATGAAGTGTTTGTGCCGAACTATGGCAAGCGCTTTGGGGCGGGACTGCTCTGCATGTATGCAGCACCTAGCACGAGGGAGCCCCAGAGCCAGGTCTATCTGAGGGGTGTCTATGGCCTTGGCACCATAGCAACTCCACATTGCACAATTTAACAGGTTTATCCTCACAGCACCTCTGTGAGGTAGGGACGTATTATCCCCATTTTAGCGATGGAGAAACTGAGGCACACAGCAGTTAAGTGACTTGCCCAAGGCCTCTTGTGTGGAGGAGGGAACTGAACCCTGGCCTCCCAAATTTTAGGCTAGGGCCCTAACCATTAGGCCGTACTTCCTCAGTCAGTCCTCTGGCTACTACTGTACGTTAAAATATCAACATCAAAGGTGAGCAGGCGGGAAAGAAGTCGCTAATGAAAGCCTGAGCCTACGCAAATAAAGAAAGCGTGGCTGAAGAGGACAGGCAGCCCAACAACCCTGTATCTGTAAGTGACTCCATGTGGGACAGAGCTGCGGCTACAGGGCAGGTCCCTCTGACCCCCCATTTCCCAGAAATCACCTCGGACTCATTAAGGCTTCCAAGCCAAACACGGCTCCAGCCGCTCTGCTCTTCAGTGGCAGCCACCCACACATCACATCTTGAGAGCCAGGTTAGAGTCCGCCCACATGCTCCCCTGGGTTGCATCAGGACCACATTGCTGCACTCTCCTGCCTTGTGGCCCGGGCGTCATGGTGCCACCTATTTGCCTCCGTTCACCACTTCCTTCTCAACATTTAGGGAAATGACACGGTTTTCGTGGGATTTCTCTCATGCACGTCATTTTGAGAACAAAAGTGCAATTGAGGCAAATAGCCCGAGAGCCTGTGCTAGCTTTCAACTCCAACAGATTTAGCAGCGCTTTGATTTTCCCTTTATCGCACCGTGGCTCAATAGAGCAGCTGCCAACATCAAGGAGGGTGGGGGCTGGGGGAATGGGATTTGTTTCAATATATATTTTAAATGAGAAAAGTGCTTCAGTTTCAAGGTCAGACATATTGACTTTAGCAGTTCCTCCTGGACACAGACGCACTTTGGACAGAGGAAAAGCGAGTGGTTTTTGTGAGGGTCTCACCACAGGACAGCAAGCCAATGCATGTGCAGTGCCTAAAGGTACGTGGTTGGATGGACATGCAGGGATGGTCTGCCCTGGGGCAACGGCACCTCGATAAAGGGTTGATGCCCCTGTATCAAATAAGCAGGACTGAGATTCTACTTAGCCACTGTAGATCTCAATGCACTGCACAAAGGTGGGCAGGTATCAGCCCCATTTAGCTGGGGAAACTGAGGCACAGGAGACTTACACCTGATTTTCAGCTGTGCCAAGCCACTGCTACCACTGAAGGAGACACTGCTAAAAATCAGGATGGAAGTGACTTGACCCAGGTCACCCAACAGGCTAGTGGCAGAGCTGGGCTTAGGACACCCAATATAAGTAAAGCTCCAGCTCCCAGTGCACTGAATCCTGCCAGCATAATCTGCACCCTTGGGCAAGCCACAGCCGATGACAGCGCCTCTCATCTATAAAAACAGGGCTACTGTTGTCAAAGCAGCGGCCCCCTAGGATTTCACACTGATCCCTATGCGGAACGCCAAGACACTCGGAAAGTCCCAGCACAGCAAGGTCAAAACCCAAATCCTCCTGCTGAAAAAACCACCATGGGTCTGCATTCCTTGCAGGAGAGAAGGATCTCCACTAGCAGCAGAGTGTCTATGACACAGATCAATTCTGATTCCACATAGACGAGGGCAGCAGTAATCACACGCTTGACAGCCTCTTATCGTTAGAGATGCTCAGATAAGTGAGCCAGCAAATCCTTTAACGAGTGGATTTTAAGATCTTCCCCCTCCCCGCGCTTTATCCTACCAGTTCCAATGACCAAACCTATCTCTAGGCTCAGAAGGATTCGATTTTTAATCCATCAGTCAAGGTTGGCAAATGTCTGATTTCACCATACATGTACGCGCGTGTGCACACACACACACACACACGAAAAAGTATTTCCGTCGATAATAGAAACGTACAGGTAGGCCAAGGCAGAACAATGCTAGAGAACACAGTTTGATTTAAGGATATTGACTTTGTATATTTTAACATAGGAGGTTGACAATCTGTGTTTTAACGGTTATAAAACTTTAATGGTTTTAATCTCACGCTCTGGCCATGTTCTCGAAGAACAGGCTTCAAGCAGCTGGAATCTAAGGGGTACATCTACATGGCAACAAACTCCACAGCAATGAGTCTCCAAGTCTGGGTCAGCCGATTCAGGCTGATGCTTAAACCCAACCTGTGGCGGGGTGGGGGGATGTTTCAGAGCCTGGGCTCCAGCCCAAGCCCCCAAACATCTCCACTGTCATTTTCAGCCCCGCAGCGCCAGCCCAGGGCAGTTGACTAGGGCTCTATGTCTTACTGCCAGGGATTTTTTCTTTTGCTCTATAGACATACCTGAGGCGATCTCATAATGGAAAACAGGGCCCTGCCTTTACCACATCATGTCTGCAGAAGGCAGGCCTCCCCGCTCTGTTCCACTCATCAACTGTGTGTACATCGTCTTTGTTCCCATCACCAGAGCCTAGCAGAGGGTCTCCCAACTCTGACTGCATTTGCTCTCCCCAACCCACCTGGAGGCAAGCCCCAGAAGCCTGGCGAAGGATGGGTGACCACAGGGCCAGAGCAGTTGAGAGTCCCATAAAGAGAGAGGTCATTGGATTGGGCAAGAAGGCAATAGGTGCTGGGTTTCCTCTACCTTCCTCCTGTGGAATGGCCCAGCTTAAAATTCAGAGGGTAACAGTAACAATCCTAGAATGCAAAGGCAGGGCAGGTTAAAAAATCTGAGCCAGAAAGAGTTTAATAAAAAATATCAAGAGACCAATCCACTTAAAAACACCACACACAAGTTTTTTGAGGGGGAGGGACGGGGGGGCAGGGACCATATTTTTGTTCTGTGTTTGCATAGTGCCTAGCACAGTGGCTCTCAATTTTTCCAGGAGGCTGATTTGTTTTGCATACCCCAAGTTTCACCTCTCTTAAAAACGACTTGCTTTCAAAATCAGACACAAAAACACAAAAGTGGCACAGCGCTGTATTACTTGACAATTGCTTACTTTCTCAATTTCACCATAAACCCTAAAAATCAATTGGAATCCAAATAGTGTACTTACGTATAAGTGTCTGGCAGATAGAGTCACTGTCCGTATAAAATTGTAGTTTGGACTGACATCGCTAGTGCTTTTTATGTAGCCTGTTGTAAAGCTAGGTAAATGTCTAGATGAGTTGACGAACCCCCTGGAAGATCTCTGCGGACTCCAAGGGTACACATACCCCTGGTTGAGAACCACTGGTCTACCACTGGGGTCCTGATCTGGACTCGGATTGCTAGGCGCTCAGAATACAAATAAGATATCATTTGCTATTCCTCCCAACCCTTTCTACGCCGAAGGGGCTGGAAGGCAGTGAAGCTAGAGGGTAGGTGTGCGTGTTAAGAACCTGAAGGAAAACAGCTTCATTATTTAAAGGAAAATAAATGCTGTTTAAAAAATGAAATTAAAATAAATAATCAGGGACCTGCTTGTGGCAGAGCAAGCCATCCCAGTTCACAGCCAATACAGGACCGCTTCTTCTGCCCCTCACTCTCACTCCTCGGGTGCTAAGGAAATAGGCTAATTAGAAAAGCAGCGTAGGAGCGAGGGCGCTCCCTGGATAATGCTGCCAGCCAGTTGGACTTCGGATGTTTTAGAAACAGGGAGGAAGAGTCAGGGGAGAGGTGTGGCTGGAAAATGGTCCGAGTTACCATCTTTAAAGGATCCCACCCGTGGAAGCTCCAAAATCAAATGTCATCCGATTTCAACCCACCATTGTCAAGACAACGAATGGGAAGAATCACATCAATGGAGATTCTAGAACACAGTCCGCTGGGGGTGGGGAGAGCAGGTGACATTGAATCCAAGACTTGCACGGATTTCTGCTCAATACAAGGCCCCACCACCACCTCTACGTGCAGAGCTCCTCACACAGAAACAAGCACAGAAGCCAGTTTCCCCTAATGCTCCTGTCAATATGAAAGGTCAGGGGGACAGGGAAAGACTAGGCAGGTCTCTGCGGTATTGAGCTCTGAGTCAATACTGATTAGGGAGGAATCCCTAATCCCTCCCAAGGCTACACACTGGTGTTTCACTTGCCAGGAACTAGACCAGAGTGCTCTGCTTATTTCACATGCCTTCCGATGGCTGCTCCGGGAGTTTGAAGGGCATTAAAGCAACACGGGCTCCCTGAAATCCCTCCACCCTCCTCACTCTCCTAGACCATTGCACCTCACTACATCCTGTTCCAAGGCTGCAGCCTACCCTAGGAAAACAAGGGGATTTAACTCGCTGCTGGTAGGAGCAAATGGGGAGGTTGCAGTATAGACAGGCCTCTGGCATCAGAGGGCTTAAAAGATCACTCTTGGTCACCGGCACAAATCCAGGCCAGGATCTTCTAAAAGGAATCTATGGCCTGGTCTATACTTACCTTCGAGATTCGGCGGCACTCGACGGTAGGTACGCAAGCGACGCAAAAATATTGCGTAACTCATGTCGACTTCGCTGCTTCCGTTCTACGCGCTGTCCACACTGCGCTGTGCCAACGGGAACAGCATTCCCCTCAACGCAGCGCTACGCCATTTTTGGAGAGGGTTTTCCTAGGTCGATTTCTGGATCGACTGAGCGGGTCTTTACTGACTGCTCAGTTGATCCAGAGAAATTGATCTGAGGGAGGCAAATTTGCCACCATCAGTGTAGACGCAGCCTAAGAGGAAGATGTGCAACCCCCATTGAAATTCATTGGGCAGATACCTCCCTTAGACATCTTTGAAAATCCCATGTCTCTGGATGGGCCATGGCAGGCAGGTTGGGTCGGGTGTTGTTTTCTACAGCAGAAAAGTCCAGATCATTGGAGACCATCCAGAACAGTCTCCTTAGTTTGGCCTCTCTGCTGAGAGTGCCAGCATCACAGAGGTTCTCCTCCTAAAGTCATGATTGGGGCAAATGGGCTGGGAAAGCCAGTCTGGGCACTGGCTGAGCTGTGGCCAACTGGAGAGTTTCCAGGGCTGCCAAACTAGTACTCAGAAATTAAAACAAAACAAAACAAAAAAACCTCGCTCAATTTCTTTGCAGTCAACATTTAATGCAGAGATTTTCTTAAGTCTAAGGCATTCAGTTGCATTTGTTCTTGTAAATTACTTACCAATTATATACATTGCACTCTTTAAAACACATATCAATCAATTGGCATGTGATCAACGTTCAATAATTGCCACTGCATAAAAATCAACCCCCCTGGGGAGGTGCAATTTAAAGTGTTAATTAATTGCTCTGGATTGGCATGGAAGATGCATGCTAATGAGAAAGCTGACTTCCTTCTGGAAGAGGAGGAGAAGAGACCACATTTCTCTTCCCCCCACCCATGCTGTAGAGCAGCCTCCAGCGTGGCCAGAATTGAAACCAGACGCGTAGGAAGTGTCTCGTTAGCAGTAATTGCTTTGCGAGGATTTGAGGTTTCCTCTCAGTGCCACCACCACCAAGTCCTTTTAAGAAGCTGCCGGGGGTTGGGGAAAGGGAAGCGGGGGCAGAACCTCTTTACACTAACATTTGCACTGAAGCTGTGGAAAGTTTACTCAGGCCACGAAGGCTGCAGGCAGCATCCTGGCGAGCGGCAGAGGATCACTGCTCTGCCGGATTAGGCTGAAACAGCAACTCCAACCCACTCGAAGGCCTGGCCTCACAGCTAAATGACTCGTGAAATTGCCTAACAACTGTCTCCCCTCCCATGCACCCTTCCAGATGAGAAGTTGTTTTTTACAAACAAGACCCCCATGGTGCCCCCTGTTAAAGGATCCAGTAGGAAGGGAGTAATTTCTCATTAGGTCTCCAGTAGGAGACCAACAGAGCCCATTCTAAACTGAAGTCAATGGCAAAGTGCCCATTCATTTCAGTGGGGCAGGAGTGGGTCCTTTAGCAGCACCAGGCTGCTTGGTGATTTCAATTTGCAGAGGTTCGTGGGAAAGCTCCTCTAGTTCTGGGTCTCCTGCACTTCTTTAAAGGCAGCTGTCACTTCAGAAGGGGAACGGCAGGGTGTTGGGCTCAGTAGGACAGCTGGTACCATCCTGCAAACTGGGCAATGACATTCTCTGTGGCCACTTGGAAACCGCCAGGTGGGATCAGACACGAGGTCTATTTGCCCAATATCTGGTCTCAGACAGAGGCCAGTACCAAATGCATCAGAGGAAGATGCAAGAATCCTGTGGTAGCAGATGCAAAGTAGCCTGCTCTCACTTTAGGTCTCACGCTGACCTTGTGTCTGTCTACACAGGGATAAACAACCCAAGGCTGGCCTGGGTCAGCTGACTCAGTTTCACGGGACTGAAAAATTGCTGTGTAGACGTTCGGGCTCAGGCTAGAGTATGATCTCTGGGACCCTAAGAAGGTGGAAGGTCCCCCAAGCCCAAACGTCTACACAGCAGTTTTTAGCTCCACAACCTGAGTCAGCTGACCTGGGCCAGCCACAGCTGAGCCGTGGGTCTTTTATCCCTGTGTAGCTGTACCCTCAGAGTAGAGCTGGGTTTATTTCCTGAAAAACAGAGGTTCCAAAATGTGTTATAATTACTGCGGACAACTCTGGAGATTCATGTTACTTCTGTTAAGCATCCAATCTGTTTCTGAAGCATGCCAAGTTCTTGGCCCCAACAACTTCCTGTGTCAATGAGTTCCAGAGTCTACTTACACACCATGCCAGCAAGGAACGGCTTACATCTGTTTTGAATTTGCCACCTTTAAATTTCATTAGAAGCCTCTTTGTTCTTGCAATGTAGTTTAACATCTTTCGTTTAAAATAAATGACTGTTTAACACGGAGAGGCTCAGCTTGTGTCTGTGGCAAAGCCATCAGAATACGCCTTTCCTATATCCTACCCAGCTCTGGCTTTGAACAAACCCCAAAACTCAGTGAGAACAGAGTGCTGGCTTGCTGACAATGGTCTGGCATCCAGTGTGAGGAGATGAGTGTCAATAACTCCTCATTGCTTCCTTGAGCTCCCACATCTGTCTCCAACATGCTGGCTCATCTTACCCTTATGCTGTAAGCTCTTTGGGGCCAGGACCATCTTTTGTTCCAAGTTTGTACAGCACCTTGCACAGTGGAGTCCATATCCATGACTGGGACTCCTAGGTACTACCCTAATAACAACCAAACAGCAATAAACTGTTTGGCTCCAAAGCCAGGCCCGAGCTCAGAGCGGCACAAGGCTGGGTTTCGGGCTTACAAGCCTTTCAGCAATCTGTGTTTTATGTCTGTCATGCAGAACTCAGAGAAGCCGGGAAGCCATGCTGAGACCACTGTGCGCTGTTCCCAATTGCATCGCTAACTCCAACTCACCAACAGGCCCAAGAAGCCAGGCAGAGGGGACAAGCAGCAAGAAAACAAAATTAAACAAACCCCTCCTTCGGATTCGAAACATGCTAAAAAAACGCAACAGAGAGGGACATCTACGTATCATGCACAACTGCATCCACCTGTGAAGGGGCTGGGATTTCGTTGTATAGCCACAAAGGGATGGCGGATGGACACACCCTACATTTCCAGCATCATCCCCCCTTTCTAAAGCACCTGTCACAGCACCCAAACACTCCCATGAACCTCATGTCTGAGCTGGGGCTCTGTTGCAATATGACAATTCTGTCCGCTGAGTTCCTCCCCGTCTGCCTTAACAAAGGCCCTGCTCTTCTGCAGAGACAGGCGAAGTACAACACTCCTTAAATAGCTGCCAGGGAGGAGGAAAGAGGGAATCAAGTACGGAGGACGGAGTGGCAGCATTATTTTTGGTGACGCTAATATAATTAAGAGACTTGAGTCGCGCTTCTCCCTCGAGCCACTTTCCAACAGTCCCTTCTGCACAGAGTATCCTTCTCCTCTCCCAACTCCGGCGGAGCTCAGATCACAAAGTCCCAGGGCTAAGACAATAGCTGCTTATGTTCTAAAAGAGCACGGCTTTCTGGGAAGATGGCCAGGCCTGGCAGCTCGCAGCAGCAGGGAATAAAAGGCATGTTTGTGCTGCAGAGCCTTTCTGCACCGGTGGGGTGCCCTTGAAGAGCTGCTGAGCAGCAGCCTGGAGGGGCTCGGAAACAACTGCAGACAGATGCTCGGGGCTTAGCAAGAGGCGAACTTGAAGAAGTGCATGGGGCTCAGAGGAGCGAGGTTCTTGTTGGGAGAGGCGAGCCGTGCTGGTGACATTAACTTGCACCCAGGCACAGACAGAC
This sequence comes from Mesoclemmys tuberculata, assembly GCA_007922155.1. Classification (NCBI taxonomy): domain Eukaryota; kingdom Metazoa; phylum Chordata; order Testudines; family Chelidae; genus Mesoclemmys; species Mesoclemmys tuberculata. The sequence goes on along the minus strand of ML675630.1, from coordinate 15,861,366 downwards.
GTACGACTGCTCTCTCCCACTGCTGCTGCAAACCAAGGGCCCCATATGGCAACACACTGACCCACTGAAGTCCATCGGAACGGAGAGTGCTCAGGACCTGACAGAATCAGGGCCATCGAGCTCCCCCTGGAGTGGGACGATGGAGTGGTGAGATGGGGAAGGCTACATTGCCAAGCCAGAAGTGTTCTTCACAAAGGGCCCAGCAATAGGGTACAAACAAATGGGACCTGAACTGTAGAGAGTCCTCCAAATCCATGCAGGAAAACAAACGCATTGAGCAGGCAGGCAGACGCGACTCCCAGTGCTCTTCCAGCCATACTCCTAGTGCTTCATAGCAGCTAGTAAAACTGCTCGCCCACGAGCAAAAGCCAAGGTCTGGTCTACGCTGCAAAACTTGATTGGCATAGCCACGTTAGCCAGGAGTGTGGGAAAAGAAGAAGAAGAAAAAAAATCACCCCACTAGCTGTCAGGGTTGAAACCCAGGCAGCTGGGCCCAGTGGTTAAGGGAGCTCCATGCCAGTGGGAGTTTCAGATCCAGGAGGTCAGGAATTGAGGTCACGGGCTGAGATTCAGACACCAGGAGTTAGGACCAGGAGACAAGAGCAGGTAGCATGGGGTCAGCAGTCCATACCAGGGCGGAGCCGCGTTGTAGAGATGACTTCCGGTTCCCTTCCCTCTCACATAAGTAGGGGGAGCGGGCGAACCAGGCACTCTGAAGCCTCCTATCTGAGCTGGGCTTCAAAGAGTTCTGGTTCTAGCTGATGCCTCTAAGCCATCGGGTGGAGCATGATGATCCCCCAAGACCCATGTCCAAGACCCCTGGTCATGACACTAGCTGGCATAGCGATGCTGGGAAAATCCCTGGTGTAAACCCAACTATGCCGAGAGAAGAGTACTTCTGTCAGAAGAGCTACAGTTGTTCAGGGAGGTGGGTGTAGCTATGACACCAGACGTCCTTCTGTTTGCCAATGATGCATCGCCACTACAGAGCTATGTCAGCATAGCAGCCCAGTCAAGGCTCTGTAGTGTAGACAAGCAGTAAAAACGTAGTTTTGCTGGGATAGTTGCATCTACACTATGAGCTTCTGTCAATCAAAGACCAGACCTCTTCACACCAGAAGGCGGCTATAACATAGACCTGTCCTTTTTCCCGCATTGCCTACATGGAAGGGCTTGTCTGTGTCTTCACTAGACTCTTACCTTGGGTGAGCTGGATTGCCAATTAACCTGAGATAATTAACACGCTTGTCCAGGCTAATGCAGACGCTCCCCACACCTTTGTTCTAAGTTACAAACATTTGCTCATCCTCCGCTGATCCCTTGGGTAAAAACAGGTGTTTGCAGCCTGGATCGACACAGCCTGGCCCCCCTGGCTGTGTCCTCCCTGGCAAATTAACTCATTGTGAATCATGATTTTCCTTGTGAACACACTTGGGATTCACACACCAACCCCCATCCCCACCCAGCCGGGCCACTGCCGCACCATGCCATGAGACAGACTCCATATTCTAGGTATACGGCAGAGCGGGAGCTAGCAAAAGGAAGACAAGCTAACTTGTCTGCAAACACACGGCCAGAAGCATACAGAACTGCCTCCTATTTTCCGCCACAAGCGAAATCTGCAACGGAGACAGCACCGTGGTGCCTTCACTTGTGGAGATCCACCTCCCACGCTCCAAAGTCCTCGACCATGCAGCAGTTTTACCCCCACTGTGCTCTTGTTATACCTCTCCCCACATCCCTGCCACTGGGCCCCTTTTTCCTTCCAACCAGGGCTTGAGCCATTCCCTGCCCACCCCCTTTATCACTGCCTCAGGCTGGAATAACGGACTCCACAGCGTCTTTAAAACAGCCTCTTTAAAATAGCCGTGTCTTACTGCAGCAGAACAAAATGCAAATCAATTAATCTAAAAACCAAGCTGGCCTCTTATTTCCCTTTCTTTTTATGATGCTTTAAAGTTGCTTTTCAACTGTCCTGAATAATTGAAGTTAACATGAAAATTTAAAGTCTTTCAAGATTCCATTAAAATTCATTCTCTCTCCCTTTGGAGAATTGTCATTGCCGGAGTCCCATGTAGGGCAGACTGCATAGGCAGCTGCCTTAGCTGTGAAGCATTTAACTCCATTCTCCCTGGCTAAAGACAACTCCTTCTCCCAGTCTTTTGATGGGGATCCTACAATAACATTCCCCAGCTATTCCTCCTCCTCCAGCCCCACCCCAGCCCTTCCTTCCCACTCCAACTTGATTTCCATTCATACACTGCCAGCACCATCCCACAGATAGCCCAACTCCCATTTGAATCCTATTTATTCCCTTTACATGCCTCGCCTCCCCTCTCCCAGCAATCTAGATCCAACCCACTGCACGAGCATGGCAAAATAATCCAGTCCTGAGTCACGCTAAAGAGAAAACCAGCCCGACTCCTGCTTTGCAACATCGGGTTAAAGTTTCCCCATCCCAGGCTAATTCTAGTCAATATTTATATAGTGCCACTGGCATGCATTACACTTCACAGACTGTAGATAATAAGGCCCTTAGAGACGATAGAACGGATACAAATCTTCATGCTTCAGGCATAAGCCAACCCCTAAATGATGGTGAGTAGGAAGACGCTTTTCCTTGGGACAAGTTACTTCATAGTTTCTATAGGGTTTCTTGCACTTTCCATTAAAGCATCTGAACTGGTCATTGTCAGACATGCACTGGTCTAGCTGGAGCATTGACTGATCAAAGATAGCAACTCTTACATTGCAGGAATTTCTGATCTAGATGAGATCTGATGACACAAGGAATTATGAGAGCAGACACCCTGATATTCGGTGTACAGAGAGTAGATTGATTCATACAAAACACTGGGAAGGGAATCCAGCTCTTGGCAAGCCTGCTGTTTTCACAGAAAGCGGATAAGAGGTTTCATATCAGTTGGCTTTGTTTGCTTTAGCCATTAACCTCACACAGCCCAACTTTTTCTGAAGGGGAGATGTTGAGTCAAGTTAGGTTTTGAAAGAAATAAATCAGCTTAGGAAAAAATCTGAGACAAATGGCAGTGTTTCTATGAAACATTTAAAGATATTTTCATATTGTATTGGATCCAGATTGATTTTTAGACACATTCACATCTGTTCCCTTGCACTGTTTGCAACCCAAACAGAACATGCTAGAGCTTGAGAATCTAAAAAAGTGAAACCCTCGAGAAACAATGAAAATAACAAGACCACAAACCAGTTAAAGCTCAGTCTTTTTTGCTGCGGCTATTAAACCAACCCTTATGGAAAAAGTTCTATAGAATTTAACAGATGTTTCAAACATTTTGAACCATCAAACAGAGGGGGGAAAAAAGCTCTCTCTTTGCTGTACCATTCCACCAGATGGTTTAAAAAAAAAAAAGAAAAAAAGCCTACAGAAGGATCTAAATGAAAGTCATTGGGCCACATTCCCTGCTGGGTTAAATCAGTGCACTTCAGAGAAGTGACTTCTATGGCAATCTACACCAGCTGAGAATCTGACCTTGTAGATTTGGAGTAGCTGCTACAGGATCCTATTGGTTTCACCTGTAGTAAATTCCATACAGCTGTTCCAAAAGGGAAAATATCAATAAGTGAGAACATTGGTTTTAAGTTTGATGGTTAACCTCACTGTGTCCTTTTAACGCACAGCGACACCTATTTGTTGGCAAAGGAAGGGATAGGCATTTTTGGACAAACAAAAGGTCCTACAAGCTGGATGAGCACCAACCATTCATTTTTCCATGCCCACATGTGACTACCCCTCCTCCATGGTGACAGTAGCTCTTCACTCCACAGGTGCATGCCTAGGTCAACAGAACAGTCACATCTCCTGGGACAGGCAGAGAGGCTAATCCCCTCCATCCTTCAGGAAGACCTCAGGGGTGAAGGTGGGGTCAAGGAGGAGGAAGTTAAGAGCCTGGGAGGTGAGTCCCTAGACAAATGGTTCTCTCAGCTCAGCTCCAAACCAGGGGGGAGTTCATGGAATTTGCAAGCCCTTGTCACGTCTGAGGACCAGCTCCCTATATTACTATTTAATTATGATGTTGCCCAAAGGCCCCAGTCAGGATTGGAGACTTGCTGTACGAGATGCTGCTCGAAACCCCATGCCATTCTCACTCTCACCACTTCACGCCCACAAGCACACAGAAACATGTCCTGAGCATTAATCCTGACCCGCTTCAGCTTCACCTTGGGGCTCAATTTCAACACAGCAACCTGACACCCCAAAACACATCCTCTACCTTCCACAAAGCCAAGCCAGGTCCCTGAACTGGTACCGCCTGGAGAGCCATGCGCCACACTAGGGAAGAGCACTGAACTCACTTCCCCCCGCCAGCCATCACTTGGTGCTAAATCAGCCAGTCATGCCTGGGACAGGAGTGGGAAGCGACAGAGGATTGACGATACTCAATAAGTACACACTGTATTTAAGGGCAGAGCATAATTCAAGAGGCAGATGTCAGGATTCCACTCCACAACATTACGTCTCCAGCTGCGAAATACTGAAAGCAAAATAAGGACCATTAATCCAAGAGAAAACAGGCTGTGAAACCAAGTGGCATTAAAGCCAAAGGATGCCTGAAAGGGATAGGGGGTGCTAGGAAGGAGCCATTAGCCTTTTGCCTAGGGCAAATAAACAGGTTGGAATTTGTTTGCCCAGCAAAGCTGGCAACGTGGTCTAAAAATCTGGTTACATCTTTCCATCTGGAAAAATCAATTGTAGGGGTTTGGGTGAGAACACGCTGCCCCAGTACTTTACACACTGGACATCAGCCTCCACAGGTGATCACCCCTCCCTCCCCTTTCTCTGCTCTTTGTCAAATTGGAGGAGAAGGGTGTGGGCAACAAGCCAAGAGGTACAGGTCAGCCGGCCCAAGATGCTGGTCTCAGCCACATGCGATGCTTGGAGGCTCCAGCTCACAGCAGGCTGCTAGATCTTGCATTCACATTCTGGGATCTAGGAAGCTTTGAATAGTTAGAGACTGGCCCAAGATAGTCAGTCCCAGTCAGATCTCTGCCACCTCCACACGGAGATTTGGGTCACATCATTTCCGAGGAACTTTTGTGTGACAGCAAAATGGCAGGTGCCCACCCTGCGGGCTTTGAGCAGGTAGTTCCACCAGTGGCCCCTACAATCGTGCTTACCAGGGTCCCATGGTAGTGGGGTAATTCCCCCCATACAGCAGCCTGGGATCCCAAGCCAGATAACCAGAGCTGCAGTCGGGGTGCATGCCCCATCGCATGTGGGACAGCACCACTCTCCCCGCACGGGGAGGCACTCGCAAGCAACAGCCTTGCAGAAGCACCCCGCACGTTGCTGGAATTTTCACCTCCAGCGCACAGCCGTCTAGATCACCAGCCTAGCCAGGCCGGCGAAAAAGCAGGGCTCCCATCTCCAGACCTGCATGTGTAACTGCAGCTAAAGCGTGCCAGCTGGTTTGATCTCCTTACTCCACACCCATGCTGCGCCCCTGGAATCCAGCACATGGTGACCCTGGCCAGGATGGCGGTTTCCAGCACAATCCAACCAATCTCTACAAAAGCTCAGTTCCCTATTTACAAACCTCCAGCGAACGGTGGAAGAGAAGGGACCGGGGGCAGCCTGGAATCACCACACTGGGCACATGGCGTGGACTTTCTTTTCCATACCCACCCTCCACACCCACCCACCCTGGCACGTGCTCCTCCTCCATCCCCAGGCAGACGCGAGTCTCACACCTCACACCCCAAACCACTGGTGAGGTCAGGGACCGGCCAGAAAGAGTCTGGTGCCAGAGCGTGCGCACAGATGCTGTCCCGAGGCACAGTACGGCCCTCCCCTTGAGCCGCCTTCTCTGTGTCAGGACACCGGCACCCTGTCTTCACCAGTCACTTAAATCCCCCAAAAGGAAGGCAAATCCCATTCTTGCCTATTGATGAAGAATCCAGAATCCACGGCAGGGAAGGCAGCATGTGCAAGAGAAACAGCACAAGAGGGGCTGACTAGTCTGGAGCACGGATCGTGCCCTTCCCCATATACCCACCCTGCAAACTTACTCCACCATGTCCCTTCCTGGGCAATATTTAGCATGGCCTTGTTCACTAGAGCAAACTCTTGAGAGACCCGAGTGGGATCTGCAGGGAGGGATCCAGGAGCCCAAGTCCGAGAGGGGCATGACAAGTGAAGGGGACAAGGTAAGCCAGCATGTTACTTGTTACCACCTAGACAAGCTCTGCACTGCCCAGGGCTTGCATCTAGTGATCCTGGCCCAAAGAGCTCACTCTAGCACCACAAGCCAGGCTGCCCAAGCTATCCCCAGGAGGGAGAGGACACTTATGTCACTGTGGCTGGCTCACGTCTCAGGGGCACTGTAAAGGCCACGTAGTAGAGGATGAGGGCAGGGGAAAAGTGGGACTAGGGAGTCCACTCAACACAGAAACGTGGAGACATGAGTGGGGAGAGCCAGGCTGGCATCAGTGGCAGCGTAGAGGGGCAAGCGACCAGAGATCAGAGGTATAGGCGAGAAGAGTCATTACAGGGTTGCAGAGCCAGCTCCCAGCTGAGCTGGGAACGAAGGAAACCAGGGCAGTCAGTCCTTTAACACTCTTATTTCTCCCCCCAGCACCTCCCTGAAAAAGAGACAGAGGAGCAGGGAACTACGCAAGTTACCCACACTAAGCACATGCATCCCCTCACCTACTGGAAACCCTGATTTACTGCTGGGGCTAAATCAGTCAAACTAATTGCTCAATTGACCTGCAAAAGATCCTCTCTCCCTCCCTCTGCCAAGTGTGTGGCAGGGAAATAACGCTGATCAAAGCCCCCGTTAGACAAAGCAAAGGGCCTGGATAAAGGTGATGGAAGAACCACAACCTCCAGAGACTCCAGTGAGAGCGAGATAAGCATTATCAACAGCACAGAGGACGGCACAGTCCCCTGCGCCCCCTAACACTGCCGACAGCCGGCTCAGCGCCTCACGGAAGCTGAGCCAGATGAATGCCAGCAGAGGCAAGCCCAAATCCCAGGGCTGGGTGCACACAATGCACTCCAGAAGTGGCCCAGTTTCCGCTCACTCCCCTCCTCTCCTGTCCTCCCACTCCACACAGCAGCAGGAATTAACTCTGCACGGGGAGGGGAAAAGACGTTGGCAGAGCAGCGAGTTAAATGTATCAGGCCTTTCATGTTTGCAGAGCCCAGCCCCAGGCAGGATGTGACCCCCAGTTAAATGGGGGCTCGTTACAGAGTCATGTAAACCCACCCATATCATGGAATAATGGCCTGGTACCCTGGCCTGTACCGATGGCATGGTCTGCTTTTATCTAGCTCATTGATCTCTCAGGTTGATGATTAAACCAGATTCACACAAATGCTAAGGGGAGAAGAACTCAGACTCCTACACCTCCTGCCCCACAAAAATACACTTACATCCCGCTGCCCCGGAAGGGGTCAGCATGGAGTGACTACGGCTCTCTAGGCGAGTGTTACAGCACAGGTAACTAATGGCACCACCACGCCGGCCACCAGCTCCACAACGCTGGGAGAACGGATCCACCCTCCTGCCCATATCCAGATAGAAGAGAGATTTCTCGCGTCCGTTCTGTGCCCTGAGAGCTGGACCCCGCTAAAGGGATCAGAAATCACTTGCTATTCTACCTGAACGCTGCAGCACGGCACGCCAGAAACAAGCCTTCCTGCGCCATGGACTGGTTACAAAAAAGCAGCAAAAATGTCACTTTTTGCCTATGGCCAAGAATTTCCAAAGCACCTGGTGAGTTTTGGGTGCCCAACTTGAGACATCTGATTTGTGCTCAGCATTTCCTGGAAAGCCACCTGCCGCTGCGCCCCCCCCCCCAAATCTCACGTCCTTCTCCAATTCCACACACAGCTACGATCGACCGATCCCGGCACCTTTCATCCCAAGCACTTTTCAAGCCACACATATTAGGAGGCAAGCCAGGGCCGAAAGGAGGTCAGACAGGGGAGCATCATGCTGGTGAAAGGATGTGTATGTGACCGGGTGAGGCAGAGAGCTAGCAGGAAGATAGTCACTCCTAGATTGACTAGGATTTCTCAGGCTGCTTTTTCTTTAAGCCTTGGACCCCTTTTAAGCCTGTCTGTGCTGAAAGCTCTGAGGTGTATTTTCCAGCCCAGAGGAGATAGGGCCAAAGAAGATCCAAACAAAGGAGAAAGACAGAAGCTCCTAGTTCAGTCAGCCTTGAGTCTAAAGAGGGCCCACGCACCAGACATCCAGCTCACAGCACAGCTGCTGACATGCAAGGGTTGGGTGCAGGGCGAGCAGCAGGTCCTCGGATCGCTGCTGGCTGACGCTGCCACGCAGGTTCTCCTCCGGCCCTAGTCTGAACTAAGCACAGGCTGAGTGAACCTGGGTGGCAGAGCCCACAGAGCCCAGGATCCTCCAAAGAAAAGCTCCTTTATACCCATCGCAGCCTGCTCCCATTTCTCAAGGGACACTGCAAATTCCTCCCACAGTTCAAGCGCAGCAGTGATAAGCAGCTTATGTTGTACTCCCTTCCCCGGGACCCTTTCACACCCTCCAGGGACTGTAACCAGCCTGAAGAAACTCCAGAGATTGCAAAGACACCAACAGAGAGCACAGTCAACTTACAACCCATCAGGCTTGCAGCGGGGCTGGAAGCCAGTGCGGGCCCCTGCTGCAGCAAGTTCATTTGCTAATGGCATGAGCTGAATATCCTAAGCGGGCTGCAGGGATGCTCAAAGAGCAGGGACAAGGCCATGCTCGTTTGCGACTACAAAGTCAACTGAACAGCTCACAGCAAGTTGGAGAACGCTGGTCTGAGCCAGGGCTGAATGAGTCTAAGCATTTACGGATATTCAATAAATCTCAGCTCCCCTCCCCAGTCCCCGGTCTAGGAAGCACACCTAGCCACAGTTTTACAGAGAGGGAAACTGAGACACAGGAGGACAAAGGAACTTGCCCTAGGCTACCCAGTGAATAAGTGGCAGAACTGGGAACAGAACCCCCAGTGATCTAATTCACAATACCTTCCTTTAACCTCTAAGCAACACTCCCCTCCCAGAAGGAAGCCAATGTCAAGGACTTTCAGAGGGGGGAAAAACAATGCCCCTTTCTCATTGCAATGAAAACAATGGAGATAAAATCTCTACCTTAGGTTCACCTAGCTATCCTGGCCTGTTCCAGTGAGAGGAATTCTTAACCCCACTTCACCCCACACTCTCTCCTCCCCAACATATCCCTCTTCAGTTCCAGCAGGATGAACGTAGCATTTCTGATTTCTTTTCCTAACCCACTAGTTTAGCAGCATTTCTGTGCAGCTGCTAGACAGCTGCCACATTCCACCCCAGAGGAAGCTGCATTTACACAGTGAGCAAAGTAGGTCCTGCAGGAAGTATCCTACAGTATCCTATTCCTGAAACTGACTGCAGATCAAATACATTCTGTTTTCTTCCCCCCTGCCCACCCTCAGCTCTCCTTCCCTGAGACAGGATGTGCTCGTTTGAACCACTCCCTGGGGAAAGGAGAGATCTGGGTCCCTACCCAGACAGAGCAACAACACACACCCCTGTGTTTAATCAAGGGGCCAAGCCAAGTGGTCCAGCTGTTTCCCTTTACAGCTTTGATTCTTTCCAGATGCGGCGCTCGGGAGCCAGAGACCATCTTAGCCTCAGTGCGGGGCCTGCGCTGTAGACAGGTGTTCCTCCGAGCACAAGCCAACGGATGCTACCGCCGGGAGCACGGACTGTCTAGAGCAGGCTGGTCATCCACCCCCAAAGCTGCCTTCCCTGAAGTCATGGACCAGAACGCTTGAGCCTGATCCCCTGCGGAGAATTCGCAGAGGCATAATTTACCATGGGAACAGCCAGCCGGTTAGTTCTCTCCTCCTATGGGCTGTTTCTCTTGGAGCTTTGCCAGCAAGGAAGTGGCCGTTCCGTTCTCACAGGGCCAGGAATTACCCCCCTGAGAAACTCCTCAGGCCTTCCCCGAGCGTCTTTGGAAGAGGTTGCTCTGAAGCCAGCGCCGGGGGAGGTAGGGAAGTGGGGCGAAAAGGGAGGCAGACTAGGGAAAGGCATGAGAGCACTGGGAGAGAAAGAGCAGAGGTCATGGGGCAGGAGGAGAACAAGGCAACAGACATGGAATAGATGGGATGTGTGGCTGCGTGGGGGGGCACAAGTCAGATCTGGGCATTTGGTTCAGCCCTCGCGTTCCATCTCATTCCTTGCTTTGCGCGTTTAGACTTGAGGGTGGGGGAAGACAGGAGGAAGGGATGGGGTGAAAGCCAGAGAGACGGAAGCACACGCTAAAGGGGACACATGGAGAAACGCACTGCAGGGCAGGGCAGCCGAGAGGCCATGCAAAAGGAGGATCTGTTCTCTGTGCAAAACACCTCCCCACTCCCAGCCCCACAGTGCTAACCAGAGGCCCTTTTACCAAGGGGGTGGGTGTTTCATCGGAAGTGTTACGGCCAATAGGGGGGTGGAAGCCCAACAGAGAAGCAGCAGCAGCCGGATGCTGCAGGGTTGCCAAAGCTGCTGGAGTCTGTAAATTGAGCAACAATCTTTGAACCCCATGTGAGGAATGCGACGTGTTCCCCCAAGCCTAGGCAGAGTGGGGCAGGGGGGAAGGGAACAGTTCATTCCTGCCAGCCACTTCTCCTCACCTGTGGCCTACACTGCAGAGTATCGACTCCCGCCCATCTCTGGCTGCCCTGCCCGCCCCTGCTGGGTTCAGGACAAGGAAAGGCAGGGCATTGGTTGCCGCTGCAGCATCAGCCATAGTAACAGGCATGCAGCCACCTGCACTAGCAGCTGTGCCGAGGTTGTACTGCACCTCCCACTCCAACTTACTGGAAATCAGTTATAGAAACAGCCCCGAGCAAGCTCGAGGCGTTGGCTCAGTGATCCCAAAGCATCGTTATCTTAGACGCCGAAGCCCTTCCAGAATACAAATACACTCACTTGGCCACCTGTATGCCTGCTAAAACGGCAGTGTTGACGCTTTCTGCGTGCCCACAACTGGGCATCCATGTCCATATTTTGACATCCACAATAAAGCTGCTGGACTGTCTGGTTGCACCTAGAACTCAGGCAACCAGATGCTGAGCTAAATTTGTTGTGGGTGCAGAGATAAAGGCCCAACAATTTTGCACCCACAAAAACCAGAGACTGATTTAAAACGTGGCTGAAAGGACCTTCTGGAGCAGACTGTCTCTTCTGTGTGCATATTACATCCCACACAGATCCCATGACACTACTTGCAAGGCTAGAGGTTTGCCCCTGAACATAATCCTTGGCCAAAAATTTCTTCCCCCATGCTCCATCATCAGTGTGGCCAATTAGCTTCCACTCCAGAAAGGGCTTGCTTTTCAGTGGTGCTGGATGGAGACGGCTGTGTAGATCGACCCCTGGACGTGTACATGGTGTTACTTCTGTAGCTGCTAGGCGCTGCCTACTTCAGGCTGTTCTATTCTTGGTGTAACCAAGGCTCCTAAATTGAGCAAGATGCCCTGCTGTCAGACCTCAGCCCTGCTCCCTGTCGGGATTAAAAGGTGCAAGTGCATAATGGAGTATAGAAATGCCTGTGGTGAGGGGAGACAAATCTGGAGTCATTTCCCTGCAAATACCAGCTCCTCTCAGCCGTGGACACACAGTCATCACCGCCAAGATGTGACATCTTCCCCGGCATTAGAGGGGTTCATGACACAGCCGGGTCAGAGACACAGGAGTAGGACAGACACTGAGGGAAGCTCCTAGCAAAACAGACAAGCCCTCATGTGCCTCTCTATATGAGTGGCCAAGTTGGGTTTCCCCATAGCTATCATTTCTCTCCCACGCAGTAAAATAACCCCACTGATTAGCAGACCCTGTGGCTGCATCTGGAGAGGGGCTGGAGCAGAGGCACTGCAAGAGAGGTCTGGCGAAAAGGAACATCAGACGAGATAGGAGGAGAGTGGTTGCTCCAGCAAACGCTTCCTGCGCTGGACATGGCTTCGTGTCCTAGGTGACAGGAGCACTCGTTATGTAGCATGGTAGGGTATAAGAGCTTTGGGCATGGACCAGGACTGCACCATGCTGGGTTCTGTACAAACACAGAACAAGGATGGCCCCTGTGCCAGAGAGTTTCAAAGCAAGTATAATTTACAGTATTGTATTTAAAAGTTGTATTGTTTGGTTGCCCCCTTCATCCGATCCATTATGTGCCACGTCATCTTAGATTGTCAGCATTTCAGGGCAGGAACCATGTCTTCATGGGCATTTGTCCTGCCCCTCGTTTGATGGAGCCCTCTTCCGCCTTCAGCCTCTGGTCACTCCTGACACATGAACATTAAATACTCATCCTCCCCCACGTCACAGATAGGGAAACTGAGGCACTGCAGGGTAAGTCTCTTCCTCATGAAGCCAAGCCAACATCAGAGCCAGGAATAGAAGCAGGAGTCCTGGCTCCCTGGCTGTAACCAACAGGCCATGCTGCCTCCCCCACAAGCTTATGCTCTTTAAAAAGACAGCAAAATGAAGCCGATCCTCCTTTCCACACAGGCCAGGACAAAGTGGCAGAGCCCAGCTTTCCACAAGCCCAGCAAGCGGGTGGCTGAACACAGACGTGGTTCTTTGTGAGCAGGGTTAAAGCCCTGTGCCCCCTGACTTCCCAATGCCGCACAAAAGCTGCCCACCTTATTTTCTCCAGGGAAAAACAGGCTGCTCATGAAGGCCTGCCTGTGAGCACATCTCCCTGCCTGCCCCAGAGGGAACCACCCTCTGTAATGTGATTTTCAGCCAGCCCTGCATCAGGAATTCCCTCCTCCTCCTTGTTACAACCAAGCCAGGCGGTGGGGAAAGTGAGAGGATGCACGGATATTTACCATAAAGAGCTCAGCCCTCTAACAGGAGTCTTTGTACACACGGGGTTTTGTTGCTGGTGCGGCTTACGGGCCTCTCTGCAGGGCTGCCCTCCAGCAGGGAAAGCGATTGATCTCACCCGAGCTCCGATAGGAATGGTATGCAGTGTGGCTCTGGGAACAATGCGCTCAGGGCCTGGCACTCTTCCACAGCTGGCTGTGGGGTGGCAGAAAATTCTCCTCTCCGACCCTTAGCGCATTCCAAATGAATTTTCGTACTAGCCCAACCCCACCCTACCCTCCACACTGGCTTCCCTCTAGGACAAATAGCTTCTTATATGGCCCCAAAGCAGGGAATGCAAATACTCACTCCCGTTTCCCCCTCCCAGCTCTAAACAAAAGGCCACGTGTAGAGAGAGAACGAGAACTTTCTGCTGAAGTGACTCGCTAGGCTGATGGTCTAAAGCCCAAGGAAGAGGGGACAGTCCGGGTCACGCTCAGTCCTGCAGTCTAAAGACTGAATCGCATGCAGAAATACCATGCACCATACAGGGCATTGGCAAAGGATCCCAAAGCACTGGGTCAGGCTTTATAGATGGGGAAACCAAGGCTAAGCAACCTGCCCCCGGTCTCACAAAGTAAGTGGCAGAGCAGGGAATAGCACCCAGTGACCTGACTGAAGTGTGGGCTAATGGAGGGTAGCGAAGGGCAATTGCTTTTTTAGGTAGTCCACTGATGACATTCACCCCGCCCCCTGTACTCAGCTGGTGTGAAGCTGGGACATGTGGTAGACTTTTGCATACAAATGGAATTTTTTTTCTGTGAGGAAGGGGGTGGCGGGCACCTCTCAGGAGCCAGAAACCCCACCCAGATTTCAGAGGTCAAAAAAGCTTTCAGGAAAGACCCTCAGAATCTGTACATTAAAAAGCACCGACAAGGGCTTGAGAAAGAGTGATGAGTCCCCCTTGCCAGCGGCTTGAGTGGGGGAGGAACCAGTTAAGCCAGGCCTGCAAAAACCCGTGGCTGACTGGGTGAGTTCTGTGCTAAACTGCAGTTTGTATAATTGAATCCATTAAGCAGGGCACAAGCTGAATCTGAGATCTAAGCAGTGCCTGTAAATCAAGAGGTGCCGAGGATAAACGATGGGCCAGCAGGTTAAGTCTCCATTTCCTCTGCCATCATAGTCACTTGGCTTGCTCATTTAAAAAAAGAAAAAAAAAAAAAAAAAAGACCATAGCCTCTCCAACATGCCCAGCCCCGGAGCTCCTCAGTTAGCGTTGCCTGGACAGCCCCAGCCACAGGGCTTGTCCCCTAGAAGTGTGCCTCCACCAACATCCTAGTGACAAGATGCCATCACCTCCATGACAGCAGAAGAGACCCTCCTGTTTGATAGAATGAAGAAGTGAGTTTCTCAACTGCAACTCAGGATAATTCCCAACCGGGAGACAGAAACTGTGTCAAGAGTGAGGTCATAGGCTGTAGGGTTACCCCCTAGCAGACATTCCTAGTTCTAAGGGTTTTGTACTGGGCTTCATCTCAGACTTTATGTTTTTCAGATATGCAGGAGTGTGTTAATGCCACTAGGCGCTGGGGAGGACGAAGAAACCAAATCTTCACTTTCTATGGCATTTTGGTCCCTGGATGGGGTAGGAACAACCCAGAACCACAAGATTTCTTGTTGTTCTGGCCCTGTAAAGAGTTCCCTTTGGGTTAGGCAGAAGATTGGTTGGGTGTAAGGCAGGCTAACCAGGATGCTTCTGTTCTTTGTTTTAGTCAGGTTCCTGCATGGCCCAGCAAGTCAGTGCGATCTTGCGTCACTCAAACGCAGTGGTAAAAGCAAGACGGCAAGAGTCAAGGCAGAACGGTTAAACTCTCTGAATCCACATATTCAGATTCAGAGAAGTTAAGTCACATTAATTATACCTGAGCACTGAAACGTCGCAGCAACACTCCACAGGCTGGGGAGAACGCATGCAAGCCATCAGCAGGTTGCTTGCCAGATCAAGATTTAGTGGTCTCATCTCGTGTTATCCTACCACTGAGGCTTTTGAACTGGTCAATCTGCTGGATAAAGATCATCCACCAACCAGTACACACAGGATTGTTTGGAGGTGGGAGCTAGCGTACATAATAGTGGGCTGATTGATTGAGGACCAGGAGGATAGCACTGGGCGAATGTTATGTCTAATATCACAAGACAACAGTAAAACTGTGGGCCAAGTTTTTCCAAAAGCGACTAATGATTTTGGGTGCCCAAGTTGGCACTTTAGAATAGGGCCTTGTTTTTTAGAGGGCAGGTGCTTGGCATGCTCTGAAAATCAGGCCCCTTGAGGGTGCCTCAAGCTGAACACCCCAAAAAAATCACTCTTGAAAATCTTGGACGTCGTCTCTGGCTCCAGGCGACAGGCTAATCCAGATCAGACAAGCACCTTCTGCCAGCCTTCACTATGGCTATAGGATGCTCTAAGTGGAGCAGCCAGCTCTCCTGGTATTTTAAAGCCTCGCCCTGCATCCATGTTGCACAGTCGAATGTCTTGCTTGGTTGTTACTGGAAGAACCTGAGTGAGCTGATAAGGGATTCTCTGAGCCAGGTTGAATATAGTTGCCATGCAGAGAACAAGTTAATAACACTCCAACACACTTAGCTGCATTAAGAGTCTTCTCTCAACCACCCTTTTCTTTCACTGCTATATTTAGGCCTCTTATATATCCCCATGAATTGACTACATTAGCAGATAGACAATGTATGGATTTTCCTCCCTCAGGAATCTAATCTTCCTTAGAACAGCAACAGTTTAGGTGCTCATGCTAGGATTTTTTGGGGGGGTATGTCACATAAACTCCCCTTGCTTAAGAATCATTAGATCTGCTCAGCTTTGAGATGGACAATCAGGCCTACGGATTCCTGTGTGCCATAAAGAGTAGGGTAGCGCCAGTGGGTGTACCAGAAACAGGTGCTAACTTCCCTGCAGCATCCCCATAACCTCTGCCAATGCAGCTCCATCCTGACCTGTTGTGCTCCTAGTGAGACCTGTCCTAGGCTCACCCACAGCCTTGACACCGTTCCACATCCCCCGCCACAGGAATATGCTGCCCAGCTCCACTCCTGCCCCTCACCCTTTTCCTAGCCCGGCATCTTCTGACTGGACGTGGCTGAATGCATGACTTGGGCAAGAGTAAAGGAAGCCACGGTAAGACGGGCTAGGCCATCAGCTGGGGGAATGCTCCTAGAATGTGTCCACCAAAGCCAGCCTGAAACAGCCTCCTGTCCCATTCTCGACAGCCCTCCTACCCTTCCTAAAAGTCACCCAGGAGGCTCCTTTCCAAGCTAGCCCCAAAAGCCACTCAGGGGAGTCCATGGGTAGTACGTGTACACACAGCACATGCGCGCACACACCAGCAAATTGTTTTCTCCCTGGTCCC
The DNA here is from genome assembly GCA_007922155.1 of Mesoclemmys tuberculata. NCBI lineage: Eukaryota > Metazoa > Chordata > Testudines > Chelidae > Mesoclemmys > Mesoclemmys tuberculata. The sequence goes on along the minus strand of ML675630.1, from coordinate 15,845,121 downwards.
AAAACTGGGATTTATGAGACCTTGGAGTCTCGCCAGCCCACCCACCACGGGCTGACAAGCAGCAGGACCTCTTCCCTGCCTGGATGTGCCTTTTATGGCAGTACTGCTAATATGATTCACGTCCACGCCTAGGCTACCAGTACTGATGGGTGGGAAGGGGACAGTCCCATTTGTTCAGTCAGTGGGATTATGCACAGGCGTTATGAATTCTCACATTGTTTCTCTCCCTCCTCCCCGAAAAGGCCACCTTCTCCACAGCTCAGCTACCTCGCACTCCCATGAGCCATGCACCCAGCCAACCGTTCCACCAGGGCACGCAGGCACAGCTCTATTGATTTCAACCGAGTTGCCCCAGGCTATGCCAGCAGTGAATTAGGACTTTTCTCGACTCAGTCCCTGCATCGCTGTGCCTTGGCACAGGAAAGCTGGCATGAGCAGCCCTAGTTGCGGGTTCCCAGCTTGCCACAAAGGGCTCAGCTAACCAGCTCCACTTTGTGTTGCCTGACCCAGATGAGAAGTATGGCGAGAATTCACTGCCCACAAACATCACTCGAGGCCAGGGGCTCTGACTGCATCACTGATGGCAGAGCAAAGCCTTCTAGCACCTGAGCCAGCGGAGATCCACGGCAGCCTGGCATAGCAGCACTACCCAGGGAGTGATCTGCGCGAGACGCTGTTTCAGGCAGGTGGGAAGCTTGAAAGCAGCTCATAACTAAAAACACCCCTGGCAACCGGCAGCCGAGTCAACAGGGGAACATCCCCCCAATTAATCTCTGCCAAGGGCCACATGCAGAAGGCTGGATGAGAGTCCCCTGCGGCTGGGATGGAAAAGCAACAGCATGGAAAGCTGGAGGGAGGCCAAAAAACCAAAACAAAATAGACTGCACAGCACTGCGGACACTGCCAAGAATATTGAGCGAGGGAGCAGTGACCTCTCTTATCAAGACAGAAGCGGTAGCAGCAATGGGGTCCCAAGAAACCTGCAGGCTCGCTCCTCGAGTTCACAGGGCTGCAATCTAGCGCAGACGGCTGCTTTGCTCCATGCACCAGAGAGCAATGCAGATCTGGCTCCCAGGATTTCTAGGGCCCAGCACTATCTGCTGAAGATTTCCACTGACATCGTATGTTCCCACGCCAAGGGAGAGGAGTCAGCGCCCTCAGTCTGGGGACAGGAGGGGCATGTTACCCCAGTGGAACAGGAAGCCAATGTGATAGTGAAGAAATATTTAGCCTCAAGCCAACAAATTGACCTTTTCCTACCTTGCCAGGGGGTTCTGCCTTTGGGGGCCTGCCTGTGGCAGGAAGCAGAAAGCCTAGCATCCAACTTTGACATGCTAGTAAATGCCAGGCTCCGTGAGGGGCAGAGCTCCAGCGCCACCCATTGGGCCATGTGCTCAGCCGGCATCAATGGAGCTGTGCCGACTGACCCAAGCTGGGAGGGCTGGTCCAGTGACTGGAATGGGAGTTGTGGACATGCACCCCCAGGATCAGGCCCTGACATTTCTATAATGTAAGGCTTCCTCGCAGAACTTCAGGGAGGAGGGACGCCAGCCCTTCACCCCACAGCCCTGCTTAGCACAACGGTGCACTCTGAACTCTTAATTACCTAAGCACAAAGCCCATCTTGAGGGGAGATGGGAGGGCGAGGGGGGGAAGAGAGAGAGAGAAAACCTCACTTTAAAATCTGCCCTGGAGCCACCCTGGAGCCACTCCAGCCCCTTCCACCCCATCCCATTTCAGATTACAAGACCCATTAAGTGACACAAGTTGACGGGACTCCAGCTTTCAGGCAGCTTCTAATCAGAAGGGCCTTCCAGGCTCTTGGAACAGCGTCCAGAAGCAGCAAGCTATGAAGGGCTCTTCTTAAAACAAGGACCGCGGGAGAGAGGGAGGAAGGGGGACTTTTTCCTTCCGGGAAGGCTTGTAGAAACCGTCTGCCCCGTGTTTGCATGCCTAGATGCAAGGCAGGAGCAGCCCAAGATGTTGGCTGGCACCCGTCCGTGCTCTGCAGATGCCTTGGAGCGTTAACAGCAGCGTGACATAACACAGGCAGCGGTCCGAGCGAGCTGTCGCATCTGGGAGCGTGAACGCAGCCCCGTCTTCCCAGCACTGCTTCCAGAACTCCCTGCCAGACGTGACGTCCTTGGAGAGCAGGATTTGACTTCTCAGGAAGCAGGAGCATTCCAGCACACTCGCCCTCGGCCGCCGGCCAAGCAGAAGATCATGATGAGTAGAACAGAGCCTGCTGCTGGCCCTCTGGGTGGGCTGTGTGAAGGCACGAGCCCAGAAGGAGGAATGACCCTCCACCTCCGCAAACCGTTCTGTGCCTCACTGTTATGGGCCATACAAATGAGACTTCCCAGAGAGCCAAGTGGCAGCCATCTTTAAAAATGGCCCCTGGGGTCACAATGTTCACTTAGTGTCTTTCACCATCCCTGATCGGGGCACCCTCAGACCAACGCTTTCCTCCAGTCAGGGCTGGAGCCAATCTGAAAAAGGGGGGACGCATGCTTGTCCTGGAAGGAGAGGTGCAGTCTGGGAGGCAGGCCAACTCCTCACCCAACTGGGGTTTCCTTTGTGGACCTTGCATTAGTAGAGCAATTGGGGGCAAGAGAGGCCTTTATAATTGGATTTATCAAGAGAAGTGCAAAGAGATTGAAACCCTTTATCTCCCACCAATGGGTGTGCGAACTCCCCACAAACCCCATATCAGAGCTACCGGGTGTGAATGGGCTTGAGGACAAGACAGGACCATTTCCAGAACTAGTTAAGAAAGACTCAATCATCAAACTATCACTGAGCCATCACAACTTCTTCACTAGCCCCGATTTACCAAGGCAAGTGCTGCCTCCACAGCATTTAAGCCAACGCACAAACACCCCCACAGACCTGGGGAACTTTCACAAGGATTAGCTGGGGCCTGCCAAGTGATCTCCCCAGCATTCCCCCTAGGCTACCTGGCCAGCCAGAGGGTCTTTAAATAAAGGCATACATTCATGCAAACCCAATAAGTGCTCAACGCCCTTTCCTCTCCGCTGTCACCCGTCACTCAACATTTACTGCAATAACCCTCCCACACTGGGCCTGATTCTCCTTTCGCTCACACCAGTGTAACACCAGAGACTTAAATGGAGTCAGTCCAGATTAACACTGGCATCAGTGAGACGAGAATCCAGCCCAATTCCTATCGAAGGCCTAGAAGCCCAGGAGGGAGAAGAGAAGCAGAGACAGACACCATGATTCAAAGACGCCTGTGAAGCATCTGGGGAAGGTTTCCCTTGGGCTGAGCCAGCACAATTCCAGCTGGCTAGAATCAGAAACCTTAGAACCAACTAAGGGCCGATTAGAAGAAGTTATCAGTATAGGGAAAACATTTTGAGTCTGGGTTTCTTGAGTCTCTTCTGTTCAGGCGCCTAGAAGCTGGGCCCCTGCCAACCACAGCAAACCTGACATGATAGAGCCAGAGGAAGATGATAAATGGACCAGTTGGCATCGGCTAGGAAGGGTCTCGGGATGGAGAGAGGGTATGAGGGCAGCCCGGACACACAGGCTAGGAAGGGCATGACAGAAACATAAAGGGACATGTTCAGAGAAGTCCCCTGGTCCTACTCTGTGAACACCACTCCGGACTGGTGTTAGGACCAAACTCAAACTGGCTGCTGCATCTGATCAGCAGGACCTCTTTCAGCCCGCTTTCAGCTCCTGAGCCATGTGTCATTTCATCCGAAATGCAGTTCTGCTCATCATCCCCCTCCCATGAACACAGTCCCCTTCCACCCCCTTAGCCAGTGTTGGGATGTGTTGATGCAGACAGCCATCCGATGGACACATCACTCCAACTGCAAGGTCAGTGAAGGATTCATCCAGGTCCAGAAGGGAGAGAAGGGGATCCCAATGAGGCATGGAAGGGCAGTGAAATACCACACGCAGATCTTCAAACAGGGCATGGGATGCAACTCAGACCTGTTGAGAACCAAGATACATATCCATGCACTTTAAAGGGTCCAGTAAGCTGCATGTTTGGGTACCGAAAGATGAAAGCAAAGCGCTCACGAGGTACGTTACATAACCCCAAGTCAGAGCTAACCCAGCCCAGCTTCAAGAAACTTGAGGTTTTTTTGTTTGTTTGTTTGTTTTAAACAGGGAATGGTCAGGGTTAAGTTGCACTGGTGGAATTGATGGGAGAGGAAAGGATAATGTGGCACAGCACCTGCTTGTAGACGATGCTGACAGTCTTTCATCTGCCACAAGCACAGAGCACTGCATTCACACACTAGCTAATGCAGAAAACCGCTGGTTCTGCCTAGAAAAGTGCCCCAAGTTCACGCTTCTCTGGACGTCCTTATGGGCAATCCCACAATTCTAGGCCCCAAATGTTTCATGGGCACATGCACCCTCAAGAAATTTCTGGCACTACTTCCTTCCTTTGACCAGGCCAGGTATAGCAGGACAACAGTTCCTACCATGGCATTTCAGCTACCTAGTACCCAAAGCAAAGATGCTCATGAAAAAACAAAACACCCAGATGCTAACCTAATAGTAAGGTTCAATTCCATTTATAAAGTAGAAGGTTCTTGTTTTATCCAAACCAATTTGGCCATACCCCCAAGTAACTTAGTTTTAAACACCCAAGCTATTTAACCCATAGACTCATAGACTCATAGGTCAGAAGGGACCAATATGATCATCTAGTCTGACCTCCTGCACAAGGCAGGCCACAAAACCCTACCCATACACATTTATAACAACCCCGAACCCATGACTGAGTTATTGAAATCCTCAAAAGTGAGATTTGAAGACCTCAAACTGCAGGGAATCCATCAGCAAGCGACCCAACAGGACCATTCAGGAAACTGGAGAGACTGTTCTCTGACTTCAGCTGCCTGAGACCATGTGGATCCAGGGTGGTTTGATGGAAGAGTGGAGCAGGGAAGCAACTCTGGTGAGGCAGAGTAACTCTACCACATGCTGAGAGGACTGACAGAGTAGCCCAAGCGGAGATCACATGGAGAAATAAAACAATGAAGACAACGGTACACAGCCTTAGTGCTAGCATGAATTTCATCTTCTGGGAGCAGCGATTAGCAGCAGAGCATGAGTGATCTCTGAAGACTGAGAATCAAATCCTGTGCAGGTTACAAACTCGATGCATTGTGTGACCAACCCAAGAGACTCTCGCATTTCTTGCTGCTTGGAACTCCACCACCTACTGAAAGGCATTCAAAACGCCCTATGCTGAGCAGAGATGGCATGAAATGTACTCATCCCATGGTATGCAAAAATTCTCCATGGCTTCAGACCTAGAAGTTGCATTCAAGTGGAACGAATGCTGCTCCACGGGTCTCCATAGACCCTCTGTAGAGGTCTAATTGGCTGCAGTCATCTTACTTGCTATGCACAGCTGTTGACAAATCCTAATGCCAAATAAACCCTTAATTGACCTTTAGGGTGAGGGCACCATGAAATCTCTGCAACAGAAGGGCTAGGGAAGAGTTAGAATACTAGAAATCTTCCCATGGGGGAGACTGGTGCAAACAGTTCAAGTGGCAGGATTCAGATGGTGAGGCACTTTGGATAAGGCAGGAAATTATTACCATCTTTTAATCCTAAAACAGCATATCCTGAGATCAAGCTAAAGAAGAGGGGAAAGCAGGCTGATCAACAAAAACTGCTCGGCAGACTCCCTATTTCAACTGCAAACTCCTCCTGGGCAGAATTGGTGTCCTCTTTCCTCCGAATGGCACCAGAGAATGAACAAACAGCATCGTGCAAAGAGATCCATTAGGCTGTAGACTAATCTCCTCAAGGGGGTAGGTGCTCCTTCTGTCAGGCCTTTTAAAGAACTAGATAGTATGTTAGGAGAGTTTAGGTTTGGGAACAAACCTGCACTGGCAGAGAATCGGCTGTCTCCACCTAATTTCTACCACTCTGAAACCCTTTGAGATGCAAGGAGTTTGGATCATTTTAGGGAAAAGGGAGGACTCCTTCCTTTTCACCCCTTCCCCAGACACTGCGAGCCCAGATACTACGGGGATGGGGGATACAAACACCTAAATGGACAGGTCTCAGGTGGCAGCAGAAGTACTGAAACAACCCACCTCTCGTCATCTCCTGCTACAAACAGGGAAGTGCCTCCAATAGATCTTCAGGGAGCAAACCTATGCTGAGAGGTCTACGTTATTTTGGATAGTCACTCAAACCAGAGCTAGATAGCTTTTGGAGATTCACCCATCCCTGAATAAAATGCAAGGTGTTGCAGATGCCATTATTCTGTTACACTGGATTGGTGGCCTCATAAATTTACTCTGGTGAAAAATTAACTCCTGGCATCAGCAGACTGTCCCAGGGCTTTAGAGCACCTCTGTGAGCATCAGGGAAGCTTTCCCTTTAAGTGGATATTGGCCAGTCAAATCCTTCTGGTAAACACTCCTGCAGATTTACTTTTTACTCAAGATAGGGAAGGAGGGTCATTTGAGAATACTCCCCCCACGCACAGGGCTGACAGCTCTGGCACCAGATTAGGGAGAGCAGCGGCCACTAGTATTAAAAAGCTGCCCCAAAACGCACCACTTCCCATCATCCCACAGAGGTGGCTTAGAAATCCCTCTGAGTCCATCAGCAAATAAACCCTAGAACCTGAGACGTCCGGAGAGTCAACGACAGCCTTGCCAGCCTGCAGAGAGGGGAAAACATCTACTCAATTGAGCTTTGATGGCTCCATAGGTTCAGCTTAAAAGGCTCCATGTTGGGGAGAGAGGGACCAAGCAGCAAAGAGATACTTCCCCAGGAGACAGTAGGAAAACAAAACCAAACCAAACCAATCTTTGAGGGTGTGGGGGGGCAGGGAAGAATCAGAGCCAACATATTAGAAAGACGCAGCTTAAAAATCAAGGAAGCAGATCTTGCTTTCACTGTGCCACATCAGACAGCCAGTTCCGAGAGGGAGTCCCCGTAGAGGGGAAATTGCTTTAGTAGGATTTGTTTTGTTTGTTGTTAAATAAAGGCTTAGAAACCTATATGGGTAAGAACAGCTGCAGCCACATTAGCAAGCCTGAAAGCAGCACGGCCTCTTTGTGAATAACCCCGGTTTCAGATGTTGGTGAGCTGCAATCAGCACAACCCCCCCTGCTTTGAAAACAGGGAAAGCATTGCTGTGCCAAGTCCTGGACTGGCTTTCCCTGTCTATACTGGGGATGCGGCTCTGGGTGATACCAGACTGCTGGAATTTGGGCTTAAGAGCGGCCTAGGCAAAGTTTTTATTCTCATGCTTCAGGGCATTCACTGATCACCAGGTGAGGTCAGGAAGAAGGGAAGGTGTACACTTAAAAAGCTGCAGCGGCACTGGGGTAGCTGCGCTGTTGTAGCGCCTCCGTGAAGATGCTACTGCACCACTAAGAGAGCTTCTCCCTGGGCGTAGAGCTTCTAGGTGTAGTTAATCAGCTACTGCCTCTTGCGGAGGGTATGACGATGGGAGAAGCTCTACCATCGAAGAAGTGCTGTCTACACCAGGGGTTAGATCAATGTAACTATGTTGCGCCAGGGTGTAGATTTTTCACATCTCTAAGTGACAGTTACACTAATGGAAGTTTGTAGTGTAGACCTGGCTGATGTTTGCCCCCGATATACTACTACACAGGGAGTTGCATTTTAAGGGGTTATATCCTAAGATGAAGCATCCAGCATGGCCTTTGTCAGAGGCATGAAGAGACTGGGGGGACCATTGGTTTGTCCTGCAGTGGCAAACATGATGTTCAGTTCACGCTACGGCAGGAGGGGAAGCAAAGCCAACCAAGAATGGAGCATGCAGTAATTAAACCAGAACAGTCAGCCTCTGCGGCAATGAGAACTTCTGGGAATTAATGCGTGCTCTTCAGACACAAAATCAAAAGTCTCCGAGTATTTGGAATCTGGGGCTCTCTCCTCTCATGACCTATTTTCTTCAGAAGTTGGGATCTCACTCAGGAGTTGAGAAAGGGTGGCATAACTGCCATTAGTGTCAATTTATTTAAATCCCTCTGATTACCCAGGCACAATTTCTGACTGCAGCCCAGATCATCATCTCTGGGCCCACAGTATAACCTGCCTTGAAGTACGTGATCATCTTGTTTGCAGAAGCCCTACAGATTCTCATCCTCAATAAAAAGATTCTCGCCCAGAAAAATTTAAAGACAGATCTGATGGAGCTAATTGTAGGGCCTACTCAACAAATGTTCTCTGTGATTCTTTAAAATTGTTTCTTCTACAGGCACCATTAAATAACTGAAGGAACTCGGTTCCCCCAGGGAGCAGATTTTCCATGCACCCCATCACCTCCTGCAAAAATTAAAGCCACTGGAGAATAACTGGCACTCAGTGGTTTGTTTCTTAGGCCATGAATATGAAGCAAGATAAAGAGTCACCAAAGAATCTCACTTCACATCCCAATGTGTCAAGACTGGCTCAACGCATCTTCAGCAAAAGTGAGATCCACTGCCAAGGGTCCTCTCTTGAAAGCATCACACCCCCGGCCCGGACCAGTTAGGACCTGGCTCTGCAATCCACAGTGACCAGGGCGAAGAGTCGGGAGGAAGAGGTCGTTTCAAGCATTGACAGCCTCTCCTGATGGCTTTAAGTAAGGACTAGGATCTTGCCCATTCCCTTCCCTATCTTGGCAACATCAGCATCAGATGCTGTGCATAGGGTGGCGTCTGTTCCCGCAGACGTATGTGCTGCAGTGCAGATAGAGGGAGACGTGGGGCTACGTGTGCAACATCAGAAACAGAGGAGGAAGAGGAACAGGGCTGATCAGAAAGGCAGGGCCCATAGCTAAGCAAAAGGCAGGAGTGCACAAAAGCCAGGAAAGAGGCAGCTCTTTGAAGTCTATCCCCGCAGGCAGAAAACGCACCACTTTCCTCTCCCCACCCTATGCTGCCCTCCAGCTGGGCAGCATCAGCCAAGGCTAATTGTTTGCAGTGATAAACACCTCACCTATCCACCCCCAACTCACCCCCCTGGACAGGCGCAGAGAGGAAGAGAGTCTTCCCTTCCGTATTCTCTTGTGCCAGTCAGCAAAGCAGCCTCCAGGCTAGCAGGAGCGGATACAACCCTGCAGTGGGATCAACGCCACAGGGTGAAACTGCAGAGGCTGCGCAAGGATCAAGGTGGGCGTCTGGTCTCTTTGGGCGAAGAAGTGGAGAAGCATCTGGGCTCTCTCTAGGATTAGCCTCCGAGCAGCCATAGCCAGCTTACTCTGCTTTTTCGTGCATGGCCTTGGAAGAAAAGAGGGGAGAATCCACCAGAGAGGAATGAAACATCAAACCAGGAGAAGTAGAACAAAGAAAAGGGGAGAGAAAGAGAGCAGAGAAACGCAAGGCTCTGATGCAAGAGGTGACTGGGTGGGTGACTAAGGAAAACAAACTTGTTATGGGAATTTCTTTCCAAGAGCATGAGGGCGTGGGGGGGTAGAAATAGGACTCTCCTCCCCACAGAACCTGGTCCTGTCACTCCTGTAATACAGAATAGAGTCGCCCATTTCCCCTTTATTAAGTTATTTATATGCTGGTATAGCCTACAGGCCCTAACTGAGATCAGGGCCCCATTGTGCTAGGTGCTGTACAGACACATCGGTGAGAGAGCCTTTGCTCTACAGAGGCCCAGACAGACAAAGGTGGGAGAAAGACTCATTATCTGTGTTACAGGTGGAGAACGGAGGCACAGGGAAACAAAGTGACTTGCCCCCAGCGTCACAGAGAAACGAACCCAGGTCTCCCCAGTCTCAGCCCAGCACCACAGGTTTTGGCAGCCCCAAAACAGCCTGGGAGCATCAGCTAGAGTAACCAATGCAGTTCAGCATGGCAAAAGCACATGGGCCAGGAGCTACATCTTACATGCCCCTAGGCACAGCATCTTCAACCCCGCCCCCCCTACAGCTGACCTTCGTGTTTTCCACATGGGGGAACAGGGAAGAGAGGGGCTGGGGCAACCGGCTTGGCCAGCTCCAGGTGGGGGGCTCCAGGAGGAACACGCTTACTCTTGAATTCCAGCCTGACCAGAGGGCAGGGCCTCAGGGAGAAGGAGGGACAGGGAGGCAGGGCCCCAGAAGAGGAGGTGCAGGGGGCGAGGTCAGAGTTCCATCTCTCATGCAAGGAGCCCCCAAATTGGCCGGGGCCCCTGGGCATGGGCCCCATTGGCCATTGCTGTAATCCACCACTATGTAAGGCACCGCTAGGCATGTGCTTATTGTGCCTAATTAGAAATCTGGCCCTGGTTGCACAGAGATGGAAGCTGAATGGCAAAGGCAGCTACTATCTCAACAGCAGCACATGCCAGGCTGATCCATGAGTGCTTTCTAGTTCCTGGCCTGGGAAAAGTCAAGGAGGCAGCAGGTGATCTGTAGCAGAGCCTCGAGGTTGATGGCAAATGCATAAAGAAGGTTTCCTGCAGGTAAGGTGGGGCGAACAGCCAACGTTGTAAACGTATTTGCATTGCCAGTCACAATTCACTGCCCCAGAACTTCTAGGCTTCAATTAAGCTAGTCAAAGCAGCATCGGGAGCGGAGCACTCTCCTCCGCAGGGCATGGAAAGCTGCCAGTGCCTGCTCGGGAAGAGGCATGCTGAAGATGGCCAAGGCTGCAGCTCAGGACCCTTCAATGTCTCTTACGTTTCCAGTTTGCCCCTCCTGCTCCTCAGACAACACATCCCCGGGACTGGGGAAGGCACAGGAAGGGGCAACCTGTCAACCCCAGAGTTAGGCTCTTGTGGTTGCCACACAAGCACTGGGATTTATTCAAATTCCCCTTCCTTTTAGGCCGCAACTGGTAGCTTCTCATCAAAACAAGATTTGCTGGATCAACTGGTGATTTTGAGCGTCCAACTTGAGACACCTTAAAAAAAGGAGCAGGATGATCAGAAACTCTTGGCCTCAGGAGCCTGACTCTAGCCACCCAGATTGGAAAACTGGGTCAACGCTCTTCCAGGCAAGCTAAAAACCAAGAGAGGGTTTGCAGCTTGTCAAGGGACAAGCACTGGAGACGAGCCGAGGGCGTCTTGAAGTGCAATTGGCACCTGCTGGGCATGGACCCCCTGTTCTATCACCCACCGTGGTCGAACACCACAACGCCCCAATTCAAAAGGCCAAAAAGCATCCTTGGCTGTAGTGTGTGGGAAAGAGTCCAGCCTTTGCTGGGGGTGGGGTAAAAAAACCAAACACCACAGTAGAGTTCCTCTTTCAGCTAAAACAAACAAGAGTCCACGAACGCATGTAGCTGAACTATCCACAGATGTTTTTCACCCTCCAAAACCCCTAAGCCAACAGATGTCATTACGGATCTCTGCTGGAGCCCTGACTATGTCACAAGCCTCTTGCACCACCCAGGCCAACACAACAAAGCTTCATTTCCCACTCAACAGGTGGCAGTTTCCATGCAAGGACAGCTTCCTTTCATGGCCTTATCTTGTGCTGCACTGTCCCACAGCACAACGGGAGAATGGCCTCCCATACATGTCTCCCGATCGAGAAATAAAGTCCAGTGCTTGCACGGACAGCACAGGAAGCATCATGTGTTCAAGCCGCTCCCTGGAAATCTCACCGACGCATTTTCCCCAAAAAGATTTTGTCATTGATGCCAAAGCATACTTTGAAGTAAAAACATGTTGCCTTTCTAATATTAGCCAGCCTTCCCAGGCCTGCGGGAGGCATGCAAGTATAGATGCTTTTGGAAGTTTTATCCACAAGGCATTTAGGAGCATAAGTGCCATTGAAAGTCAGTGACTGTAGGTTCCTAAGCCCCCTAGGTGCTTTGGAAAACATTACCCTCCATGTCCAATTTTACAGAAGAGGAAGTGGAAGCGTATGGCCCAACACCACACGGTTCAATGGCAGACTTGGGACATGTCCATACCACAGCCACATAGGTATGGCGCCCCATAGCTTAGACCCTTCTGAAGTTGATGGAAGAGGTTTTTCCATGGACGTAGTTAATCCACCTCCCTGAACGGCAGTGGCTAAGTCAACGGAAGAATTATTGTGTCAATCTAGCTATGTCTATACCAGGGGTTAGGTCGACCTAACCATGGTGCCAAATTTCACACAGCCCTGAGCGATATAGCTATTGTGGTCTAATTCTTAAGAACAGAATCCCGTTCCTGACTCACCTTCTTTGATATAGCCACTAGGCAGGGCCCCTTCCTGCAGTCCACTCCACACATTCGAAAGGACCGCCCCCAGATCTATGGTCTGTACCTATTCATAGAAACCTTTCCACCCCTCTACGCTTGTCTGCCTAGGTGTCATGGGCAAAGACCATGACTGCTGGACTCCGAGTCACCTCAGACTGAGGCCAAATCCATTTCACACGGTTCACCTTTGAGCACTACAGACTTGGGCTGGGACTGGAACAAGTGGCCGACGAGTAAGTTAATACCTTGCACTTCTAAAATGTCTTCCATCAAGTGCATCAGAGGTGTAGTGGTAGAAGGGATCCCATGTCCCACCACTGACCCCCAGTGGATGTGGGGCATTCCCTCCCCCATCATCCCATTCAGAAAGGAATTTTAAAGTCCCTGGGTCATTTCCAAGGCAGGTCTATGCACAGATAAACTTTAAGACTGCACTGCCCATTACAGCCGCCCATGGATTAAGCAGGTTTCCGATGGCAGGCTTAAGAGGATGGTTTTATTCATGGGCTTTGCTTTTAAAAATGCATGAGGCTCTGTACTGGGACCAAGCCCCCAGAACCAGCTTTTCTGGTTCAAAGCAGCTACCTCCCAGTCCTGTGCCAGGACACTACTTGTTCCTGGGGAACACCACATCCATTGGACATGGGGAATGACATGCCAATCAAATCAGAAACACTGGCAGCCAGAGCAAGGAAATAACTGAAAAGAGGGGAGGGGACCTTCCAAGAAAGCTGTTTTGACACCAGCTTGAAAAGGAAGACCCCATCCTGATTCAGCACCCTCTATGCTGCCCAGCACCACCGCTGCCATGTGGGCTGTGCAGCGGGGGGGGGGTCCCCAGGGCACACAACTCACTTTGATGAACCAACCTCACAATGCCACCTTTCTTCCCAGCCTCAGCGTGAGCCCCTCCATCTCCTCCTCCCCCCAGCCCCCCTTTCTTCACGATGAACTCAGAGCTCGTTAGCAGCAGGCGAGCAGCAGACTCTTGGCGTGGGCCAGGCTCTTCCAACTGCACGCTCAGGCTGGGGAGAAATGACGGGGAGGGAGGGGAGATACGGACGGGGGCCTCATTTGTAGTCTGCAAGTGCCACCTGTCCGGTGTGGGCTGCTACTGGAGAACATCCTCCTCCCCCCAAAAAAGGGCAGAAACTGGGCAGGAGGTTTTACAGGGCTGGTGAGCAATTCAGGCCGCCTGTCAAAGCTATATCCAGCCCCGCAGCCAGGGCCACAGCAATTGTGTTCAGCGCAGACGCAGACGAAATGACCGTCGGCTGCAACAGCTCCCCGAGCCTCAGGGTTTTCAGGAGAGAGAGAGCAGGCCCCACGGCAGGACTATTTTTATTCGTCACTCCCACTCTCCCCATCGAGGATGGCCTGGAGGAGGTCATGCAAAGCCTGATCGTTGCAACTCATGTTGCCACTATGGAGCGTGCTGCTTCTTGGTTCCTCCTCTGACCCTGTACATCTGATCCCTCTCCGCTAAGGGATCCCTGCACATCCGCATGGGCAGCACACACCCCACTCTCCTACCCCAGCATTTTAAAATGGCAAAATGCCACGGCCGGCCAGCCACGGACAGCTGACTTCAGGGAACGGCGTCATTGTGGTCACAAGCCTCCAGTCGAATGCATGCAAAGCGGGAGCCAACGCGCCCAAGACAAGCCTTCCTCAGCTAGAGCCCATGGAGGTCAACCGAGAACTGGGCTGGCGTCTGGTAATAAGACAGGTCATCATTCAAGTCTCTCTGGAGCTCCACACAGTCTATTTGGGCAGGAAGTGTAGACCTTAGAATTGTTCTTTAGCCCTGGAATGGAAGGAACCCAACCTTCCTTCTCCCTACTCCATGGGATGGGGATCCACTCAGCCATGCTATACAGTTCCTCCTCCTAATCTCTAGTAAGATTCCATGGCTGAACAGCTGGAGATAGCCAGGCAGAGGTGCAGCTTTGTCCAGAGTGGTCTTGTCCAGGCACCAGAGCCTATCTAGGAGAATGGGCAGCATTCACAGGAAGGACACGGGCTTATGGGAGATCTGGCAATGCAAACGCAGAAGCCAACAAACTCACTGGTTGTCACAAGTAACAAGAGCAGGAATTACTCTTTTTCACCTTCCAAAATGTTCTCCAAGGAATTATTCCCAGTGGTACTTCCTCCAAGCTAGACAGGACTTGCTCATGGATCTGATGGGGAAGCCTATGCCCTGGACTCCAAGGGCCAGACCCTGGAGGCAGGGCACTTGCAGGCCTAATAGCATCACAGGATTTCCCAACCCCCAAATCCACTTCAAGAGTAACTGCATTCAGCTGGAGCAAGATCACAGGCAATCAGCAGCAGCTTTGGAGCTGCCATAGAAGCCTTGTCTCTCAAGAGCAGCAAGTATGGGAACATGGGAACTTCAGCACAGGTTTGAGTTGGAATTCCCCCCCCCCATAGGATTAGAACTTACATCTTTTGCTTCCTGCAGAGAACAGTGCAGCACTATGCCATGTGCTACCCAGCCTGGCTGTCAGTGGAAAATAACCAGCAGCCCTTTCCATAAAGAGATTAAAACCTTTTATGAGAACAAGGAAGAGGGAGACTCGTTAGGAGATGCACGCGTGAGCACGCGCATGCCAAACCTCCACTCTTCAGACGGGTGTCTCCAACAAACCCTGGCAGAATATCCTCCCCATCCGTCTCACCACCACACTGGCTCTGAAACGTACAGAGCTCAGGCAGCGCCCACGCTCTCCCAGCAAGGCACGTACCATCACCTCTAGGTGCTAGATCCATCCTGCCTCCATCGTCATGTTATCTCTACGCCTCACCAATCTTTAGTGTATTTATTCCCCCACCCCCGTGAGGTCGGGAAGAGTAGTTATCCTGATGGGAAACTGAGGCAAAGAGCCTCACTGTGTTGCTCACGGTCATATACGAGCTCCCTGACCGAGCAGGGAATTGAACCTGGGTGTCCTAACTCCCAGCTTAGCCTCCTACCCACTTGGCCATCCTAAATCAATCACCACCTGAACTGCCTTCAGGATGCCATCAGGGCAGCAGTGCCATCTGCCAGAGGGTCACTGGTTTGTGCACCACTAGTCAGCACTTTCCAGAGCAAGATCCAGAGCTCCCATTCTCACTGGGGAGACAAGAGGCGTTTGTAACTCTGAGGAGATGCATAGCTGGCATTCCAGGCTGGCAAGGCTCTGCTTAGGATAATCTACTTGACCAAAGTGCATGCCAGGACAGGTTAAACAAACAGCAGTTTGCATGCAAAAGGAGAGAATTTTCGTGTCCTGTGTGGGGTGGGGTCTGGATTATTCACTGGCCTTAAAAACAGTCATTCGGATCTGGAGCTAAACCCCGGCCTCCTGACTGCACTGCAGAGCGAGGTTCATTTCAGCGGGACGGCCACGCTCTAAGGAAAATGTCCCTCGCTCTGGGAAGGGGCGACACCCTCTTAAAGGAAGAAAGGCAAGCAGCTAGCGCTTCTCCCAGTCTGTACACCTTCCTGCCACATGCACGCCCCTCCCTCCCCACTCTCTGGATGGGCAGGGAGAGCGAGTCAGGGGTTACACTAGGCACTGCCGACCTTGTCTAGGCACCTCGCTTGCATGCCAAGACAGACGCTGGAATGAGACTCATCAGGATGCTGACTGCATTCCACCCATCCTGCCAGCCTGCAGTGTGGAGCAGAGGAGCTAGGAGGGGAGGGAGCAGGGTCGCTTTCCCTCTTGAAGCGAAGATCATTAGGGCAAGATGAACAGCTCTTACAGGATAGATAAAAATGAGTTTTTTGCAGGCACGAGGCAATCAAAAGGAAGTTTTACTTCTTGCAACATGCTTTCCCACCTCCTTCAAACCTCCCTCCTGTGTTCAGAGGCCAGGTCTGCTCTGGGTGGCCTGTGACACATTCCTGGGATACCAGACATGCCAATGTCCCCGACCCCACCCCCGAGAACAGTATGGGCCTGCCAATGTGACACCACTCCCGCAGGGGTGACTTCGAGGGGGTTGGAGCGGTGCACTCTTCGAATGGCATCCCCCATCTGATACCAGATAAAACCACATCTGGTTTTGTCTCAGTACTGGACAGGGGACAAATCACCCCAAGAAAGAGGACCATCCAGTTGAAAACTAGAAGAATGACGTGCCTAATCTGCTGTTTGCCATGGTATTTCAGCCCCACAAGCAGGCACCCAGAAGGCATCGAGAGCCGTTGGGAAAAGCACGGGCACAACCCAAAGACAAACTGGTATTTGGGCTGCTCCTAGAGGAGCCCAGTTAGTGTTGTGTTCACGGCCCACACCCCGGGAGGTCAGATAGAAACATAAATACTCTGCCTGGATGGCTACAAGGTAGCACAACTTGATTGCTTAGAACTCAGAACAGCTCACAAGAACCCCACCGCGGAGCAAGACAAAAGCCAGCTGTTCCCTAAAAGTTAGTGCCACCCAACTCACCCCACCTTTCTCTAGGCTGGCTGGCTGTTGCTAGGCCCAGATCACACGTTTCCCTCAACAGCCTGCAAGCAGGACCAGGGAAACGCCCGAAATTCAGAGTGACGGCCTACAATTTTAAATACACCACAGTTGGGGGACCAGCTGCTCTCCCCTCTCTTGGCCACAAGCTCAGCCCCTAGAGCAGTTTGATGGCTCATCTATTTCTAAGACTGGCATCTGCTTGGACCACAGGTCAGAGCGGAGCAGGCCTGACTGAGGCAAAGGCAGGCTGGGAAAAGATTTCTACCTCAGTGGAAAAGAAAACAAATTTTTTAGACAAGCTGTTGCAGCTCCCAGGGCCGTCCCTTCCTGCTCGGGCAGAGAGAGTTTCACACTCCTTGAGAAAATCCAGCTGCCCCAGGAGAAAGAACCCGGGGGCAGAGGCCTTCCCACTTCCTGACTAGCTATCAGAGAGTTCAGTCAATGAGCAGAACAAAGACATGCACGAGGGAGACACAACACAATGCATGGCCGAGTGACAGCTGTCACTCCAGAGCAATCACAGCTTTTCCGTTGTAAGCCTGATTTGGGGCCCTCCCCTGAACATCCAGGGTTTGAGCCCCAAAGTTGGCCCACAAGGGCCTCTAGAACGGCCAGTCTCCATCGCCATCAGATCAAGGGAAGAGAGGCCAGAAAGCAGGGTGAAAAGCAGTGCCATGGTTTGAACGGCCTCCTGCTTGCGGGACCTTTCCAAATTCACTTTAACTAAACTGGCCAGAAGGACCAGTTGGAGGCTCCTTGAATCGTGAAGCATTTCATCCATCCAGGATGTTCCCTTCCCTGTTGTAAGGCAGACACCTCATCTAGTCAGACACAGCGTAATGGAAAGAGCGAGACATCACGGCGTCTTGTCTCGGAATGAGAGATGAGCGAGAATGCCCTCAAAGCCACACCTGCCCAAGGGTCAGCAGCTGTGGGTTAGGAGCCCTTTAGCCACTGGCAGGTCATTTAGAAACCAAGCCTGTGGAACTAGCTCTATGATTTAACCAGTGGAGTGAGAGGTTTCTAATATAAGCTATAGCAGAGCTGCACACCCACGCCACCCGTCCCCTGTACCTCCAAATCCCTGATGCTCCTATGGCTAAAAGCCAACAACGTGGGGATCCATGAGCAACCAGATCCCTGAGCAATCATGCTTCTGCTTTTACCCACCTAACTTCTGTAGCCAATGGGAAAGCAAGAGGCAGGAGATGAGGACAGGGGCTCTGCAAGCCGACAGAGCAGAGAACACCCCTGTAGGTCATAAATTCAGCTTGTGCGCTTGGAGCCGCAGGTCTCTGCCATGGGCCGCGGTGAGAGGTGGTGAAAGGCGCCTGGAGCGCACACAGATTAGGAGGTTATCCGGAGCACAGTTCCCAACTGCTTTGATTTAGTGCCCACAGGAAGCATCGATGGATTCTTTAGCGCTGGCGGCAGCTTGGGGAAGGGAAGAAGTGCCTTGCAATGGGACACGGGACTCTGCTCACAGCGTAATTTATGCGCACTGCTTCCTATAAACATGCCCCTTTGAGGCCTGCCACCATGTGGGGCTGGAGCACTCAAAGCTGGGGAAAAGAAGAGGAGGATTCCCAGGGTTCGTTCTGCTCTCCCGGAAAGCTGCAACTCTCTCACTACTCCCAAAGCACCTCAGCCTTGCTCTACAGCACCTCCTGCTATTTCATATGGCCCGCACGCAGCTCGCTAGTTACACCCCACTCTTGCTGCCCTCTCCTTTTGCCAGCTGTGCAATAGCTTTGCAACAGAAACTAAGAGATGGGGGAGCAGCCACAGCTACGCTACCTGTCACCAGGTCTGCTGCAGTGAAAAAATCAAAGTGCAGCGGCCCAGAGAGCCACCCGGACCCCAGAGTTCAGAGCCGCCCGCGATTTGGCACCTCGAAAGCGACTTAATCCAGCTCCTGTGAAACTGAGCCTCCCGGGCGTGCAGAGATAAACTGCAACCGCCGTGGAGAATGGAGGGAGCATTACATCAGCCCGATAGGGACACGCATCCCTGTGCCATTGTTTGCCGCCAACCTCACTGCCAAAGAATGCACTAGGAGCCTGCGTAGGGGGCTGGGAAATACCTTTAGGTATACGAGAGCTCCCTCCTCCGCAGATTTGTTAAGCAAAGCCCACAGCTGACCCGGCTACTTGTCCGGAGCAGTTCCAACCACCCACTTGAATCACAGGGCAGGCAAAGAGGGCTGTGCGGACAGCCTGACTCCGAGCAGTCCCCTGGAGCGTGCTGATGGTCTCCCCATTGGGCTGAGCTGAGCGGTGGGAGAGTGTCTCTTATTCAGAGCATAAAGCATGAGGGACATTCCTCCCTCCCCAAACCCGCTTCCCAATCTTGTGCTGTGTGGGGCAAGTGAAGCGAGCCTGGATCTGACAGCCAGGAACTCCCTGACACAGATTCCCTCTGTGGGCAAGCCACAACTTCTCTGCCTCAGTTTGCCCAGCGATGAGGAGGATACAGTACAGCCTTGACTAGCCAAGACTCAGGAATCTGAGGCTCCCTGTTCTGATACCGTGGTCATACTGGTCCCCTCCAAACCTATTCCACTCCCCCCATCTGTATTACACTGAAAAGTCCATCCCTGATCCAACACTGTCAAGCTGGCTTGCCTCCTGCGGGGGCTGACCGATTTCAGTTTAGTGGCTTGCGGAACAATAAGTAGGGAGCAACATCAGGGTTTCACAAGGCAATTTTCAAAGCCTTGCATTTAAGGGCAGTGCTTGTTCCCTCCTGTGGGTCTCAGAGAGCAGCTGCCAGCGACAGTGGGACGGAGTCTGATAAAAGGCACCAGGTTACGGGGCGGTGCTGACTGGGGATGGTTGCTGTAGGACAAGCACTATGGGAGAGCCAGCAGTTGCCTTCCAAGCTGCTGGGAAGAGATGTCATACAGCTGGAGTGCTTGCCACACAGCAGAGGCCCCTCCCAAGCAAGACCTCTAAGAGCATGGGCTGAATTCACACGCTGTCTGTGCCAGAAGAGTTACCCTTCAACATCACGCTCTGCCACACACAAGGTTAAAGTTTTGGGATACTCTAACACAGGGCTTTTCAACCTGTGGTCTGCAGACTCCTGGGGGTCAGCAGTCTACATCTATGTTTTCCAAAAGGGATCCACACCTCCTTTTGAAATTTTTTAGGGGTCCTCAAATGAGAAAAGGGTGAAAGCCCCTGTTCTAACTTATAGAGGGGAGAGATGGGAAACTGAGGCACAGAGGTTAAGTGCTTTCAAAAGCCACCAACACCACCGCAGCCATTCCAAGAACAGAACCCTGGTCTGACTTCCAACTCTGTGTCCTATGGCTGGAGCAGGGTCAAGAGGGAAAGGCTGTCAGAAGAGTTCCAGAGGGGTAGCCATGTTAGTCTGTATACAGCAAAAACAACGAGAGTCCTGTAGCGCCTTAAAGACTAACACATTTCTGCAGGCATAAGCTTTTGTGGCCTGCAACCCACTTCATCAAATGCATCTGATGAAGTACGTTGCAGCCCACAAAAGCTTATGCCTGCAGAAATTTGTTAGTCTTTAAGGCGCTACAGGACTCTTGTTGTTTTTGCTGTCAGAAGAGGCTCAGGTGCTCACCTAATTAGCAAAGTGTAGAAGGAAGGTCTGTCTTCCCACCACGAAGGAAGAATATTGCCTTCAAAGTGAGCTTCCCACATGGAAAGCCAGAGTAGGCTTGCACCCCTCCTAGATTGTTGCATAGATAAAACAGCATCAGTTTTAAACAGCTGCTAGACTCTGGCATCATGTGGTTCTCCAGCTCCATCTCTGGGGCTTGGATAAAAAGCTCACACGAGCCTCAAAAACAGAAGCACAGTCAAAAAATGACAACACTTTTCCACTTGGAAGTGAGAGAGGGGAAAATAAATCCAATTAGACCGACTAGGAACGCAATAGGAAACCAAAAGGAGGTACCAAAAGCTGAGCTCCCGCTGGTAGGATGCGCTTCTGAAAGCATCAGACTCACGCACACAGCTCACTTGCTTGCAAGGACACAGATATCATGTCATTTCATCTCAGAGCTCCCTTCCCAGGTCCTCTTTCCTCTATAGACAGGTCAACACACCCATCCTCCAGAAGGAATGTGTTGGACACGACCAGCTGCTGCACTGGTAGGACAGCTCCTTTAAAGATCCACATTCCTCATGACCCCTGTGACTGTATCTTCCACCTCCCAAGCTATAGAAGAAGGAACCAGGCTAGAGGTTCCCCTCCCAGCAAGCCCTGTAATGAGATCAGGGCAGGTAAAGCCTCGTCAGCATTTTCTTGGTCCCATGAAGCCCTTGCCGGAATCAGTTGAACGTGACAGAGAGAGGCCAGCTTTTCAGAGTCCTTCCCTGCATTTACACAGCCCTCCAAAATCTCAGTTCTCTCCTTTTCCACGCTTCTGTGGCATTGGCTCATTCCCTACCTAGCAATTTCAAACCCTAACTCCGGCCACTTGTGTCGCTTTCAAATCTGAACAGAAGGAACATGGCATGAATCAACAGACTGAAGAAATACCGCAGCAAGACACCACAACAGGAGGGCTTGAGCTGGGTTCCCCAAGTGCTGCTACGTGCACACATGTGCGCATAAGCCTGCCAGCTTTGGGAACAAAAGCCTTAGATTGTAAGGTCTTTGGGGCAGGAACAGTCACTCATGGTGTGTCTGTGCAACACCTATCATGGCGCCCTGATCTCTGAAAGGGCCTGCAGATTCTAGGGTAGCCCATAATAAATAACTGGAGAACAGCTAAACCCTCATTCTCCACAGCTGATCAGCACCCAGCTGCTCACCTTGGAGTGGATTTGATACAGTATAAAAGATGGGTAACATTCAGCCAACTGCCCAAACTGGAATTCCCCCCTCCCCCACACACACATACACCCCTTGACGCTCAGGGTGAGGCGACATTCTAGGAGTAGCACATGGGTCCATTCCAGGGATGTACGAACGAAGGCATCCACCTTTTTTGGTCTGTGTCTGTACAGATCCTAGCACAAGGGGGCCATGGTGACTGGGGCTCTTAGACAATATTGAAATACAAACAAATAATGCAGCAGCCCCAGTACAATTCCTTTGTCATGTCGCTCACTCTCTCTGAGTCCTGAAGTCCATTATAATCCAGTGCACCCTATTTTGAAGCCCTCACCATAGTCTTGTCTGGGGAAACTGCAACTCGGGCATCCCCAAATCCAAAGGGTGGCACACCAGGAATTCTGCGGCTGCCTCCTTCCATTTGGTTCAGAGCAAATGCGGGCAAGAAGCACAACAGAAGCCAGAGAGATAAAGACAAACGCCAAAACGGGCAGGGGGAAGAGATGCAGCAGGCAACAGTTACGGGAAAACTCCCCAACTTCAGAGCACGTCTATATCCCTTTCTGTACCCATGGGCCACCCCCTCTCAAGACATTAACGCCCAAATCCACAGCACTCCACGAGGGGGTGAACTCTCTTAAGAGTGAGCTAACGCTGCACGCTCCGGGGAAGTGTTGGGTTCACAGAGGAGAAGGAAATGACAAGACAGGATATGTAGATCAAGGTCAGAGATGAAATCAGAGTTTAGGGGTGTGGTCCCAGGGTGTTTCCAAAGCCTTCATTCTGGCAAGCCAGCAGGAAGATACCAACATGTATGATTGGTGAATAATTTCTCACAGTGTTTAAGGGGGCAACGGGGCATGGTGGAAGGAGGAAGGGACAGAAAGAGGAGGCTGCAGTGGAAGGCTGGTATGACAAAATACACAAACCTGATCTGCAGGGTCAAGTTAAAATTCATTCCCGGCTCACAATCAGCTGGGAGCTCCAGGAGAGCTGATCAGAACATTCTAGGACAGGAAACTCAGGGGAGGCTGCCACAGATCCCTTCGCTCAAAGGTACAAGAATTCCAGCTGCCTGCCTCCTGACTCTGCTGCCAGAAACGTGTGACCTGCTGGATGAGACCTTCCTGGTCTGCTCAATGATTATGCCATGCTGCTGGAAGCACCCTCTGAGCTACCATGGGGCACTTTACAATCCCATCCCTTTAGCTGCAGAAACACACACCTGCTACTCCTACAGCACTTGGGAAAGTCCCGCTAAAAAACAAGAGTAGGATGAGCCAGTCTCCCTCCCCTGCCCCCGAAGCTTTACATTTAAAGTGGGAAATCCCCAAATGAGACATCAGGGCTGTAATCAGAGTTTAAACATGGGGGCCCAAACACCGACTACCCTAACCAGCTCTAGACAATGAGGTCCTTTCTTTGGGCAGGAACCGCGGTTTCTTGAGTGTACACCCACAGGAATTACACAGCCTGACTCAGATTCTGAGGCCATTAGGACAATTCAGTCTGGCCTTCACAGCACAGGGCTGTCACTTTCACCCAGCCATTCCCGCACAGATATCTCACCACATCCAGACACTCCACATGGAAAGGTAACACCCTCCACTTCCAGGAGAGAAGATCTCAAGCCAATTCTGAGAAGGTCTCCACCTTCCCTCCTCCCTATCCCAGCACCTTCAAAAAGCAGCCAGCTAACAGAGCAAGCTAGGGTCCCGGGAGAGACCCCAACAGCAGTGCATACGCTTGTCACCGCAGCAGAAAGCCAATGCCGTGCACCAACACACAGGAACAGAACCAGGGACCCTGAATCAGCAAGTGTACTTGCTACAGGGAAAGCTCATTTAATCTTTTGGCAGCTAGCAGAGCCCCACAGCATCCAGTCTGTGAGAACGGGCTAATTCCCGGGGTTACAGGGTGTCCATGAAATGGTTTGGAGGAGAGAGAGAGGCATGGTCAGACCAGAAAGGTTTCTGGTCCATTGGAAAGCCAGGTGAGAACTCTCGACTGGGTCAAGTACCCTACTCGGCCCTGCGTGGGACGTTCAGCTAAGCACCTGCTGGAGTTCGGATGCTGATCGCGAAGGTTTTGGGTTTCTGAAACTGGACCAGAGAGCTTGGAAGCGATCCAGCCTCCCAGGCTGTTACACCCTATTTCTGCTCTGACAGTCATGTTACCTTAATGCTAAGAGAAGGAAGCTTAGGAGGGAGAGGGGGCCAGCTTTCTCAAAAGCCAGCACACTCAGAGGCGAGGAATTACAGCATGGCCCCAGCACTGCCACCCTACCAGGCTTGCAGCCCATGAGGTTCCCAGTTCAAGGCTCCCCTACAGTAACATGTAGGCAGTACTTGGTGATCCAGGTTTCCCTGTTCCATCCTCCTGCCACTAGCTGGCAGCCAGGCAGTTGAAATACGGGGGCAGCTCCCATGCTTCATGTCAGCCTTACCCCTTCTCTCCCCCTACACAGGGGTCTCGCCCGCCCCTACGACCACACGGAGAGCTGCAGCAAAGCCCCTCCCCATGCACATGAGGTCCCCTCCTGCGGAGGGGTTAGGCAGAGAGGGACATGTGAACTGCCCCAGCAATTCCCCATCAGAAACAGAAGCTGCCACATCCCCTTTCACCCAAGCGGACTTCCAAGCCTTAATCCACCCAGCTTGCTATGCCAAACCCCTGCTTCCCCAATTGTTCCCATCAATGCCGCCTTTGTGCAGTACAAGGCATCACCCAGGAACAGCAGCAGCCTCACGTGCTCCTAAGTGCAGCCTCCTCCCAGACTTCGCTGCTCTGCAGAGATCACGCCCCAAAGCTGCAAGCACCATTTATCACCGAACCATACCTGCCTGAGCTATGATTGGAATGTGGCGCTGGCTACAGGCCCGGGCGGCTGCCCTTTAGTACAAGAGGAGGTTAAGATTTATAATCCAGAAAGGTGCACAGGGAGGTGGATGGGGGGCAGTGAACGTAAACCCAGTCCAGGAGCCCAGAGAGAGATTTCTTCTGCCAGGATTGTGTGGGCAACAAGAGCAAAGGAAGAAAGAGACCTCACGGGATGCTCTATTTTGGGGGAGATTGCCTAACACCCATCCTTACTCCACCATCCCTCTTGTTCTTGAGATGGAACACATGCCCCTTGATAACACACACACACCCCTTTAGTTTCCTGGGGGGAAGAGAGGGGAGAAAGGCATATTTTGTTCGTTAGTTCTTTTGACACCATCCCAGCCAGCAATCATCATAATGTGGGATGGGTAGAGGATCTTTGGAGAACAGCCAGTTTCTCTTGGGAGATCACCGGTTGCGTCACCGTGCGCTGACAGGCTCAGCTCAGGCAGCGTATGGAATTATTTCAGAACAAGCACCAGCCTTCTACAGCGGCGCAGCTGCATTGCCGTAGCACTTCGGTGAAGACGCCACTACACCGACAGGGGAGCTTCTCCCGTGGGCGTAGTTAATCCACCTCCACGAGAGGCGTTGGCTGTGTGGATGGGAGAAGTCCTCCTGTCGACATGGCACTGCCTACAGCAGGGGTGAGGTCAGTATATACATGTCACTCAGGGTAAGGGGGTTTCTCCCACCCTGAGCAGCACAGTTATGCTGCTGTCAGTTTATAGTGTAGACCTGGCCTCATTTCCACCTGTACCTTCGGGGAGGGAATACAGTTAAGATTAAGAAAGTTGGTTAGGTACAAGATACCCACGTTTTCAGCATGTCAGTGTTTTGGGGTTTCCTTCCTCTCTCACTTATATGCACAGCCACCGCCTCCTGGTGGAAACATCATCTAATGGCTAAAAGCCAGGGATGAGAAGATACCTGGGTTCATCCCCTCCCTGCCACCAATTCACTTTGTGACCCTGGGTCAAAGGTAATCAGATGCCTACACGGAGGTGCTGCTCTATGGGAGTGGATAGAGCACATTCAGTAGAAGAACCTATATGGAAAAAAGCTGCTCCTCCCCTCCCTTCCCCCCTTCCCAGATCAGTGGGAAGCACAAAGACACACTTAAGGGGAAAAAAAGAAAAAGAAAAAACCAGGTCTAAGGCGTCTATAACTAGGCAGCCAAAAATGGAGGCACTTAAGTTCCACACCATGTTTCAGCCTTCACCTCTGGGCCTCTTTCACTTTTTCTTTCACAGTGGGGATAACGCCCGCCTTACATGTAGGTTGGGAGCCTTGTTTCTCACTAAGTCCATGTATGTTAACTAAACGTTATGGTTCCAGTTAAATGATTTGATTTCCTATATTCTTAGCCAGGGCTGCCAGCTGCTTCTTTAACCACGTAAATCAGACCAGTTTATTATTCTGGGAAGACAGAGTCTGTATGGACCATAAATCACTTTGGGAATTCCTTGGTCATTTTATGCAACTTCTGCTTTGAAGATGTAGGACAGCAGGAACTCTTCCCTGGCCATGTTAAATAACATGCTAATCTGTTTTCTGTAATAAGATTTGGTTATGCAGGAGTTTTATTGTAACCCACAGAAATGCAATAAATATAGATGTGATCTGAGCAATGCAGGCAGTGCAGAAGACCACTGTGAGATTAGAAACCAGGCTCCAGGCTGCTGAAAATTCAGAAAATTGATTTAAATATTGTTTAAAATGTGAACACAAGTCCCCTTTCTGACTGACATCACGTTAGCAATACAAAAATCCCGGTTTTATGGGGCCTGCGGGATATCAAGTTAATTACAGTAGCACTTAAATATGATAGCACTTAGAGATCCCAACTGAGATCTGGGCCCCATTGTGCTCAATGCTGTATGCAACACACGTTAAGAGACAGTCAATGCCCTGAAAAGCTCAGAGCCTTAATAGCAAAGACAGTCATAGCTTAGGGGATGGGATGCCACAGGTAGCAATAATCAGGGTCATCAGCACAGGTGTTGGCAAATATGTTAGAGCAACCCTGGAACTAAGCTTAAAAAGAGACGCTTGGTTTCCGTACCAGGTAGACTCAGTCCCGAAGAGTTTAGGAGCTCTGCAGAAGTTGAGTATTGGTTTGCAGAAGCTCAGAGGATAACCACCAACCTTTGGTTAACCTAGAGTGTCAGTTCAGTGGAGTTCTGGAGAGAGCTGGCGTTTACCTGAGTAGGCAAAAGCTAATGCAAAATGCACACGGCTTCACAATCCCTGCCTCTGCACCTGTCTTACAGGCATTGGCGCTTCACAGCAAGGCAGCTCAGAAAGGTCAGGCTTTTTCAAATGTGAAATTGCAATATTTCTTTTGTGAACAAGACGTAAGCCAAGTAAGTCTACTACACGGAGCAAACAGCACCTAGTGTCCTCATTCAAGTCACAGACCGGAAGGACAAGACGGACCTATCTGATGGTCTCGTCAGACCTCCTGCCTAAGCCAGGCAGCGTGCCTGTACGACAAGGCCTCCACGAACCGCACGAGCTGATGGAAGCCAAAACCAAGACTCAAATACAGATCCGGAGCAAGCACATTTTTGTTCATATCCAACTTCTCGGAAAGAACGTTTGATGCTTCAGCTTGTGCAAATGAAGGACTGAGACTTGCACCTTGAATGAAGTCGCTGATGCTGTTATTAAATGTGAAGTCAATCTCCCTTTGAACAACATTGGGGTCTTAATACTACCTGTCCAATAAACAGGCAACTCTGTATCCTCCATTTGGGGTCCATTTCCTACAGAGGAAGGTACAGCCCAGTAAATAATTGACTTCTTTAAGGTAAGAAAAACCAGCACAGCCATTTCCATCCCTCTGTAGATCAGGTCCCATTCACCTACCTCAGACTGGGACAGTTTTATTAAGTGCAGATAGCCTGAAGCCTCCTGTTTGTTTCTGCTTTATGGCCATAATTATCCGCTTGGCCTTACCTTACTGCTTTTCTATTGGTTATTTAGATCACTTACACCTTCCTATTGCTCTAAGTGCTTTGGAGAGAACTATTTTTGTTCTGCCCCAGAGTAACTGATTCATGAGGAGCAGCCATAAGATGTTAAGGGAAGAGAAGAAGACCAGCCCCCAGGTTTCAGGGGGATAAGAAGTCTTGCATATGAGCCATTATAATGGTCATCTCCATCTGTGATGGAGAGGAAACGCAGTGGCTCTCAAAGCCACCACATCCTAGCCAGAGGCTTCAAAGAGAGATGTATTCTACTTCTCCCCCATTTCCTCCCTCACCTTGTCCCAGCCAGGATTTTACACCCACTTCCCAGGGAGGAAGGGCTTAACTAAATGCTCTGAAATCCTTAGATAAAAGATGTGATTTAATTCTGTTCTCACAATACTTTCTAGTCTCCATGTGTGCCCTCTCCTTTCTCAACCACCCCAACCATGATCTATGTTCCCTTTTGGGGCGGGTTGTGTGGGAACTTATTCCAAATCAGAAGCCTTTCTGTTTTCATGGACAGTGTCTTAAGTGGGCTTCCCCGCATGCCCAACCAGCACAAGAATGTCTGAACCAATTGAGACAGACGACCAAAGCCCCCACAACATCATTTGCTGAGTGAGCGAAGAGGAATAATGCAATCAGAATCGCAGAGCTCAGCAAAAGCCACCTCGGCCTTTTTTGTTTTAATTGAATATCAGCCACAAATCAAAGACGCAAAGGCACAGCCAGTCCTCTGGTTCACTTAAGCTAATTAGCATCCCTGCAAGACCAAGAGAGACGGACTAATATTAGATGGAAAATGCACTTACGCAGTGTCCATCAACGTGACACAGCGTCCTATGGGAATGCGGTATTTTCTTCCAACCTCCAGTGCTAGGGTAAGCAAGGGAAAGTGAGAGCGTGGGAGAGGGGGAAACCAAAGATCTCAAGGTTTATTGAGCATCACTGGTGCAAGAGGGTAAAGTCTCTGGAAGGTTTGTTAAATCTGTGGGATTGACCTGTATTCTCTGTCTAGCTTTAGCTGCAGTGCTGGAAATCTTTGAGACAGAAGAAGGGCGACCTTTTCTCAATCTCTGGCTTGGGACTGGATAAGAAGATGGCTGCAGTCATTTATGGGGGAGGCATAGGGAGGGAGATTGAAAATAGCTTTAATCTGTTGTGGTTTTTTTAAGAAAGCCCAAGGAGATGGGATGATGGAGACACAACGGCCTCTGCAGCAATTTACTGATACTGGGCCACAAACATGCTCAGCTATGTAGATTGTTCTGTTTGCTCGTTCAGCACTGAGCAAAACAGGATCCTGATTCAAGACTGGGGCTCCTCCACACTACAAATAATAGATAACAGACATAGCTGGAAGGCCTCAAGTTGAGGCCACCAGTCATTGCCTCATCTGCCAAAAAGGGTGTCTATTATATCCAGGATGCTAGAGCAAAGAAAAGCTGTGGCTTGTGCTCTGGCATGTATCAGATAGTAAGAGAGAGGGGTAACAAATGCAAACCTTCCTCCTCAAGGGTCCCAAAAGCACTTTACCAACAGACTTCTAATTTATGCACTAGGGTACTCCCCCACTGGGGTGGACTAAAACAGCTGCTGATCAGCACATAGCAATACCACACAGCAAGAGACGTAGGGACCAAAGGAAACTGCCTTCAGTTGATTCACAGTGGGAACTCAGGGAAGCAGAATGCAGTTATCAGAGTTGAAATTTGGTCAAGACACAGAGCTTCCCCGCCACCCCACACTTGAGAAAATCTTATGGACAGTCAGATCCTCAGTTTACCATATAATCCAAAAGAGTGCACCGTGCCCCTTAACATCATGTCCAGGCGTTAAGTGCTGCCGAGGTGCCAATGGAGATCAGAGCACCATTGTGCAGTACCTGCCCCAAAGAGTTTACAACCTAAATAGACAACACACGGTGTGAGAAAGGGAGAATTATCCCAATTTTACAGGTGGGGAAACCGAGGCACAGAGGAATGAAGGGACATGTTCTAGGTCGCACTGAGTCTGTGACTGAGCTCTACCAAGTCCCAGCCTACTGCCCTCTAATCTAACCAAGGCAGGCCAGGTAAACAGGAAGACCAGCGAAGGTTTAAGACAAGATGTAGAAAGCAGATGACTGGAGAGACTGTCTGAAAATGGGAGGAACTGGGAAGAAAATCAGAGGGAGAAAATCCCCAAGTGGTTTGCACCTCACAAGTTCTATATTCACTCTGCAGTTCCTGTTGGAGCCTGGCTGAAATTAACCAAAGTGGGTATTTAATTATTGAAGTGACTAGAATCCCATTTCCTCGCTAATCAAAAAAAGTGCTTCAATGTAACTGAAAATGCAAAAGAGAAGCAGTTTTGCAGAAAAGAGGTCACTGCCAGAGCAGCTTTTTAATGAGGCTGTGGCTTCCACGGCCACACCCCTCCAGCCCCCTACAAAGAACCCTGGGCCATTAGCATCCCATCTTCCACTGGAGGGATCAGAGGGGCCACCAAGCCACAGCAGGGTATAGCCATAGTCACATTCTATCTCTCCCACACACACACCCCCCCGCACACTTCCACATCAAAGGGCTCAGATGGAAGTCATCTTGAAGGAATGTGGGATCTTTGCAGCATGTTTAATAAGATAAGCAAAAAGCAGCAGCACTTCAGGGTAAGGAGTAGCAGGAGGCAAGTCTGGGCTGGCTCGGGGAGTTCCGGTAGGCACCTCATAGCCCTGCCAGCCCCCTGGCAAGGGGCAACTCCCCTGCAGAAGCTGGTGTCTAATTGACTAGGCCAGTAGCTCTGGTACTAGACTGGATGTAGCCACGAGGCTCAGTGTGGTCTATTTGTCACCGGGATTTTAGAGCCCTCCAAACTAGGAGCCCGCTTCACCCGAAACACCACGGGCAGGTCATTTCTCCCCCCCCTGCAAGTATACCACCACTTCCAACCCTGGGTTTTTAGGAGAGCTCTGCACCATCTTATTCTAAGCAGCTAAGAGAATTTCCAACACTTCACTTCTGCTGCCATTGCCCCCACCCCTCCGTCTGCACACAGACTAATTAGTGCATCTACACAAGCCACTGCCATCTATGGAATGGAATCAGAATGCAATGGTGTGTCACGGGCCCCGCACAGCTGGCGGTGATTCTCTTAACTCAAGTGGCAGGAACCTGGGTTTCAGAACATGAGGCTCAAAGCCCTACCCCAGCCGATGCTCTGGTAAAAAGCAGTGCTGCAGTGGAGGCCAGCAAGTCTTAGGTAGCTGCAAATGTGTTACAGCAACATTTAGAGGAATGTAGATTAATGTGCCTGTGTCTGGCTTTGTTTAGGGAGTTGTCTAGCCAATAAGTTTATTTCACAGTTCTGGCACCTAAAATGTGAATTGGATAATAATGCTCTTGTGCTCTGAGATAAGACAGCAAGCAGACAGGGCTCTGGAGGTGAGGCTTATATGGGAGCAATTGAAAGATTAAAACACCCTTGGTGAATATACACAGCAGCGACCACATCCCCAGTGGAGAGTCAAAGACCAAATGCTGTTTTCAGAGCAGCACAGAAAGCAATCCCAACACAGAGCACCTGCCGGGATTAAGCTTTGGACCTCCAGCACCAGAAGCTAAAACTTCTACCACCTGAGCTAACACAGCAACTGCTAGCAGTAGTAGGCTCTTATCCCCTGTGAGCCAACAACCAGAGGGCTGCAACACTCTTAGCTGCTGTTACAAGAGTCATCATTGTTTCAGAGCATCTAGGAGCCTACAGTGGTGACTGCAGGAGGGAGGAGATCACATTGTTCATCAGACAGAGGGAACCGATGTGCAGATGAGAGGCTCTCACGTTCTAGCGCCCAGAGAGACAGCAAGCATACATCTTCCAGGGTATCAACAGCCGAGACCAGTCAGTTTCAACAATTTCTGATGGAAGGTACACTACTTCAAAGCCAGCTACTCCCAGGAGCAGGGGTGAGAGATGCCAGACTCCTGACCCTGTTGGTGTTTGGACTGTCAGCAGTCCACTATTAACTTCAGCAGGAAGGGATTTTTGAGCCAGCCTTGACAACACAAACAGGGGTGACTACGTGCTGGCAAGAAACCGGAAAGAACCACTCCATTTCCATCCACCCCCAGTTTCCCCCAGAGAACAGCTTTGCTTTGACGGCCCACTCAAGCATTGGATTTTTGTGGTGTGTGCAACTGTTAAAAGAATGAGGGCTGAAATATTTCACAAGCCTGGGAAAAAAGCACCACAGGCAATGGGTTGCCATGAGAGGTCTTACAAGTGCTATAAAAGCCAGCCACAACTAAAACCTCCTTGTGACCTTCAGCTAGTGGGAGCTTCAAGAGGAGAGGACTGTTCTGAAGACAGATTTTAGTGTGGGATGGGGACTGAGGGGGGCATGGAATTTTTGAAACCAGAAATTTTGAAACCTGTTTGAAAGTTCAACAATTCTTTTCCCCCTAGTCTCCAGCAGTCCCTGGTAGCCACAGGCCCAGCACTGTATGCTCCAGGCCTTTGCTAGTCATCAGGATCTCAGGCTCCTGAGAACATTTACGGGCCATGTGAGTATCCCCTATGCTTCCCCAGGAATTCCACTGCACTCCCAGAGGAATGTGATACTGGTTCAAGCCCTAATGGCCCCTCTCCTTTCAGGTGGAAATTTTATTGCTGTCAGTACTCCACAAAAACCCCCTTGGCTGCTGTGCAAGAAAGGGGCTGCTCCAGGAGGAGCAGTGAGAAGGTTTTAGCCATTCACTGAATAATGCTGGAATTTCACATTCTGCACAAATAACCTCCATTCCAGGCACAGGAACCCTCCCTAACCAAGAGCCCCATATCTAGCAGTCCAATTTCCAGCCCTCTCAAGTAACCTGCATCGTATATTTTCAGGTGAGCAGGTAAAGGGCTCTAATGCTAAGAAGGATGCTTCTACATCAGCCACGAATCCACACTACATCCCTCACAACTTTCCACCCAACCTGGAACCAAAACGCCTGTCAACCCAGGTAGAGAGGCAGCCATTTCCCCTCATCCATTCTAAGAAGGGCCAAGGAGAGGAGCTGGGGGAGCCCAATTTCACCTGCCTCCCAATGGCCACAAGAGCTAGAGATGGAGAAGACATCACAGAGCATCAGAGCCATTTCCCTGCCAGTGTCCGATTCTCCAGGAGAGTTGTAAGAATTGCCAAGCAGTGGGACTTCCCTTAAGAAACACCACCACTGTGCACTTCTCAGCAGTTTATCTATAGGTCTGAGATCTCTTTACAGAACATGGGCATTTCCCCAGCTGCAAAGTGGGGGTAAGTTACTTCTCTGTGCCCAACCAGTTATTGGTAAATGCAAGAATAGAACTCAGGGGTCCCAAGTCTCACCCTTCTGCCTCTCGACTGGACCACACTGCCAGCGCACTGGCGTCTACTCCAGTCCAATCTCTCTCCATCAGGAACTTTTCCACAATACTCTGTAGGCATCCCCTTAGTTAGAACTCCCATGTACCACCCTTAATAATCCCCCACCCTTAGTGGGTGCATGCATCAGCTATGCCTCCTGTCCCATCTCTCCTCACACTTTACATGCAGCCTTGTTCATTTCGCCTGGGTCTAACATTGTGGCAGAGGAGGGTTAAGACAGAGACTGCTCCTGTTCTGTGCCACTAGTCTGGATGGCACACGGGGCCAGCAGCCCGCATCCCCAGCCCAGAGCTGCTCTGTCCCACGCAGAGGCTGGCTGGAGGAGTCCAGCAGCCAGCAGGACAGCGCGACATCCCAGAAAAACGAGCGGCAGCGTCTGATTCAGAGCCCCAGTTGCTGCCAGCTCCACTCCAGTGGACAGTAACGAACCACAGCCCTGCCCAGCTTGGACGTTGATTGTACGAACAGAAGCAGCCCACAAGTCCGAAGCCGAGGAGTCAGTTCAGCATAACCGTGCAACCTCCACAGCTAAGAGGGTTTTAAAACAGCAGCTGGGTCATTAACTGGAGGAGACCTCTGAGCTGGTGCCACACAGACATGAAGCCGGATACTCTTATGCTGAGGGAGGGAGGAGGGAGGGAAGGTGGAGGAAGGCGTCACTGATCAGCAGCATCCCGTGCAAGATTAAAATTCCTGTGCAACTTCTTACACAAAGCTGCTGCAGCGAGCCCAGCGAGGAAGCATAACTGGCTCCCCTTGGCCAGCAGGGGACAATCGAACCCCAGACTCACGGTGCTACATACCTCTGCTGTTGGGGTTAGACTAGCAACTCCTCTGGCTAGCGGGTGAGGTCCACTCACCACACCCACGGACCAGCCAACAGACAGAGACCCAGCTCTGCTTGTGCAGGTTCCAACAGCAAAGGACCCCAAGGCACTTTGCAAATGGAAGCAAAGAAGGGGTGACCCTAGAGACGGGGTGTGAAAAATCCATGCACCTGACCCACAGCCTTGCAGTAAGTGGCAACGGAGGCTAGAACCCAAGTCTCCAGATTCCCAGTCCTGTGCTCTATCCGGTAGATGATGTTACCCACGGCAATGTAAGTGCAGGTGGCTTTGTTAGTGAAGAACTCTGGAAAGAATGCAATGCTTTGGCAGAGGGTTCCATTTACAAGGCACAGCTTGGTTTTAAGCACCTGAAAGCATGACTGATCCAGACACACAGACCAAGGACCTCGCCCCTAAACTAGACCCCACTTCCCTCCTCCCCCGCACCCAGCAGGTCTAGACGTGGAATCCTGCTGCAGCCTGAATGGGCGCGGTCCCCGCAGCTCTGGCCCCCAGAAGGGAAGCACAGGAAGGTGCCACCAGGATTTCACAGTAGAAGATACTCTCACAGTTTACTGCCCTTTCACAGCTGCTGGCTAACTTTCTCACACACACACACCGCCCCCCCCCCCCCCCCCCGAGGGGGAGGTGGCGATGCTGTTCTCATTATCTTTAACCCAAAAGAGAGCCAAGACTCAGGGAAGAGGGGGAGGGAGGACAGCTTGAAGAAAAACACATATACAAGCCCTTCCAGTCCCCTCCCCCCTTCCCCGACACACAATAAGAGGCCAGGGAAGGATTAGAAAAGAGAACCGGGTCCAGGGACGGGGAATTCTGCAAAGAGAGCGGATCATGGGAAATGCCCACAGCCCAAATGCACTTAACACTAGCCCTAGGCCAGCAATATTCTTGCTAAAGACAGCCCCCTCTGCACTCCTCACAAGCGCTTTAAGGAGACTGAAAAGCAGATTTTGCACGGGCTGGTTTACAAGGCCAAACCCTCTCAGTACTAAGGAGAGGGAGAGGAAGAAATAAGAGTGAACAGGAAGAGACAAAGAGATACACAATGAGGCTTTCAATATGCAATCCAGCTTCAGCCGAGCAGCTCCCAAATCAACCCGAAACCTTTCCGGCCACTCTGGAGCAAGGTTTGCAGTCTCCCCAGGAGCAGAGTTTGCTCTTATTCTCTTTAAGACAGATCAATACTTCGTTCCTAGGAGTTAGCGACAGACACTTGGCTCCCTTACTGCAGCTGAAGGGTGTAAGGCATGGCTCTCCCTCACCAGATGGTGGCTGCTGCAGGGGTCTAGAGTGGCTAGAGCAGAGAATTGGGCATCAGAATTCAGATTTGGTTCCCAGCTCGGCTACTCATTGTACCACTTTGGCTGAATAGCAAAACTTCCTGTATCGTTCTCCAAACCCTTCCCTCCCACACTATCCCACATCTGCAAGATGGTGCAAAACCTAGTATAAAGCAGTGCTCTTGGCATGATTAGTTTGTAAGGGCCCTGGAGACACTCATGCGAAAGACACGAAGTGAAAAGCATGTGCACGGCAGGAGAACTGCTCAGGAAGGAGGTGGGAGAAGACATGAGCAGAAGGGGAGAGAATGGTTAACTTTCCAGGGGAACGAGACACAGGATGGTGCAGGCCTACTGTACCCAGCGCCATCAGGTTTTATTACATATCGTGCCTGCAAAAGCCGACATACATGACTTCCTCCTTGTTCCAGGTCCACTCAGATCCCATCACCAGTGCAGCAATCTCTGCTCAGGCAATTGCACCAGAACTAATGCAAATCATGCCACCTGCCAGGCAATTTTTAATAGCGGTGCTGGATTCGCATTAGCCAGGGTACCAGAAGGCTTTCATCTGAGCTTCCTTCCTCACAGACAGTTCAGTGGGGAGACAGCACGCAGACGAGACACAAAAACTCTTAACTTTTTTAAACCATAGCTGTGATCAAAGTGAAATAGGAGATACACCCAGGGAAAGGTCTCTGGGAGATCAGTCAGCTGTTGAACTCTCAAAAGAAGGGGGAAGTGGGGAAATTAATCACTTGTCCTAGCACCTTGCCCAAGAGAGTCTCTGTTGGATCTGCCCTTACAAAATCCAGCACATCTGAAAGCCTTAGCGATGATTCCTACTTCTACCTGCTCATCCCAGTTCTGCTAATAGAGATCAAAGAAATTGATACAATGAGGCCACGAGCTTATCAGATAAGCCATCCCCCCAAGAGAACTCAGCCAGATGGCTCGAAGAGTAGAAGAAAAACCACACACTTCCAGCCAGAAGTTGGTACGCAGCTATAAGCAGCAATAGCCGGTCAGCTCTGACTTCCATACACGCTGTTTAGGGAGTAACACCACCAGCAAACGTCCTTGCACCTGTACTGCCAAAGTCACCCCGTTTGTCAAGGCCTCGCAGCCTATAGGGAGGCAAATCACAGCTTTGAACTCAGGGGGCCAAACCCTGAGGCCAATACTCAGAAAAAGCCTCTACAAAGATTCACCTGGGCACCCAAGTTTCGAATGCTTTCCTGAAACTCTCACCTGGGGAGCCCAGTGGTTTAATGGGAACCGGACAGAACGTTTGTGATGAGATGAAGTTTCAAGCTGAAGTTTTGTGAGTTTGGAGGAAATTTTTGTCAGGCAGAGTTTTGAGGCCCTGGGTTCTCTGCACAGACTGACGAGAGAAATGGGTCAAAAAGCTCTGGGTTTTGATCTGAAAACTGATGTTTTGATACAATTCTGTTCCACAAATAGGGCTGGAACCTTTCGGTTTTGCTCCCAGGCAGAGCAAAACCAAATTCAGAAATCTTGAAAGTAGCTGTGAAACAAAGTTGTTGCCCTCTGGCCAGCTCTAGATTTAACCCTGTTATAGAGACATCATGGGAGGAGAGCCCATCTATGCTCTTCTGAGTCCCCCTGACTCTCTTATATCTATGGCAGATGGGACTAAAATGTGAGAGCTAATTCAAGATCAGTTTTGCATGGACTCAAAAGTCCCTGTCCCAACATTCCCAACCCCAGCCAGGCAGCTATGAGGTAAGAGTCAAACAGAACATTTTGCAGACTCCATGAGAGACTTTTGATTCAGGTAGAGTTTCGGGCAAAAGCCATGGTTTTGTGCAAACCAGTTTGTCCCAGGCCACAGACACTAGTTACTGTACAGCATATAGAGTGTTCCAGCCCTGGCCTGACTTTCAGACAGTGACAGAAGAAAAGCAAATCAGCCAGAGGAAGGAAGATTGCTGGGTTTCCCTTTCCCAAGACAAAGGATGTGTGGAGTGGTGTACCTCAAACTGCCATTGAGTCTGCTGAATGCAAAGATAACTGTCACGAGCATCTGGAACTATAACTATCGTGAACATCTTGCTTGGTCTATCCAGCAGTTTGACCTCTCTGGCTGAAACATAAGTGCTGCAGGTCCCCTGGTTTTTGTTCTTTCCCAGCACCATGCTCTGAACCCAGGCCATTTCACGCACTAACTCAGCCCTGCCCTGTATGGAAATGCTCTCCCTTGCATGCTTTCCAGTCCCATCTTTGTGCCTGTTCTCCCCAGCCCAGCCCAGCCCACTGTCCCCATTCCCCAAAGCAGTTAGCCATGACTCCATCTCCATTCCCCAATAGCACCCTGTCAGCTGTCAGGAAGAGACTCTTAATTATTTAAAGGAAACAAGCTGTTAATCAGTTAACTTCATAGAAAACTGTAGTCCAAGACGGAGCTGGCTGCTACCTGACCTAAATAAAGGACATTCTGCAGAACGACACTACATGCAAAAGAATCATAGAAGATGAGGGTTGGAAGGGACCGCAGGAGGTCACCTAGTCCAACCCCCCCTGCTCAAAGCAGGGCCAGCCCTAGACAGTGAGCTTAGGTAGGGTCAGCCTGTAGTGCACCTTTAACCCCCGTATGCAGTAAGAATGTTTTCCTATATTCATGTTCAGTATCCCTAGTCCTGCTGTTATTTTTCAGGTTTTCTATTTTTAGCAATTCTTAAGTTTTATGTAGGCAGCACTGTAAAACCCTGACTTTTGGCCTTTTTTTTGTACATACTCTATTGAGCAATGTATTTTGTGTGCATTACTCCGTACGGTATATGTTCTTTGTAATGTTCCCTCGCGCGCTTTAACGTAGCACTGTTCTTTGCCATGTACCTGCAGGGTCTCCCCAGACCAATTAGTGCAAACACATTAGTGCACTTTAGAAATCACCCCCCTATGGTCCGCATTACTACTCTGTGTAGCCAAGTCCATAGATACAAGTAACCATTTCTGATGTCTTTCCACTGTTTATTAGATAAACCCCAGTCAGGGTATTTTATTGGCGGTTGTTGGTTAAAAGCAGATGTCAGAATCCCTAAATGGCGCAGCACATCTAGATAAGGTATCTATGTGCACTGCCTGGCACATGTCGAATATGCAAGCATCCACCACCTACTGCTGGGTGTAAAAATCTACACTTCCAGGCAAACTGCAGGGCAGAGTTATGCTGGAAACAACAGTTTTATCACCACCACCAAGTCTCCCCCGATATAAAATGCAGTGTTGGGCTAAAACATACCCCTTCTGATTGCACAAGAGTCCCTCTCCCATCCTCTACCTCTTCAAGACCGGCTCAGTGACTGGCAACAATAAGGACAGGAAAGGTAACGCTGAGGTCTATCCACAGCGAAAGACCACCATACAAATCAGCAAGGATCGGCCTTTGCCTCTGCAAGAGGTTGGCAGGGTCACAGCATTCCACTAAGGATGCTGAGGAGCTGGAGGAAGATACAAGCTGGGAGAGGAAGCACAAAGGATTTCACTGTTTCCCATCAAGGAGTTACATTTGTACTAGAGAAAAAAGGACACTGTGTGGGCATGGCTGGAGTGCAGATAAAAGACCTCACGTGGCAGTTGTGGCAACAGACTCCAGAAGTCAAGATGATCTAGACGGAGACCAAGGCAGACACACAACACCAAGACTTCAAGGGAGTTTTTAAGCCAAAGAGCTATTCGTGGGGGTCAGACTTTGCACTAGCAGAAATAAACATTTAAAGGCTGTGCTAAAGGACAGTTTAGGTTTGGCTGTGTGCGAACCACCTAATGCGTCTCAGCCAGTCTGCGTAAACTACAGCCCAACCCTGTGAAAGTGCCCTTTGGGCCCAGGTTAGCTACACCCTGCTAGTTTAGGCAGGGTCTTGGAGGGAGCAACAGATGTTGCTTCTAGGCACAAAGTCAGTGAAAGCTGGACAGTCATACAGGGACTGATGGGAGAGAGGAACTCAAATGGGCCCCATGACGTTGGCTTCAAGGAGGACCACACACGCACTTCAATGAGGGTTACCCATCAAGCAACTCTTATCCTCACAAAGGGAAATCAAAACATAATCTATGTGTTTGGATGCCCAGGTTCAATATGAGCGCTTTCTAGCAGGGATGTTGCAAAGAAAGAAGTTTCTGGACTACCTTAGCCAGTTACTTCTAACAATGGAAAGAGACCATAAGTTTTACTCTGCCAGAACAAGAGGAAGCAACTGGGAAGGTTTCACTCTGGGTGTTAGGTCAGATAGTCCAAAGTTGCATGGGCTGGAACTCTTTTCTCAAGAGGCAAAAGCAGGAATGGATCACACCAATGCACAGCGAGTCCTTGTTAAACCCTGCTCTGGGCTTCTGGTACTAAGGGGCAAAACACATCCTTTACTGCCAAGCCATTCATTCTCCAGTGCACCTCTGCAAGATAGGAATTGCCAGACTGGAGTAGACTCCAGCATCCATCTAATCCAGTGTCCTTTTTCCAGAAGTGTCCAGCAGCAGATGCTCTTGAGGAAGGTTAAAGAACCCCACGCAGCAGATGGGGGATAATCTGACCCCAACTGACATCTCACCCTGCTCTCCAGTTGTCAGAGATGGGCTTAAAGCTCTGATGCATATGGTTGAATATCCCCTTCCCAAATGCATTAGTCATAACTTACAAAACGTCATACGTCAGCCACTCGGAGGTTACATAAAAACATAAGAACGGCCAGACTCGTTCAGACCAATGGTCTACTTATCCTTGCATCCTGGCTTCTGACAGTGGCCAATGCCAGATGCTTCAGAGGGAATGACCAGAACAGGCAATCATTGAGTGATCCATCCCCTCGTCCACTCCCAGCTTCTGACAGTCAGAGTCTACAGACACCCAGAGAAGTGGTGGCATCCCTGACCATCTTGGCTAGTAGCCACTTATGGCCATATCATCAATTCAGGATTGAGAGAGCTGCACCAACATGGAGTCGATACATTAGTTGGTGGGTAAAGGACAAAGCAGATGGTTCGGACAGGACATTCATTCTCTCAAGGGCCAAATACTCTTCCTCTAAATGTCATCTTTGTCATCTTGAGTAGGGGACAGGAGAGATAAAGGCCCAGATCTTTAAGGGTTATACAGGCTTTGCAATGCCTCACTGATTTCAGAGCTCATGCCTCATTTTCAAAAATAATTTCATTGCCTTCATTCCACACTTTTGGAAATGATACTCAGGCTCCTAAGTCAGCTACATGTTGCAAAGTTGAGACAAGCAACACCTTTAAAATGCCTTTAAAATCTGGGCCTAAGCAAAGCAGGACTGGAAAGGGGGAAGAGAAAGACTGTCCTAGGGAGCTAATTAGTCCCCATTCTAAAACCATTGAGGACCAGGGCAATTTTATAGGTTTCACAGACTTCAAGGTCAGAAGGGACCATTATGATCATCTAGTCTGACCTCCCTGCACAACACGGGCCACAGAACCACCCACCCACTCCTGTAACAGACCCCTGACCTATGACTGGGTGATGGAAGTCCTCACATCGTGGTTTAAAGACTTCAAGGTACAGAAAATCCACTAGCAAGTGAGCCATGCTGCAGAGGAAGGCGAAAAACCTCCAGGGCCTCTGCCAATCTACCCTAGGGGAAAATTCCTTCCCAACCCCAGATAAGGCGATCAGCTAAACCCTGAGCAAGTGGTCAAGACTCACCAGCCAAACACCCAGGGAAAGAATTCTCTGTAATAATTTTGAGCAGGGAGGATATTTACTGTATAGGAAATGGAGCGCATAGTACACACTCACTACTGGAAATGGCCAACCACCCTCTTCTCCATGTTCCTTCTCTCCTATAAAAGCCACTTGCACAACAGCCGTCTCTTTGGGATCCACTCTGTTCCCCTAACCTCCTCTGCCATTCCCATATACTCAGTCACTTACTCCTCTGCAAGCATTCACAGCTGCAGGAAGGGGTTATGCTCTTTCCTCTGTACCACCAGAAAGGAGGAAGGAACTGATCTGCATGTTTATCTGTTGGTTCTTGCAGAATTCCTGCATTCTTTTCCTTGTTTATTCATCTGCTTTTAGGGCAGCATGTGCAATATTCAGACCCCAACTGAGAGGCTTTGGGTCAATGTACTTCCCAGGAACTGGGAATTCTTGCCTTGAACATTAGCCCACTCGTTAACAGAGGGGATTTAGATAGCAGCAAAGGGGATTTTAGGGGAGTGCATTTTCAACATGATTGAATAATGGGAACAGGTAGAAGCAGGGAGAAGAAAGTTCTGGTCTGTATAGAGGGACTTCATTGCACATCTGGATGATCAACTTCACATTGAACACACACATGCACTAGTTACTGGAAACCTTCCTTGCAGTGGTAATACTCTAGGTCACCGTGCTGCCCATAACCATGGTAACAGACATCTAGACTGACTGTAGGAGCTACTTTCGCTCTCACGTGGACAGTGAAACACTTGCTATCTAACAGCTATTTGGTCAGGCCTCTCCCCCGACATCTGAGACTCCCACCACAGCAGAGCCCAATGGCGCTGATGGGTCCAGTTAAAGAGATCAAGTGTTCAGCTGGCATAAGGGCTACCCAGGACCATGCAGGAGGTCTGATATCTTGCTCCAAGTCCCAGTACACTTGGCCTCTGTGATTTAGCAGAAGGGCCTGATATAGGAATAGCCTTGGTGCCTCTGCAGGAATAGTATTGATGCCTCTTCTGAAGGTGAGGCAGGGGGCAAGGAAGTAGAGCATGCTGGGGGACTGGAAATAAAAAACTCTCTCCCCCTGCCCCTTGAGAGATTTCTGCTGCCCTTAAAGCGTGGTTCTGCACCAGGTGATGCTGAATGGTTTACACCTTACCTTGATAAATCCGACCCCCGCACCGATATGTAGAATCCTAGACGTGTAGGGCTGGAAGGGACCTCAGTAGGTCATTAATCCAGTCCACAGGCGTGCGCAGCACATTTGATTAGGGTGTGCACCCAGGGAATTTTATTTTATTTTTTTAAAGGCGGTCTTCTACTCTCCCTTTTACTCTCCGCCGTGAAATCGCACGGCAAAGTGAGATTCGGTGGTGGAGCAGGAGAGTGGGACTCGTGGCGGAGAGTAACAGCCTTTTACTCTCCACCAGGAAATCCCAGGGCAAACTGAAATTCAGCAGCAGAGATCTCGCAGAATTTTACTCTCCACCACGAGTCCTTCTCTACCGCCTAATCTCAAGCTTTCGCAGCGGTGTGCACACCAGCCACAGGTCAGACCAAAAAGGTTTGCCAAGCCTGCATTAGGGCGTGCCTGGGCACACCCAGCACACCCCGTGTGCACGTCTATGGTCTAGTCCCCTGCACTGGGACAGAACCAAGTATCATCGACACCACCCCAGCAGGTGTTTGTCTAACCTGTCTTACAAACCTCCAATGACAGTGATTCCACAACTCCCTCAGTAATCTTCTCCAGCCCTGAGCTATCCTGACAAGTTAGGAAGCTTTCCCTAACGTCAACTCTCTCAGACCAGCACTTCCACTTGCTAACACTGGTCGGCCACAACAGCGATGGGAGACTATGATTCATTCAAATCATGGCTCATTCATCAAGCTTGTTCACCAACTTGTTCTGCTCTTTGTGCCCGGGCATGAAGCTTTGTTCTTGCTGAGGATACAAGAGCCAGAAGGAAGCCAGCCCACTTCTCGGATCCCTGCCTGAATTTGCAGGGATGACGGAAGTGAACAAATTACAGAACTGAGGAGATCTGAACTGGAGCCATTGCACGCCAATGTGACTTGTGTTGGCCAAAGTTTGCAGCATAGAGTTAAAACGATGCAGCTTGGCTCCATATGGATTGTAACCGCTACTTCCCAGAACAGGGTTGCACTTCTAGTCATTAGGTATCCACACACAGCTAACTGATGAGCCGCCAGCAGTTCAGACCAATAACATCACCACTGCCACAGGGCTATACAAGACGTGTGCTGATCCAGCTCATCTGACCAACAGGGTCGGCAGTGGCACCATGCCGGACTTACCATGCCCGTGGCTCAGAATAAGAAGTGGCCACAGAGCCAGGACTTGACTGATTGTGGCAGAATACAGATGCAAGACCCAGTTTGGAGGGGTTTAAAAAAAAATACCAAGAATTATTTTAAAGCGGGGGGACCCCACACACCAACCAAGGAACCCCCACCATAACAACTCCTCTTCCTGTGCAACTGAGTCCCAGCTGGAAGCCAGGGAGTTTTATAGAGGGCCTCCCTCCCCAAAGGGGTTGGGACAGAGAGATAGAGAGAAAGGAACATGCAAGGGACCAGCCTCACCTTCCACACAGTGCTCCACCTCCTCCAGGTTGCGCAGGGTAATCCGCATCAGGCTGGAGTTCAGCATCAACTCGTTCTTGTGTTCAGGCCACAGATAGTGGGGGGCGGGGTTGACGAAGAAAATGCGGGTGTCCCCCGTCGAGACCTGGTTGTCGCAAATCAAGGGGTCCCCAAAGCCACTGATTACCACTTTGTTCCCGCCGTCTAAGAGGATTTCGTGCATCACAATGTCTTTTCCTTTTAGGTACCGCCAGACTCTGACCTTGAGCAAAGGGAGAGAAAGCACAAGAGGTCCCAGTGTGAGAACATTATGCAGCCCTTGTCAGAACCCATCACCCCTTCCCCTCTGCAGCCAAGGGCTAGTTAATTTCCATCAAGCCACCAAGAAAGCTCCAGTTCAGACAAGGAAGGAGGGCTTATGAAAACCTCAAGGGGAGTTAATTTCATGAGCTATCCCACCAGCAGCAGTATCGTGTGAGTGAGGATCGATCACTATGGATGGGCCTTGTCTTCTCTCTGCCCAAACCGAATTCATCTCACACACACCCCCATTTGTCAATCCCCTTTGGCACAGGAAGTCAATTTTCCATCTCTCTTGGCATGGAATGCCACAGAAGTGTTGCCAAGAGTGCAAGACAGACAGACAGAGTTAGGTGCAAGTGTGACCAACCCATGACAGGATCAGCCCCTGTATTTGGGATTTGATTTCCAGGTCTGTCTGTCATTGCTATCCGCTCCTGACCCGGTGGGAGATCGCTAAGTCGCACACACCTCTTCCTGCATCTCCAGCCCACTGCTACTGCAGTCGTTTCTTGCTACAAAGCAGTATCAGGATTCAGGAGGAACAGCTGCCCCTCACTGGATCCCACTGTCCTGTCCTCTCCAAAGGCCCCGCATCCCAGTGGTCATGCCCTGTTCACTAAGTAACATACCCAGAGGGAGGGGGATAAAGGTTCTCACCAGCAAGGCTGAGGGATAGCTTCCCTTCCCACCCCTAGTGCAAACACCAGGAAATGGCCTCTGAGCGGAAGTGGAGTGGCTCTGTACCAGGTTATGAATTCTGCAAGCTGACCAGACGAGTGGGGTGTTTACTGTAGCAAGATGTTGGCTTTGTTTTATAGGAAGCTGGGGGGGAGGAGAAGGGGAGAGAAAACCAGTAGGAAGGGAAGAATGATGGCTTAAGATAAGCCACTTCTCAGCAAACACTTGAAGCTGATAAGAGACAAAACCAGGACAGAGCAGCCCTGGGAACCAGTTCCAGAGGGGTAGCCGTGTTAGTCTGTATACGGCAAAAAACAACAAGAGATCAAAAGGACTACAGCAGTTTAAAAAGGGACGTCTCTCAAGGGGTGGGGTGCTGTTCAGGTAAGGGGGCAGGGACAACAGACCGAGAAGTGTCTGAATGAGTTAGGCCTGCCTTGTATACTATCAGTGGGGAAGGACTCTAGGTATGAGGCTGGGAATGAGCCCTTAGGCTGTACTTTTAAAATCTTCCCTCTAAATGCTTTGCTCCGACTGTTTAAAAACCAAACGCTGCGGTGCAAGGCAGCTGGCTGCTCATTGCACAGCCCTGGGCACAGCCTCCCAGAGAGGAGACCTGCAAGTCTCTAAACCCAGCTGAACCTGCAAGGTACACACAGCTGGTTCACAAGAGGCTGTCACCCAGGGCGCAGCCTAAGAGTGGGAGAATCAGGGAATTCCACTGCGGGCAGGTCCAGGCCGGGACTGACACCTGGAGAGCAGCACACAGGCCAGGCAGGGGA
The DNA here is from genome assembly GCA_007922155.1 of Mesoclemmys tuberculata. Lineage (NCBI taxonomy): Eukaryota > Metazoa > Chordata > Testudines > Chelidae > Mesoclemmys > Mesoclemmys tuberculata. Next base: position 15,800,259 of record ML675630.1, on the reverse strand, counting down.
CAGAGGTGTAGCTAGTCCAGCAGCCATGACACGGCCATTTGCAGTTATCGTTCCCATTTAGGTTGCAAGCTCCTTGAGGGTGACGCCTGGCTTGTCTGCCTGCAAAGGTCCATGCACAGAGCAGAATAGATGGCTTGGTGCAACGAATGTCAGCAGCAACAAGGAAACTCCCCGCTGCACTGCAGCTGTCCAGGGCTACATACATGCGATTGCCCTTATAGTCACAGCAAGGTGCATCAGCGGCATAAGAGTTCATCAAAGGCTGAAACTTGCCAGAAAAGGGGTCAGCATTAGAGATCTTAGACTTATTTACGTGACTGATACAAGCTACATTCCTAGTCTCTTTCCCTTAGGCCAGAGGTTCTCAAACTGGGGGTTGGGACCCTTCAAGGGGTCACAAGGTTATTTTGGGAGGAGGGGCAGGGGTCGTGAGCTGTCAGCCCCTGCATGAGCCGTGGCTGTGACTGGCAGCCCATGCACAGCTGACAGCCAGAGCCCTTCAGAGCTGGGGGGCCAGAGAGCAGCGGCTACTGGCTGGGTGCTCTGAAGGCAATGACACTCTTACTTCTGCACTGCTGCTGGGGTGACATGGCATGGGGGAGGGGGAGGTCGTCACTTTTGGGGGGGAGGGTCATCACAGCTTGAAATATTTTCAGAGGGGCTCTTGGGGGAAAAAAGGATGAGAATCCCTGGTTAGGCCCTGAGCATACCTAGCACTGCTCAGAAATCGCCTTGAAAAGGATATGGAAACTGATGTGCTGGGGAATATTCATTCCTCCTTTGCTTGGGCATTTCTCGTCTCTTGGCTAATGGCATCAGATTGCAGCACCACGACGGCTGCTTATGAGTTTCATTGGCAAAAACCCTATGCCATGCCCTGCTTCTGCTGCAGATGGCCTCCACCGAGCCAGCCTCGGTGATTTACTACGTATTGCATCAGGGCATGGTTAAGGGCATGAAAGCTTTAAGACTTGGTTCCATCCACTATCGTTTGAACCGTTATTTCCGAGTACGTCTTCCTGCTTTCCAACGACTGGCTTTGACAAGCGGGCGCTTCACTCCAGCCAGGGTCAGTGTGAGCAAGCCGATGAAGCTGGCAGAGCGACAGACGAGTGTCAGTCACATCTGCGCTGGTTATGCCCATGACTAATAAGGGAATTATGGTTCACAGCAGAGGGTGCTATACTTGATTGGATGCTCCCAGGGAAACCAGAGCCATAGTTCTCTGTCCCTGGCCGCTCCATGTACATTGGCTGCACGTGCCAGGGAAGTCGGCTGGTCTGCTGCAAACATAGGCCACCGGGTTAACGAAAGGGTGCAGGAGTAATTGTCCCATGCCATAACTGACCTCCAAGGGGGAGTTTTCAAGTGAACTATCACAGGGAATCCCCCCTTCCTTGTTCAGAAGGACACTGTGCTATGCCATTTAGGTGCTAGGCTATTGCTGAAATGTTTCCTTGGGACATTTCATACATTGCACAGCCTGGTATGTGGCATTTTCTTTTCAGTCTCATTTGCAAAATAGTTTCTGAAAAGACCGGGGTATGTCTGTTAAAGCCAGTGAGACAGCAGCCTTGACCAGCTAGAGCCAGCATTCCCCATCCATTACAGGGATGATGGCTATGACTGATGCAGAAGCCTTGAGAGCCTGGGCACTAGAGAGTTGGAGGGGAGAAGTGAATCTTCTCAGGCCTGACAAGGCAACAGCAGAGCAGGCAGGGGTGAGAGAGACAAGGGGAAGACTGTGTTCTGTTTAAAGTTACAAGCAGCAGTTGTTTGGGCAGCGTGAGTTCCTATAAATTGTTACAGGAAGCCTTCCCTTTAAGCAGACTTTTGTTTGCTAAAATGTTTGGACAATTTGGCAGGAAAGCAAAGTTCCCCTCAGTCATCTAACTTCAGTAAGGCAAATAAAGCGTCTGGCCACAAGACAAGGGTTTCTTTCTCCCTGCTGTAAGACAGAATTTCACAGGACCTCTGACTGCAGAGATAACCCTGCAGCCAGCAGATTCTCCACCTCACCTCATCCCCCCGCCCCCCAAAAAAGGAGAAAAAACCATCCAAGCAAAGTAGATCTGCAAGCAAATCAAAGCAAGCTGGGAGCTAAGTGCATCCCTAGTGCCATACGCTCTCCATTTAGAAACTACGTCTAAAGAAACACACGGAACAGAGGGAAGAGGCCAGTGTAATCGGAATCATTTACTGTGCACCATGGGAAAAGAGACAGGCAAGTTCCCTGTCCGTTGCAGATGAGTTAAAGATCCCCTTGCTACTGTAATTTACTCCAAAAGGAGCTGTCAGCAGTGACTAAGAGTTCATTGAGAGATCTGCTCGAAATTTCTGACTCGAGAGCTGTGTATTAGCAAGCATCTATACGGTAGCTCATCATACTCTGAGACCCAAGGTACCCACTTCCCAAAATGCTCCAGATTCCCTCTGAGCACAGTAAGCTCTCGCTTTTCTCCATGCTCTCCACTCCCTTGCAGTGTTCTTTCTGGTAGGCCAGCTGCCGAGAAGTCAGTCACCTGCTTTCCATGGCGGTCACAACTCCCCAAGTGAACTTCAGAGCATGCAATATTAACTGTTGCAGCAGCAGAGGGGTGAGGGGAGGGACTCTGCAGGCCAGAGGCTCTGGAAGCCACCTTCAGAAATGAGACAGTGGCTAGGCCACGTTGTTCATGTAAATAAAGGAGATTTGCAGGGTTAAAACCCCTCCACAGAGATGTCAAAAGAGAAAGGCCCTATTAGAGCACTTTTCACCCCAAATCTCCATGTGCTTTAGAAGTAGGCAAGTGCCACCCCCATTTTACAGATGGAGAAACTGAGGCACTGTGTGGCACTCTTCTCAAGGTTACAAAGCAAGCTAGCGGCATAGTCAGCAAGGGTCTTGGGAGCCACGTTAGCCAGTCCCCCTGATCTATCCCACAGAGCAGGTTTCATGGAAGCCTGATGGGATCAGAAACACATTGCTAGAACACAGCTTCCCACTCCCCCTGTGGGAACAAGAGAAAAGCATTGCTGATGGGGAAAGTGAAACACTAAGGTATTAGTGAAGATCCTGACTGCCCCCTCTAGAGAAAGTGGCTGCCATTCAAGTGTCAGAGTAGGTCGGACCCTTGGGGCACTGTTGGGTTAGGTGACCAGATAGCAAGTGTGAAAAATCAGGACGGGGAGGCGGGTAACAGGGTCCTATATAGGACAAACTCCCTAACACTGGGATGTTCCTGATAATATCAAGATATCTGATCACCCTGTGCTGGGTTCATCTCTGCTCCTGGATACACAGATTGCAGCAGAGCACCTACCACCAGCTCTAGATAAGGACTTAGCAACCACAGTCCAACCTCTAGACTGGATGCTGACTGCCCTGCCTGGAGCTGCGTGTCAGGGCCAAACATCCAGCTTGCACAAAGCACAGCAGTTGCCTATGGGGCAGGACTACCACCAAATGCACACCATCCAGTGCTTTCTGCTAGCTCCCTGGTCACTTCCAGGTCCAATTTCCCAGTGCTGCCAATTCAATGTGTCATTATCCGGAGCTGTTCTTGAAGCCCTGCTGCCTGGAGTCGTGGGATTACACCAAACACTTAGCTTTAAATAAATAAATAAAGAGTTTCTGGCCCTTGCAGTTGCAGAGAAAAGCTTGAAAGTGTGGCCCTGAAGGCTCCAATAGCAAAAGGCAAAGAAAAAAAAGATGCAAGGTTGTAGGGGGTGTTTTTAAGCTCGTGATTTTCAAGCCAACCTCATGCTCTCGCAGGGCCAGATTCATGATTTTTGAACGTTCAGGGGTCAGTGATACTGAAGTCCTTGTTAACGGCCTCAGTGGTCAAGATCCAGATTCAAATACTGTCTCTCCAGCCAGGACTCACCCAGGCAGCCGCACTCACTGGGAACAAGGAAATGGGGATACCCAGGGTGCATCTTTCAACGAGGCCAGAGACAAAGCCACAAAGCCGTCCCTGCACTGCAGAACATGCCCCAGGCAATTCCTATGTTCCCATCTGCTTAGCATCAGTCTGTATGTCATGTGTAGATACTATTGCAATTGACACCCTTTGGGACAACCCATGTCTCACGAGCGCACAAGGGGACTCAGGTGTGCCGAGTAGATTCTAGAACAGAGATGGAGGAGCTCAAGTTTAGCTTTTCCACACCCCCTGCTCCGGTCACATGCTCTTCCTCCCATTTCCAGGTCTCCTGGCTTTAGGGGAACGTAAGACCACTTGCGCCAATGTTAATTTATGCCACAATAAACTAAGAGCAAAGTTACACAGGATCAGGAAGCCATTCCTCGTTCCCAGGTAGCCGCACCTGAAGCTGAAGTCACACTTTGCAATCGTCAGGGGCAGGGGCAAAAAGGTAGGCAGGCAAAACAAAGTGCTTCAGAAGCAATTTTCCCTGCCTGATTCAATCTGAGCAGCAGCCTACTTCAAAGTCCAACTGCTCAGCTGTACCTAGCCCTGGTGGTGCAAGCCCTTCTTGAGCGCAAGATGGCAATCAGCCAGCATGCAGAGCAGCTTCACATGGCGAGCAGGGGAACTAAGAAGCAGCTTTCCCCTCTTCTAATCTTACAGGTATCCCTGTGTCCACACCAGGAGAGACATCTGCCCCACTACACACAAGAGCTCCCAGGTGAGAGAGCGAACCAGGCAGCAGTTTTGGCATACCTGGGACACACCAGCTCAGGTGCAAGCCAGGATGTAGAGAGTTAAGGAATGCAGTTCCCTGCTTGCCTCAGAGTAGTGCCGGTCTGAACTCTGTAAAAGGCAATGAGGAACCTCCCAACTGCCGGCTAGGTCTGTTTGCAGTGCTCCTGTGGTGGCAGAACTGCCTGTGGTTACACTTCTCCACGGAATCCAGTTAAGGCACTTTCCTAAGCAACACCAGCCTCGCCTCTTTCTCATCCAGCAAGAACAATCTGCTTTGGCAGAACCCACAGGGCAAGATTCCCATCTAGCCGTCCCCCACCCACATACAATCCCTAAAAGAGTCTCAGCTAGACTGAATAACAAGTCACTAATGCAAAAAAACAAAAACAAAAAAACCAAACACTGCTTGTGTTGAATAGTGAACAGACATTTTCACCATCAGGGCCAGAAGAAGCAACTGTGCCCCTCATCTGAACCTGCCAGCGCTTTCGCCTCATTGGGGTGAATATACATTCAGACTTTGTATAGGGGGGTCATGAAGTTCACACTGCTGCACTGAGCAACGTAACAGAAGCTAGGGACTCTCTTTCCACTCCTCATTCTTATAATGCCTGGGACGCAAGAGGCCCCACAGATAGTGATTACCTGAAGGGCATCCCATTCATCAACAGACACAATTAAAGCTTCTTCTCTCGTGACTCATTGGCTACACTGAAAAAATGCCCTGCAATGAGGGAAGGAAAAAGTTAGGTCAGAGCTAATTGCCTACAAGAATAGCTAAGAGGTGTCCTCCCGCACAGAAAAATCACTTCTCTCTTTGGCCAGTGAATGTGTATCATACTGGGCCCAAGAGCATGTTTGCCAGGGCTCCTAGGGGTGGGAGGGGAAGAAGGGGCAGTGGAAGGGGTGCTTTTATTTCAAAGATGCTTTACAGGAATGTGTTTAAAGTGAAATGCGAACTTACAGAGGGAAAGGCATCTCCCAAAAGACAAGGAAATCCTTCCTGCAACTGGAAACCGGAACCTGCTCCGCAGGCAGCGGGAGCGACTCTGTCTCAAGCAAAACTAGAGAGACTTCCATCCAGGCAGATAACTGGAGCTGCAAGATTCTGGAGTGGGCTGACGATTCTGAAGAGAATAAGCAGCTTCCTGAGAATGAAGCTTTTCAGTCCCACGAACGGGAGCTGGGCAATGGCTTGAGAGGCCAGATCTCATCAGACCTTGAAAATGAAGGGCTGACAGCTCAGGGTAATAATGTCAGCTCTAGCCAGGCTCGGTGCAAGCTTCCACATGCACAGCTCCGCTGATGCCCCTCATCCTGAAGTGTGGCACCACTCTGCTTTCCCCATAGCTGGCACTCTCCAGAGCAGAGACCACCCAGTCGTGCCAAACTGAGGGCTTGTCTACACTTATAGCACTGCAGCTGGGACCCCTGGAGCGCCTAGCGAAGACACTGCTTCTGCCAACAGGAGAGTTTCTTCCATCGGCGTGGTTAAGCCACCTCTCCGAGAAGCAGTCTGTCGAACTAGCACTGGTCTATACCAGGAAGTAGGGTCAAGGTAACTGCGTCACTCAGGGCTGTGGGTTTTCCAAACCTCTGAGCAATGTAGTTATACCCATGTAAGTTTGCAAGGTAGACCAAGGCTCAATTCACAAAAACACTAGGGCTAACCTGAGCTCAGTTACATTCCTCATCCAAGTCCAGGTCTCCAAAGGCATCCTCTTAACAGTAGCATACATTACTTGGAGGTAACAGGGCCCATACATTTCCCAAAGTGTCTTTCTTAGAGGGCTGGATTCCTGCTAAATTTGTTGAATGGAGCATCCACTTGTAAAGCACTGATGTCAGTAGGAATCTCCTAAAACACGGACATGATCCCAGGCCACGCTCAGGAGCAAAGTATAAAGGAAACAGAGCTAAATTACTGTGGCTGAAATATCTCCCTCTTAAAGAAGGAAAGATTAGCAGGTCTCAGTGTTAATGCAACAGTTTGTCTGTCTGGCCCATCTTGATTGTTAATCTGCTCCAAACGCAAATGAATGGCCAGCAGCGATTTGAGGATGTTTATCTAATGCTAACTTTAATTTCCTCTATCAGTCCTAACCGGCTTATCTCGGTATATCAAAGGCTTCAACTTTGATGGTTAGAGTTTAACCAGGGATAAAGCAGAAAACAAGAGAATCTTCTCCAGATATTCGTGAGCCTGCTCTTTACAGACCACCCAGCACTGATACCTTAAATATACGCCCAAAAGAGTTAATGTTAACTCATACCACAAACTTGGCCCTATGTTTCCTGTTTCAATAAGAAGAGACTGCTATGTAACAGATGTGGGATTTCAGAGGTAACACTGGGTTTTAAGGAACCCTTACTAGCGATCAGTAGTAAGGAAATGGTAGGGCAAAATTTGGCCAATTGCAGTTAGACGGTTTCAGAAAAGAGCACTCCTGAAAGACACGTGTAGAAGTGACTGAATTTCAGCAAAAACCAAATGTAGGTTTCATTTATTTGAAAGTATTTTAAATAAAGATTAAAATAAAAAGCAGGGCAACGGTAATAGCAGCACTGCCAAGCCTAAACATTTAAAAATCATGAGTCATGCCAAACATACGAGATTTTATTTTAAGAGCTATACTTGGGGTTCTTTTTCATTTGCCTTCTGGCTTTTGAGCCCTTTTTCAAGCTTTTCCTCTGCAGCCATCAGGGCCAAAAATGTACCTAAAAACATTAAAGTCTCACACAGTCACTTGATTTTAGCAGTTGGGATTTTTTTGAAGAAAAATACTAAATATCACGATAAAGCCATGATTGGTAGTATTGTCTAACTGCAATAAGATGGACATTTCTATTGCAGATGTAAGCTCAAGGTTTTGGGGGTGGATATGTAAGGTCTTTGAGGCTGAAAACATGTCTTAGTAGCCCAAATGATTCCTGTTTGGGGTCTCTGGGTACCAGGATACCAATAAACCAGTAGTATGAAAATAAAAGAGCATGTACAAGCAGTGCACGTCTCATCTGTCCATTGCCATGGCCAATATTACCTCGGTGACATGCAAGTGGCAGGTTGTCACTTTTCATCCTTAACAAACTTCCAGGCAGAGTGGGACGCATTTCTAGGTAGTGACTAAAAATAAAAGTCACGCCCAACAGACCATCCTCCCTGCATCACCACAGCTCAGATACATTCTTGTAAGAACGGCCATACTGGACCAGACCAATGGTCCATCTGGCCCAGTGTCCTGTCTCTGACAGTGGCCAATACCAGAGCTTCAGGGGGTGTACCAAGGGCAGTTGGGATAATCCACCCATCTTTCCCTCCTGCCTTCCAGGCACCAGAGGTTTAGGGTCGCTCCAAGCATGGGGGTGCATCCCTGACCATCTTGGCTAATAGCCATTGATGAACCTATCCTCCATGCACTGACCTACTTCTTTTTTTAACTGTGTTATATTTTTGGCCATCACGACATCCCATGGCAACGAATTCTACAGGTTAACTGCGTGCCATGTGAAAAAAAGTATTTCCTCTTGTTTGTATTAAACCTGCAGCCTAAGAATTTCATTGGGTGACCCCTGGTTTTTGTTTTGTAGGAAAGGGTAAACAACACTGATCCATTCACTTTTTCCATACCATTCATGATTTTGTAGACCTCTATCATATCTCCCATCCTTTTGCTAATAGTTCTGAACGCTCTGTTAGCCTATTTGACCATGGCTGTGCATTGAGCTGAAGTTTTCTGAGAACTATCCACGGTGACTCCAAGGTCTCTTTAGCAACTGATGTCAAGTGCATAGCGCATACACCTTCAACAGTCCATGCAAACACTCAGTCAGGAGAGCTGCCAAGTGGGTGAGAGGACGATATTAGGAAAGCACGAGTGCAAATGAAGCACTGGCCTCCCATCTAGGGTCTTGCTCGGATGAAGTGAAACCTGGATTTTGCCTTCCTAGAGCAAAGCCATTGGCTGTATGTTTGGAGAGACAGAGGGGCTGGGTAACGGTGCCTTCAAACAACATTTCCTCCCCCACCCTGCTCTAATGAGGCTCTTTGTCGTCCCTTCTACTTTCATTATGAGTCTTTGGCACAGGGCCTCATGGTGCGATTATATTTGCTCCAACCTGCCGGGGATTCCTGTCGCTTACAATTGCTTATTAATTTTTCATGCAGTGCCCATGATGTGCTAGACACTTGACAGAGAAAGGTCCCTGCGCTAGCCTGGAGGGTCTATGATCTAATTGATCAGACATGGGTACAGCGCATGCTTTAACATATTGGAGGGGCAGGTTGAGCAACACAAATGAATGAGGTGCAGGTCTTCAACGAGTACAACCGGCCAACAAGATTGCAAGACACTGCCCCAGAGACAGGACAGATGTTCTGCCTGCTGCCCCCGTCCCTCGCAATGCTTCCCTTAGACTCCCACACCCGACTGACATCGCCTGCCGGGGGACCAGTGTTGGCATCATACCAGATCCCACTGAGACTGACCTCCTAGTTAACTCCAAGCAGGAGCCTCTGTACTTTGGAGAACAGGAGGGTCAATTTAAATGGGGGAAGGGGGAAATGGCCCCACTTAGGTAGCTGCATTTTAAGCCCCCACCTTTACAAAAACAAACATAGCGAGTCATTGCAGGATGACGCCCTTCCTGGAAAGGGTTAAACCTTGCAGCAGGTTTGCTGACAAGCAGGCGGATGGCATTTCAGTGATATGCTGTCTCTTAGCTTTACAAAAAGCATAGCCAGAGGCCAGATTCGTAGTTAAACAATAGCTTAGGCTGAAGAAACTCAAGATGCTTTTAGAGTAAATATGGAGATGGGTTCACAGCAAGGGAATCCGCACAAGCACCCACAGCGGCTAGTTTTAAGCCTCCCAAACCAGAAAATGGAGAGTCACATTTAACATTAAAGGGTGGGGGGCTGGGGGAGGGTCCTTTTAAAAGCAGCCTTTACCGATTCCCCTGGAAGTAGTTGTTTGAGCTTTAGAAAAAAAAATTTCCCCTTGCAGTCTAAAAATATATAATTACACACTGAAGCCTCAATTCCTACAATAAAAAACACATGTTCTTGTATAAAAAGGAACTTGTTCAGATTTAAAGTTTTACTACCGCACATATTAAAATAAATATTGGGAGAGCGCTTTCCAGATTCACTTTCCACGAACTAAAATGGGGGGGATTTACTATTGCATTCTTTGGACTACTGTAATTGGAGAGAGAGTTCACGGTTTATTTAGCGCACTTGTCGGGATTTGGGGGGGGGAGTTGAGAGTGGAAAGACAAGGGGTCAGGTCTCCTCGGTTACATTGGTGTAAACCAGGAATCACTGAAGTCAAAAAGATTTACACACTGGGGTAAGCGACTGAGCTCAGAATCAGGCCCATACGGCGTGATTCTTGCACGGCTGCGGGGGGGAAAGATGGGAGATGGAAAGGAAACACGCAACAGCCAAGAAGCGTTCAGTTGCCCCGGGCTTTGATCCATTTCTTCTTGCTCCGTTCCCCAAAGCGGCTATTTCCACGTAACCCGTATTTTGGGGAGGACCCTTCTTTAAAAAGGAAAAAAAAAAAAGCACAACAACTTTGTTCCTGCCATTAAAAACCCCGCCGATCTAAGTTTAGCGAGCCCAAACCATCGAGGGCGGAGAAATTACACGGCACGGGAACTTTGGAGTGGGAGCCCCAAGTTGCCCACAAAGTTGTGCTTCGCCGCAGCGGAGCCGGGCAGGAATCGCCTCTGGGGGGGAGGGTGGAGAAGCGGGGGGGGGGGGGCTGCTTTGACAATTCCCTCTGCTACTTTCGACCCCTAGGTGCAGGACCAGACCCCGGCCCGCAGCTGGTGAGCGAGGGGACAGCCAGGCGGCAGCAAGTGGGGGAGAGTTCGGGGGTCCGGCTCACCCCAGCGCTGCGCTGGCACGGGGCCGTTTACACGCAGCCCTGGCCCCACACACGCCGCTGCCCCGCCGCGTTACCTTGCAGGAGTACGTGTGATGCACCGGGTCCATGTTCATGATCTCCTCCACCGTGCCCGTCAGCACCACGTTGGCCTCTTCCTCCCGCCGCTCCAGCTCCCTCTCGGGACAGCTGCCCCCGCAGCTCCCCAGCCACACGGCCGCCAGCGCCAGCGCCCAGGCGGGGAGCCCCGCCGCCCTCCGCCGCCTCCCCCCCATCGCCGCACAAAAGGAAGCGAAGCGGCTCCTCCGGCCGCGAACAAAACCCCCTTCTTCCCCCAAGTCAGCCGAACTGCGAACAAAGCAGCCCGGGCGCACCCCGGGGAGATCACTTGGGCTCCGGGGGGGGGGGAGGAGAAAAGAGAGAAAATGGAAAAGGGGGGGGAGAAAGGAGGAGGGGAAGGGGGGAAACACCCCAGGAGAGGATCCCCCTCCAGATGGGATCAAGGAGAAATCTTCCTTCTTCTCCAGCCTCCTCCTTCTCCCTCCCTGCGCCCGGGTGAGAAAGGCTGGAGATTTGCATGCAATCTGAATTGCTGATAAGGGGGGGAAGAGAGAGAGAAGAGGGCTGGCAGAACAGCCCTGCTCCTGGCGCTTCGTCTCTGCTCTCATTGCAGGGCTGGCGAGAGACGCCGCCCCCAGGAAACGCGCTCACAGCAGGTTAATGGATAATCAGGACTCCAACGTGCTTGGACTTTTAAAGGTGCAGCGAGCGCTGAAGTCCAGAGCGCTCCATGGGAAGGGGCAGCTTTTATCTGCTGCCTTTCCTCTCTTGTTTCAGTGGCAACCGGCCTCTGTCTCTCCCACCACAACTGCGCCCCTTGGGGTTTCCCTCTGCCCTCTGCAAATGTTGCATCTGCTCAGCGGTCAGCAGCCAAAAGAGAAGATTGTAGCCGCATACTCGCCCAGCCGCTCGCTGGCCCACCGTTCCCTGCCCAGTAATCCCATTCCAGCAGGCTGTGTCTGCAAGACACCCCACAGGGAGGGCTGCCCAAGGGTAAGGAAGAGACAGACTCTTCACACTTGCTAACACGCGCAAAGGCAGTCACTCATTAACATGTCCACACACACCCTCTGGATATTCACCTGTGGGCAGAAATAGGGTCTTACATGCTCTCACTTCAGCTAATAATATTTGTATCTGATCTTTATCATGAACACTAGAAGGCATTTGCATATATATCAAGCTATTTTTCATCTGCACATTTCAAAATGTGTTTCAAATTCAGATTAGCTTTATTATTGTTGTTGTTATTGTGCAGATGGGGAAACTGAGGCAGCTCACAGCCTGGTTTTCAAAGGTGCTGCAGGTGCCCGGCCCCCATGAAAATGAGACCACGAGTGATTTGTCCAGCATTGCACAACAACACAGTGGCATAACAAAGAGCAAATGCCAGGTCTTCTGAAACCCACTTTTTTGCTCTAACCCCTAGAAAGTGCCTATTCACAGGAATGACTTGGGTTTACCCTAGAGCAGCCATTCAGGGTGCGGACCACCACATGCTACCAGTTTTATTTGAAATTGTACATTTCTTTGGTGGGAATGTTGTTATTTTTCTTTTCCAGGGACCCCCTGTAGTAGCCTCACAGACCACCAGGGGTCTGTGGACCACAGGTTGGGAACCACGGCCCTAGAGCATTCTGACCTTCTGCCCTGGCTTTCTCCATGGATTGGATGGCAATTTTTCCAGCTGTCCTTTGCAATTATTACAAATATAAAATGAAAAGTTAAGTGACACCAGGGGAGGGACGTTGTTTCTTTCCTCCATAAATTAGCCAGCCCCAGGACGTGTTTTACAAGGCTATTTTACTTGCTAGCCCTAAACAAGTCATGTTAGTGACCTAAGGGCAAGGAGGTGAATTATTGAAGATTGGGTGGACACATAACCAAGTCAGTGCTGTGGGGAGAACGAGGGCTGTCAGAATTTGACAGCTGAATTCAGTAAAAATAAGTGGCCTGAATTGTTAAGAAATTCCAAGCCCACTTTGAAAATTACAAGACATCCCTTCTTCGCTGGCAGCTTCATGCAATTCTGTTTATGCTAGTTGCAGCTGGAATGTTGTATATATCGATTCTTTTTTTCTTTCCCCTGGATGTAAACCAAACAAACAAAAGATCCAGCAATGTAAGTCAACCTTAAAAAACTAAAAATTGCAGTAAATTAATTACTTAAATTACTTTTAATTAATTAAATTAAAATTTTAAAAATCCAAACCCTATCCTAAGTAGAGTTTTCACCCTGAAAAGAGACAAGTGCCTGAAATTCCATGAAGGCCACTAGGGCCTTTGGCCCCAGTCCTCAAAGGTATTTCGGTACCAAATTCCCCATGAAATCCTGTGGAACCAATGGGAATTTGGCACCGAAATACCTTTGAGGATCTGGGCCTTTGGTACTGCCATTGTTTTTACATGGAAGGCGCTCAGATACTATGGTGAAGGGCAGCAGCTAAAAACCTTCCAATCAATAGATTATTCTCACAGAAGGAGCAGATCTGGGTTCCATTTTATTAAATCGAACAAAACAATTCCACTATTAGCCCTTGTCTAGAAAAACACACACACACACACACCCTACACACAAAGGCCAGATTCTCTGAAGTGAGAACAGCTTCCACTGTCACACTTGTAGCAAGATTTTCTAAAGGGCCAGGCCCATAATGTGCTCAACTTTTTTGAAACTCTGGGCTCAACTGTGGCTTCTGAAAATCCTGGCCATCCCATAGCCTGCAATTGTGCAAACCCAGAGCCGGATATTCCAGTGACCTCCATGAAAGGCTCCTGAAGATAGGGAATCCATTAGTTTGAGATGAGAGGCATCAACAATCTCAGAGTTCCATCCTATGCCTCCTACGACGCTTCATTTAAACAGTTTGGTTTTTTTCCATCATCATAAAAAGCAACAATATTCACCCCCCCCCCATGGATTGGTTTATATCACCAAAGCACTGTGCAAACACTAAAGGCCTGAAAATCAGGTCCTAATTATCTAATTTGTCACTTCACCCATATGTGAGGCAACAGCAGTGGCTCACTTGGGTCTAAGAAAACTCCCTTCCATTCTGACAAGCCATACATTTGCTCTGACTGGCTAAGGGGATTCTCACAGCAAAGTTTCCTTCTGCATCAAGTGAAGTATGTGCTTGAGGGCTTTGCTGGATCAGGTCCAAAACACTCAGCCTTTTGCACACTCAAGCCCCAATACCCAAAACATTTTCTCATCCTGTCTGGACTTGAACCAGAATCCTAACTCTTACATTTTCGTAACATTGAGATCCAGATCCAAACTTTGCAGCCAAATGATTTTGTGTGAGATCCTTACTATCCCACAAGCAGAGGAAGACAGAAGGCAGAAAATTCTGGAAGTGAACCACTAGTGAGATAAATGGTGTAGGGTTTTTCGTTTTGTGGAACATTGGTCCACTTTCTATAGAAAGAAGGGGCTCTATTGTTTGGATGGCCTCCACTTCAGTGGACAGGGAACCAATCTGCTCAGAAAAAGGTTGACTAGAGTGGTCAGGAGGATGCTACACGAACAACAAAAGGGGAGGGTAAAAAAGAGGGAAGATATGAACTCTCAGAACAAAATCACAATGTTGAGAACAGAATTAATCAAGGACATGAAGAGAAGAAATTCTTTAAATCACCTATACACCCCTGCTAGGAGCCTGGATAACAAACAAGAGGAATTGGGATTGTTTATTTCTGAGCATAAATTTAACTTAGTCAGTATTACTGAAACACAGTGGGATGATTCACATGATTTGAATGTTAAAAAAAAAACAAACAATGGTTATGGCCTATTTAGAAAGGATTGAGTTGGCATGACCTGTTTCCGAGTCAATGGCAACTCAGAAGAAAATTATGTTGAATGTTTATGGATCAATGTCCTAGCAGATAAAGCGCAAGATGGGATATGAGTTGGTGTCTGCTACAGACTGCCAAATCACACTAGGGAACAGGATGACCAGCTCTCTAGGCACCTTTCAATAATGTGTAGGAAAAAAGGCTGTGTGATCATGGGGGATTCCAACGTGACTGACTCATGCCAGAGGTTTCATGTTGCCAATACTAAAACATCCTTGGAATTTCTGTATATAATAGATTATGATTTTCTAACTCAAAAAGTGTTGCACCCAACACAGGAGAATTCTGTATTAGACCCTGTCTTGACAGATAAAGAGGAACCCATCATAGAATTAAAAATTAATGATAACTTAGGTACAAGTGATCATGACTTGATCACATTTATAATGTGAAAACAGAATAAAGTCCACACCACACCAGTGATATACACACACACACACACACACACACACATAATACACACACACACACACACTTGCTGCTTTAAAAGGGCCAATTTCACAGCGCTAAAAACAGTCATGAGCAAATCACCTGAGAGGAAGAATTTAATCAGGAAAATGTGAATGATCATTGGGAATTGTTTACAAACACTTTACTAGATGTCCAAAAAGTCACAATTGAGGAAGAAGGTCACACTGATTAAAACACCTGGTTTTATCCTGGTTTATAGGGGAAGTGAAGGGAGTTATAAACATTTTAAAAATAATAAACAACAAATGGAAGAAAGGGGAAATTGATAGTAATGAATATAAATCAGAAGCTCAGAAATGTAGAAAATTGATAAGGGAAGCAAAGGGACACAAGGAGAAATCTATGATCAGCAGAGTTAAGGACAATAAAAAGGTGTTGAAGTATATTAGAAACAAAAAACACTAACAATGGCATTGGTCCATTATTAGATGGCAATGGTAGAATTATCAGTAATAATGGAAAAAAGGCAGAAGTGTTCAATAAATATTTTTGGTCTCTATTTCGGAAAAAAATAGATGATGTCATATCATAAAGAATCATAGAAATGTAGGATTAGAAGGAACCTCAAGAGATGATCAAATCCAGTCCCCTGTGCTGAGGCAGGACCAAGTAAACCTAAACCATGCTTGAGAGGTGTTTGTCCCGCTGTTCTTAAAAACCTCAGTGATGGGGATTCCACACCCGCCCTTGGAAGTGTATTCCAGAGTTTAACTACCCTTATTGTTAAGTTTTTCTAATATCTAATCTATAGATTAACCACACTACTTCCAGTACTTCTTTCAGTGGACATGGAGAACAATTGGTCACCGTCCTCTTTATAACAGTCCTTAACATATTTGATGATTGTTATCAGGTCCCCCTTAAATCTTCTTTTCTCAAGACTAAACATGCCCCAGGTTTTTAGCCTTTCCTCACAGGTCAGGTTTTCTAAAACTTTTCTCATTTTTGTTGCTCTCCTCTGGACATTCTCCAATTGTCCACATCTTTCCTAAAGTGCTGTGCCCAGAATTGGACACAGTCCTGTAGCTGTGGGCTCACCCGTGCTGAGTGAAGTGAGGCAATTACCTCCTGTGTCTTACCTGTGACATGCCTGTTAACACACCACAGAATAGCATTAGCCTTTTTTCAACTGCATCACATAGACTCATAGACTATAAGGTCAGAAGGGACTATTATGATCATCTAGTCTTACCTCTTGCACAACACAGGCCACAGGACCTCACCCACCCACTCCTGTAACAGCCCCCTAACCTAAGACTGAGTTATTGGGGTCTTCAAATAATGATTGAAAAACCTCAAGGTACAGAGAATCCAGCAGCAAGTGACCTGTTCCCCATGCTTCAGAGGAAGGCGAAAAAAACCCCAGGCCTCTGCCAATCTGCCCTGGAGGAAAATTCCTTCCCAACCCCAAATATGGTGATCAGTTAAATCCTGAGCATGTGGGCAAGACTCACCAACCAGACACCCAGAAAGAATTATCTGCAATAACTCAGAACGCCACCCCTCCCCCCCCTGCAATCTAACATCCCTTCACAGGCCACTGGGCATATTTACCGCTAGTAATCTAAAATCAGTCAATTGCCAAATTAGGCTGTCCCATCACACCATCCTCACCATAAATTTATCCAGCTCAGTCTTGAAGCCAGCTAGGTTACTTGCTCCCACTGCTCACTTTGGAAGGCTGTTCCAGAACTTCACTCCTCTGATGGTTAGAAACCTGCATCTAATTTCAAGTCTAAACTTCCTGATGGCCAGTTTATATCCCTTTGTGCTTGTGTCCACATTAAATTAAAGAGGGTCATATAATTAATGCCAATCAATATGGGTTTCTGGAAAATAGAGCCTGTCAAACTTATCTGATATCTTTTTTGATGAGATTACAAATTTGGTTGATAAAGGTAATAGCGCTGATGTAATATTTTTGGACGTGAGGCATTTGATGTGGTGCTGCATGACATTTTGATTAAACCATGAGAAAGATGTACGACTAACATGGCACACATTAAACGGATTGACAGCTGGCTAGCTGCTAGGTCTCAAAGTGTAATTGTAAATGGGCAATCATTATCAAATGTGTGTTTCTAGTGAGGTCCCGCAGGCCCTATGTTATTTGACATTTTTATTAATGACTTGGAAGGAAACATAACATGGTCGCTGATACAGCTTGCAGAGGACACAAAGATTGGGTTCTGGTAAGTAAGAATGAGGACAGGTCACTGAAACAAAGTGATCTGGACTGCTTAGTAAGCCAGGCACAAGCAGTCAATATATGTTTTGGTATGTTTAAATGTATACATCTACATTTAAATGTATACATCTAGGAACAATGAATGTTGGCTGTGCTTACACAATGGAGGACTCTTTCTCTTGGGAGGCAGAGACACTGAAAAAGATTTGGAGGTCATGGTGGCTAATCATCTGAACATGAGCTCCCAATGCAATGCTGTGGTCAAAAAGGCTAACGTGATCCTTGAATGCATAAATAGCTGAATCTCGAGTAGGGGTAGAAAGGTTATTTTACCTCAGTATTTGGTAATGGTATAATCGCTGATGGAATAGTGTGTCCAGATCTGGTGTCCACAACTCAAGGAGGATGTTAATAAATTGGAGAGGGTTCAGAGAAGAGTCACAAGAATTGTAAAAGGATTAGAAACATGCCTTATAGTCATAGGCTCAATAGATTTAGTTTAACAAAGAGAAGGTGAAGGAGTGACTTGATTTCAGTCTACCAATACCTACACAGGAAACAAATTTTTAATAATGGACTCTCAAGTCTGGCAGGTTGATAGGTTCCCATGGTTGGACATTGAAGCTCGACAAATTCAGACTGGAAATAAGGTATTAATTGTTAATGGAGAGGATAATTAACCATTGGAACAATCTACCAGGGGTCATGGTGGATTTTCCATCATTGACATTTTTTAAATCAAGATTGGATGTTTTTCCTAAAAGATCTTCTCTAGGAATTGTTTGGGGAAGTTTTATGATCTGAATTATACAGGAGGTCAGACTAGATGATCAGAATGGTCCCTTCTGGCCTTGGACTCTATTAAACCAGCCCCATCTCTGTAAAGGACTAAAACGAAACATCTGGGGGCAGATCATCACCTGGTGTAAACCAAAGGAGCTGTGACAATTTGTCCTCAAGATCCCACAATTTTGGGAACATCTGGTTCTGTATTTTACCAACTTGGAGCACACTCCACTTCTAATCTCCTTTACACACAGTTTCTGCAGATAGTTTTGAGATTTCAGAGCAAACCAGTCTTTCACTCCCATGTGGAGGGAAAAGTTATTCTTAAACAACAAAGGGCCAAAAGAATAGCTAGGATGGGATGAATTCATTGTTAGCCTACAGCAAAGTGGAACTTGAGTCCCTAAGTCATCAGCATTATTAGTCAAGATCTAACACAAAGTGTTTCATTATTACACGGCAGATATTGTAAACTCAGGCAATCAGCTAAAAATATTTCAGTGCCTGGCAGATTTTGCTATTTTAATTATTAATTTTTATTGTATCTTTGAGCACTATTCAGTGGTAAATCATGGAACCAACCTCAATTCCAAGACGGAAAAAGCACAGCTATAATATTACGCTTCTAGCACTTCGCAAAGCAGAGAAGAGGAATTATTTACTCGTTATTTATTTTAATTTCTATTTATCATTTCTCACCCCTCGCAGCCATCCCGATCTGTTTTCAAGGCTGCCACAAGGAAAATGGATTTAACAAGCTTCTCTGATGCAATGGCCTTTGCTTGGTTAGCTCTTTCGAGTCAATTTACATGATTTTAGAGGCTATCTGATGAAACACGCTATCCCCGTCATCATTTGTTTTAACTGATCCTATTTGTGTATTGAAAGAATAAAGTCAAACATATTACAGCACTGCACATAATGATTACAGACGTCTGAGAAGAATTCATATCACAGACATATATGGGTCTGATCTGGAATAGTACTGAGCATCCACAGCTCTCATTAAAGTGGATGAGAAATATATGTCTTCAGTGTCTCTCAGGATCAGGCCCATGACTCCATGACAGCTCCACAGCTGGCAGCAAATGGCAGTGTAAACAATACTCCTTCCTTATCCGGGTTGTGGGGGAATTGTTCCATCCTAGATGCTGCTCTTAGGATGCCGATTGTTCAGAGAGAGTCTGGCAAGTGGTTTAAAAGCCAGAATAAGGCCCTGACATGGGCGTGGGTTCTGTTGAGAATATTTCTCTCACTTTTAGGGAGAAGCTGTACAGCACCGAGCACGGTGGGGTCCTGGTCCATGGCTGTGGCTGCTCGACACTATTGCAACAGAAATAGGAAGAACCAGAAAACGAAGCTGACCAAAAGCAGACATGAAACAGACTATTCCACTCTCCTGTTTACACCAGCCCCTCACCATGCTGTCCGAGCACCTTGGCGCAATCCCAGCCCCATTATAGTCAACGAGAGTGTTGCCACTGCATTCAGCAGGACCAGGACCTCACCCCTGGCTCCAGTGTCCCAGCTTGCTCAAGTTCAAACACAAACCAAAGAGCATCGATGGTAAACGGTTAGAGGGATTTTTTTTTAAAGGCACACCGTCACATCCAAAGCTAGCCGTTTAGAAACAAAGTTAGGTGAAAGGTAGTTTCAGAAGCTACCCCTTCCGGGCATGCCCTCCGCCAGCGTCTGTCCCTTCGCAATCACATTTATACTACTTGCATAAATGCTTCACCCTCTCCTGTTGCTGTGGCAAAGCCCCACCCAGGCAACGGGGGAAACTGACTAAGACGAGGTCTGTGCAGCAAGCTAGTTTCCCTGCCTGTGTCAACGTAGTCACACTCGATCTCATCTGAGCTAGCGCGCTAAAAACAGGAATGGAGCCGCAGGGACAGAAGCAGCAGCAACTGCTAGCAGCCCGAGTACATACTCCCGGGATGTAGATGGGTTTGTATTCAGGGCTGCTAGCACAGGGCCACTGTGGCCTGCGCTATCTTGGCTGCACTACTTTTAGTGAGCTGGCTTGAAGAACGCTAGCACGAGGATGTCTGTGGAAGCTGGGGATCATGCCTCTTGTTCAGGGAGTGGGGTAGCCATAGCTCACTGGCTCAGCTGAGAGCTAATATGAGCACGTCTGCGTGAGCTGGGAATCACACCCCGAGCTCACACAGGAGACTCGGCCTTACTTACTGATCATACAAAGTAAAAACCACGGGAACTGACTACAGGCCAAGTTGAAGGCACAATGTAAATAAACTATCCAACTGACAAAATACACAAGTTGTTGTTTTTCCCTCCGGCTCCTTCAGTTACATCCATTTCACTCCCCAATACTGTAAACATTTCAGTACTGGCAACCCCAAACATTCAAAAATCATGAGTCAGACCCCCAAAACATCATGAGAGTGGCCTAAAAATCATGAGATCGGGGAAGAAAAAAACCCACCCCTCCTAATATGGGGTTCTTTTTATTTGCTGCCTGGTTTCTGAGCCTATAGGGTATGCTAGGGTCACATTTCCAAGGTTTTCTCTGCAACAAGGGCTAGGAAGTTTTTTGGTTTTTTGTGGTTTTTTTTAAATAAAAGCTGTGATTCACTCACTCAGTTGACTTCAAGTGCTGGAGATTTAAGAAAAACACTAAACATCAGGAGACCAGTGATAAAATTGTGAGAGTTAGGCATGAGTTGCCAACTTGGAGCCTGTGAATAGCGACAATGGCATTTCTCATATGCTTAAAGTGAACCATCTGTGTTCGACTGTGCAGGATTGGAGCTCTGTAGTATTACCCTCAGCAACTGCAGTTATAAAATTTCCAACAGAAGAACAAGCTTTAAGTTGACAAAGTTTCTAGAAAACCCTTCCAGTTTTAATAACCGCTCGTGCAGGTGAGGAAGCTTGTTTTAAATTATCTGACGTTTCAGATGAGTGCCTATTTAAAGATCTTTTTCAGTGAGGGTTTTTATTTATTGAAAATCAAATGGCAGATGCCCTGATGTTCCACTCAGCAGCTTCGTGCCAGTGTAGCTCTGATCTTTGACAATAAAACATTTTCTCTGAGAGAAGTCTCAATGATACAGCTCTAGGCCAAGACTCTTACAAGTGACCAGTGATTGGGAGTGCCTCCATTTTCAGGTGCCCAACTTGAGACACCTGGAAGGCTCTGATTTTCAAAAGGCCGGCAACCAGTGCTTTCTGGGTGTCAAGTTGGACACCTGAAAAACTGAGGCATCCAAAGTCATTAGGGAAAATATTGGTCTAACTCTCACACGGCCTCTCTTTCCCCATCTGTAAAATGGGAGGGGCTCAATAGAATTTTCCATTCACACTGATGGTAGCTCTGCACACTGGCCAAGGACCGGGCACTGAGGAATCAGGGTATGTCTACACTGCAGCTTGGGTGCAAGCCTTCCAA
Organism: Mesoclemmys tuberculata; assembly: GCA_007922155.1. Taxonomy (NCBI): domain Eukaryota; kingdom Metazoa; phylum Chordata; order Testudines; family Chelidae; genus Mesoclemmys; species Mesoclemmys tuberculata. Next base: position 15,778,944 of record ML675630.1, on the reverse strand, counting down.
CCCAGGTGGTCACACTCATGCTAGTAGGACTCGAGTCAGCACGCTAAAAATAGCGATAGGGACCTTGTGGCTTGGGCTGGAGCTTGAAATCCTGAGCCGCAACATCCACACTACTATTTTTAGCATGCTCGCTGAGCCTTGCGAGTGGGAGTCTGTCTGTCCGGGTTCTGAAGCTCGCTCCCAGCTGCAGTCTGAACATACCCACAGATACCATATGCACAACAGCCTGAGCAGATCCCCTCTAGATTCTGAAACAAGGCTTCGGGGAGCAATCAAAGAAGAGACTCTGCTCCCAGGGAATCCATCTCAGATTTCACACTGAGACCAGTGCACGCTGGGTCAGGACTTTGGGAATTTAGTGAGTGCCCTGTGGATAGCCCTGCAGTGCAAAAAAGAAGAATAAAGTTCACTATCAAGTCACTGAGTTCCCACAATGAGTTCCCATAAACTGGGGATGGAACAGGTATTTACGATTGGGAGTACACCCATCCTTTTTTCACATGTCACATGTGGTCCAAACCCAGGTATCAAAAACCTACTTTCGGGCCATTTAAATATGCATTTGTCTGACTGCAGGCCTTATTCTCCTCCCACCTACCCTTGTGGGAATCAGGAATACACCCCCATTGAAGCATAAACGGGACTACAACCCCCAATTTCCTCCACAACTCTGAGGAGCTTTAAGAGATGTTTTAATGCATTTCCCCCCTTCTTTCCTCTTTTAAGTTAATCCCTCACGGTGGTTTCTGACATTGTCAAATGGCTTTTGTGTACTGTCAGAAAATCTCTTGATGTAGCTACACAGCAGCTGCTAAGAAGTTGCCCCTGGGATCTTACATCTATGTAGGCTGTCTGCCTGCATAACCATTTCCAAATAAGTAAATCTATTAATGAGATCTCAGTGGGAGCCAGGCTGGGAGAGCAAGGGAGCAGCTCTGTCAGGCAGTGCACGGGGAGAGGGGGAGTCTGTCACTGCAGCTCGCTCCGATGGTGGGGTTTGGTTTTTTTTCCTTCTAGCCAACAAAGTTCTGGGCCTGTTCTTGAACTGGGCTCAGCCAAATGATGGCGGGCACAAGCCAACACAACGTGGAGCCTGCTTCAAGCTGCGCTGAGTCGGCGAACGTAGACAGGGCAGAGGGGAGTTGCAGCTCGTCCACCTGGACCTCCCGTGCAGCCTCCGTGTCCCCAGTCATCCCTTTGAATATGTGTACAGCCCACTCAGCTTCGGCTTTGGCCCATAGATTCCAGCTGGAAAGATCCTGTTGGATTGGCCCTGCTTTAAATCATTATGGCTTGCCCAGGTCTACCCAACCAGGGTGGCCTTAAGAACAAGCAAGCCAGGTGAACGGTTGGGTCTGCACAGCAGCTACCAGCTCCCCCCCCCTTGGCAGTGGGAGTCAGAGCTGTGCAGCAGCTTCGTTGCTCAGGGCTTGACCACCATGATCACCGCTAAGTGGAAAGGGGCTGTAGGGTGAGCTGGGTTGCAGGTGGGCGTGGTGTGGGAGAGGGGCTGGAGGAAGTGGTAACTGACGCAACATGTCCTTTGGTGGGCTAGGTGGGAAACCTGCCACCAGCTCTTAGGGAGGCAGGTGCATTGGGGGGTGGGGGTCAGAGGGAGAGGGGTGGGATCCTTCCCTCAGAGCAACAGAACTATCCTGCAAACGTTTCTCAAGCTCCATCCTCCTTGAGTTGAGAATCCCTGGGGCAGAGGGGGATGAGGCAATGGCCAATAGACCTGCACAGAGGCAGACCTATCTGTGCTAGCCCCAGAGAACTGCCGTGTCGGGCAAAGCAGGGAACTCCCTGTCCAGAAAACCCAAACCCTGATCCTACAGAGCTACACAGATCTTGCCGAGCCTGGGTCCTTCCTGCCATGGAGAGGGGTGGGAATTGTTCACAAGGAGCCGTGGCACTGCCTTCTAACACAGGGGATCTACCTTCCCCTTCTTTCCAGCTGGTTACAGGTGGACTGGGAGGGAATTCATGTTGTTGCATGCCCTGGGAAGTAGAGACAGCACCCTGCAACCATCGTACACCCACACGACAGGTCACAGACACTGGTTCTCACTGAGGAGGAAGAGTGTTGGCCAGGACACCAGGTTTATTTACAAGGCTTTCTGAAAATGGCCAAGGGCTCATAAGTAGACGGGTACTTTGCCCTCTGAGTCAACAGTGATCCAGAGCTCGCTGCGTGATGGAGCTGTGCTGCTCTTGGACCAGCTGCCGTTAAGATGAAACATCCCAACCCATATCCCTTATGGTCATCAACAGTCTCACCCCATTGTTAACCAGAACCTGGGTACTTAGCCCCACTATTAGGAGCCAAATTCTAGCTTGAGTGACCACATTCCCCCTGAAATTTCTGTTGGATGTTGTCCGCACTGCCTGTCCCACGCTGTCCTGCAGTGTTGCTGCACAGCAGCTTTGCTCCAGGCCAGATGTGATTGTGACGCAACAAGTCCTATGATCTGTGGGCTTACCATAGCACCAAGGTGCCCCAATCGTAGACAGCCCCCCACTGCGCTAAGCGCTGTACAAACAGAACAAAAAGGCAAGCTTCCACCCCAGAGATGAGCAAAGCGATTCCAACAAATACAGGAGCAGCATTGAGCCCTAAGATAGTTCATACAATTGGTTTTTAATCAACGGGGCTGCAATGCTTTTAATTCTGAACACAAATCATTAATACTTTCCACTTATGCTGACTCGGCTGCTTCACTATTTCCAAGCACTTTCTAGCATGAATTCTATAAAGCATATTCACCGCTTGAGCCTGCGAGGTGTTTATTATTATACATGTTTTATACTAGGGTCAGTGTTTTAGGCCAACATTTCCAAGAGCAGCCATGAATTCTGGTTGCCTCCACTTTTGGGGTACCGCACTTAAGGCAGCTCAGGCAGGCTTTCTGTGGTACTGAGCATCCGCCCCTCCCGTTAGAATCGTGAGTGCTTCCAGCACTTCTGAAAACCAGCTCCAAGGTACATCGCAATGGAAACCCCAAACCAGTGGTCATTGTGGCCCAACCTTTGCAAAGTGATTTGCTCCCGGTCATGCATCAAATTCATGGCAATGCTGAGACAAGAACCCAGGGCTCCTGATTATCAGTCCCTGGTGCTAACCATACCCTTTTCCTTTGGACCAGCAGTACATTCTAGCCAACATTAACTTTCAGATGAATGCTCACAGAGATGGGCAGATGAGGTCTTGATTTAACACCTGATATGAAAGTTGTGGTGGTGTCTAGCAGTATAGCACGCAACACGCGTCATCAGGGGAATAAACCCACCTCTTGGTTTAGGATTTAAACCCACAATGACCTTTGGCTCAGGGGCAAAAGCATTAAATGATCCAAAGTGACTCTTTAAATGGAATTTGATAACAGAGAATTATTTGCCCTGAAGTTCAGTGTTCATTTCTGTTTTTTAATTAAAAAGTGCATTGGGCTAATTGTATTGCTCCTGGTGGATTTTTGTGTAACCATGAAGGCTTTTTTAATGTGGATTGATGGCATAAATCTGTTCTCCATTGAGAAAGGGAAAAAAAGTGAACGCAAACCCCTGACATCTATCTTTCTTTCCAGAAATCCCATCTCACTAGGCCACTTCCAGGAGAAACGTCTATCTATTACACCTGACATCCAACAGCAAAAGGCAGCGAGGCACACTTAGATCTAATTACTCCCCCACTTAGATTCATTACAATTAGGCCAGGATTAATTGGGAAAATAAAAAATGCTTAGCCAGGTGACCAGTCTTTGAGTTACTTACCTTGTCATTGGCTAATAACATAAAAATAACCCTCTTTGCTGTATCTCAGAAAATGGATTTCCATAATACATCGTGAGGAATCTGTAAAAGGCATTTGAAAGCAGCAAAACAGATTGGATTAGCAAGGGAGAAAGTGCAACCATGACACTTTTATTTTAAAAAAAATTAAGTCTTTTTATATTTGAGGTGGAAACAAAGAGGCAGATCCGCAGTTGCTGTCACTGGGCGTAGCTCCACTGAAATAAAAAGAACACCACACCACTGATTTGCACCCACTGAGGAACTGACCCAGATTATTTCTCCAAGTGAATTTGTTTTGTTCTAATGCTCATGGAGAATTAATGCCACTGCCTAGAGCCACAGATCCTTCATAATTTTGAAATATATACAATCTCCTCTACTCATGGTAACCAAATATTAGCATCACTTGCTAAAAATCAGGCACACCCAACCTTTGAGTGGATAGTGATCCAGTATCCATTGAAAACAGGCTGGTTTCTGAGAAACAACAGTTGCCTCTGGCTGACAGACACACTGGAAGCACACTGTCGGCAATTGGGTTTTGACATTAAATACCACAACTGAGACTTGCCATAGCTGCTCAGTGCCCTCACCTCCACTCCCTCCCTCTGGTTGAACTTGTGCTGCAGTACAGTAAGGGTGATCCAGACCCCAAAGAAATCCACCAGCTTAAAAAACACCCATACTGCTCTCTGGAGACACAATGAGGAGGAAGGAGTGGAGCAAAGGTGGTTTTAAGCCACCTTTGTGCCCTTGGGATTCTGGGCTGCTCCAGGAGAAGTTGGAGTGGCCCTCGTATAAATGAGAAGAGCTCTAGACACTGCCCGCAGCACCACCGCTGTGCCCGGGCTTGCAAGGTACTAACGTAGGGCTGCTTGTGTTATGACAGCTCCATGTTGCATCTGCCCCAGGCACATTCTCCCACAGCTCCTTAGATCACAGTTTCACAAAAGCATATTGGAGTGAGGGGGGACCCAGAAATGGTGCCAACGGGATTATCCTGCCAGAGTCACTAAACTTTAACATCCTTTGATTTTTACTGAAAGCTCGGGTGGTTGTGTTACAGTTTTCCTTGTATCAGTGCGAAAAGTGAAACCTGTGCAAAGGAGCCAACACAATGCATTCATCCACAACGCATGGGTCCAATGCATTGCTTTGGTCCCACTTGAGTCCTGCTTAGAGATCTTCAATAGTCCTTAAATGGTGCAAGGCCCTCAGTACTGAATTGCTCAGAGGACAGGCTCTGCACAGCTCTGACAGGTCTACGTGGCAAAGCTGCCCCTGTGGATCACAAAGGCCCAGCTGTGAAACCTGGCTGTGTCACATGTAGGAAGAGATACCTACGCAGTGAGATCTGCTGAACGGTTATATCAGCTGTCCCAGCATCTGATGGTCAAGCTGGCAGACACCACGAAGGGGGAAAAAACAAACCAACCAGCATTTGGGAGTCTCTGTCTAAGGGAAAGATATCAAGGGTTCTGGGTAGCAGGTTTCAAGTTGAAAGAGATGAGATTAAGGTTCGGCGCATCCAGGATTTGGGTTAAACAAAAAACAACAGAAAAACCAGAGGTTTGAGAATCCCATTTATGGGCACTTGGCAAGACTTGTGAAGCTGCTACTGGATATCTGCCTCTGGCCCCCCCAGCCACCAAGGTCCCCTAACAAAATGTTTGATGTGCCCAGCTGAGCTGCAGGGATGGAACGTAGATGGGGAGGAGAAGTGAGGGGATCACAGCTTGTGGTTTTGCAGTTGCCTGAATCCGTTTCATAGTTAAAGGCAGGATTTATTGGACCAGACTGTGTGGGAGATAGACACTTTTGGGCTGAATTTTATCCAAACAGTTAATGCAGCTGTTGCCGGTCCCATTAGTGGGAGGCGGGTGCGGAGGAAGCACTAAAACTACCACCTCTTAAAAGATTTTTTTTTTTGTACTTAAAGAAAAAAAAATCAATTTTCTTAACGCTCACATGGAATAACTAGGAAATATTTTATCTTACTGGCGCCAAGATGAAGGAAGCCAATGCAGGGCCGATCTCACCACGCACTGCAAGCCCCTAGTGCTTTTTCCTGCATCCATTATTCCACACAGACAGATTAGGGTTTTCAGAGGGAATTAACCCCTTCCTGGCTGCTGTTTCCACTTTGAATTACAGCCACCTCTGCCAGCTGATCCAGCAGCAGCTCAAGGGTCATCAGCATTTCCCAACTGGCTGGGCAAGGCCAGCATGGAGTCAATCAGCACCCTCCACTTTATGGCTCTTCACTCGCCATTGCTAGGAAGCAAGGTCACCGTTTCAGAAGTGACGAGCGATTGTGGGTGCCGACTAGGCACACCTTAAGGGGGCCTGATCTCCAGGAAGTTCTGCACATCCAGCCTCTGAAAATGGCCAAGAGAAAACCAGAAGAGAACAGAAGCTCCCTCACTGGAGTTCAGTTTCTTTGGCTAGTGTATGTCACAGCTTAAACTCGGGGCTGGTCAGATACATTCTTAGAGCAAGAGCTACCCAGTGGGAGATCCAGGTTCTTCCACATCCCTCCTCCCTGGAGGCTCTTCCTGCCATTGCCCCTTGGTGCCTTCCTATTTCCAAGAGAAAAAAAAAAGAGACTCTACTGCCTGGTTTCAATGTTCAGCTCAGAGGGGACCCCAGGGTCGCGGAGGTGCCACATGCGAGGGAACCATCCTTGGGGCCCCCAGGGCCAGCCCTGATGTTAATCCGATTTCTTGGCTAGCTTGGCAGGTGCCAGATTCCAGGAGGCACAGCCCATTTAACTCTGCACCAGGAGCAGGATAGCAGCAGGCATCGGTAAGAACTGACTCATGGACTCACAGGCTGAAATCAGCTGGCCAGTCCATGGGGCAGCTGCAGATCAGGGTGGGGGCAGCCTTTGCTTGGCTGAGAACGAATGAGCCAGAGCTGTTCCTCCTCTGAGTTCAGGTGGTCTTGTCAGGTCTGAGCCAGGTGACGGCGGGAGATTGCACAGCTCCCTGCTGGGCTGAAGGGAAGGCATTTCCGCCCCGCTCCCATTGCCTGGGATACGTCTAGCAAAGTGAGCTCTAAAAGGAGGTAGAATGTCGCATACCCCTTATGTGGGGGCAGACCCCTTGGCAGCTAGACGCCTAATGCTGAATACTGCACATGCTGCCTGGTCAGAATGAAAGCAGGTAACAGGTTGCCCCAAGGGAGAGGAGACCCCAGTAGGCTATTCCTGGCAGTCAGTCCTTGCTCCCAGCCCAGGCACCTGGCAGAGACTGTGCCCAACCCTTACCTGGGGTGACATCAGCCCAGTGGAAGGAAGGGTGGCTTGTGGCTCAGGCAGAGCACCGGGCAGCAGGAAACACGGTTATTTGGGTTCTGTTCCTGGCCAGTCCCGGGCCCTCCCTTTGCCCAGCTGTAAAAGGGAGATGATGTCAGCGACCCACTCTCAGAGAAGGGTTAGGAGGCAAAATTCACAGGTCCCTGGGATGGAGGATGCTATGGACGTGCAAAGTATTATTACTTACTAGACCAAAACCTAATCAGATGTTGTACTCCTCTTCCCAGGCCAGTTATACAAGAGTTATTGAAGCCAGGGGCGGGAGCTAACCCCCTGCAGACAGCCTTCTGCTTAGCACGTTTTGCGTTTCTCCCAAACCACTAGGAGTTCCAGATGTCAGTCCACAGGTTTCTCCATCAAGTGTCGTGTCCGTGACTCCGGGTTGGAGCAGGTGGTGCTCTGTGGGAGCCCAGAGGCAGCTGGCACCTCCTGCCTTCACTTGTTTCATCCATGGAAGAAAGGAGGAGCTCCTTTGATTCCTGGCCATCAGAGAGGTGCCCAAGGCAGCACACCTGTCTCAGTGAAGGCTACTTTTCTCTCCTCTCCTGCATGGAGTCTTTGTATATTTTACTCGTACCCAGCGTGTGTTATTTATGGCTCGTCTTACTTAATTACAGCAGGGCAACACCTACCGAACAGGGAACATACCAGAAAATAAGCGGAAATGACTTTTTTCAAATATTGATGTGGTGCTTGGTGTCAAGGGGGGGGGCTAATGCCTTGAGCTTTGTCTTCTGGCCGGCTGGATGAAAGTCCTGAATCTGGACTTCTGTGCAGGTCGTTTGCTGGTCTGAGGAGTCTCTCATGGGCATTAAGCCCCATCTCCCCATCCCTCACCGTGCAGTAAGTTGTAAGTGGCAGTTCAGAAGGCACTTAGTGCTGGAGTAGTAAAGGGCCATCCTGATCAGGCCGGGGGTGCGTGGGCAGAGCTGTGTAAGGACTCAGGACTGGAAGAGCAGGGGAGGCGGCAGGTCAGAATGAAGGCATATCAACACCGGCAGAGCCGCCCACCGCCTGCCTGCCCGGTGTCAGTATTTCCACCTGTGCAACGTGGATGTAAAATTAAAGCACCACATCGGAATGCCACACTCAGAGACCCCAATGGCAGGACTGCAAGGGGCCAAACTTGCTAAAGGGGCAAATCGCCATCAGAGTCAATGGTCTTGCACCCATTTACACCAAGCAAGATGTCAGGCAATACAATCTGGCCCTTTGTGCTCACCTAAACATCAGGGATTTTCTATCTACCCTGCTAAGGGTTGTTAATGTGTTGCCCCTTGTTGATCTGAGGAGCAGGGAGCTATGTTAGAGGCCAGGCTGTACTAGGAACACTTGCTCGGTCTCCTTTCTGGCACCATGAGGTGCCCTTGCTGGCTGGGATTTAAGTGCCACCAGTCTCCCATCTCCTCAGGTACCCCCCTTACAGAGCATGAGTGGAGGGAGCAGGCTGAGGGGGTTCCACTCTCCCAAGCCCTCTCACCCAGTGCAAAGCACCTTTTTTTTTTTTCACCTGGCAGGGCAGAGCCCATCTCTCAGGGCTCATCTACACAGACAGACACCTTGCACTGCTTTCACTAGGCCAGTTTGGTTAAAGCGTTACGTACCGCTAATGTGGATGCAGTTATACCAGTGTCAAGGTGCTTTATGGTGAAACAGCTATTCCCTTAGGGGAAGGGGAATAAGCTATGTCGCTATGTGCCCACTCTAAGGGGTTGCACCAAGATAACTATTTCAATTAAAAAAAAATCAAACCCCTAATCAAACATAGTTATACTGGTACAAAAGCTGCATATAGATCAGGCCTTAAACTGCATTAGTTAAATTGACCCAACTTGTGCGTGGCCACTTGTGTAATGTTTAAAACTGGTTCTAGTTTAGCGTATGCCTTGGGCACAAGAACACACGAAAGTTGCCCCAGTTTCACTAAATTGGTAGTAAATAAAAAAAGTCTCCTTTTTAGTTACATCCGTGCTATTGCGTGTTTAGACAAGATTTTACAAAGTCTCTCTCGTCTTGTTTGGACCTTCTGGGCATCACCGCAATATAGACAGGAAGTAATAAAGTGTAGTTCAAGAGAGATCAGTGCGAGTCCCTGAAGGTTAAAAATATTCAGCTTTGAGCTTCATGCTCTGTATTGCCACACCCAAGCCATTCATGAGCCCCACCCTTAAGTATTCCTCACCTGAGGGCTATACCTGCCGCCTAGGCTAGTGCCCAGGAAATGGTGACATTTAATTGCATTGTCAAGATTCCTCACCTCTTCCCTTATCAGTGCGGTCCCTCATGCAGGCCTAGAGTGAGTCAGCAGGCAGGGGAGGTTGTTACTTGCACCAGGCAGGCAAGCGGGAAGGAGGGCTGGGAAATATCATAGTGAACAATTAATAAATGAAATGAACAAACTGTTGTAGTGCCACCTGCTGGCCCATCCAGTTATGACCTACTCCTGCTGTCTATGGGTGGGGTGTGGACACACAGAAACAATCCAGCTATTACAATAAAACTTCACCCTCCAGTTCATGCCTTATAGATGCTTACACAGCTTGCTTTGTTTGGTTCTACAGTTTGAAAACTCCTGTGCAGCCAAATAAAGTATATTCTGTGCGTGTTCACAGCTAGAGGCCTCCTTTAGTTTTACATGGAAAGTTGAAACCAGCAGGTCAATTTCTGGAACGATTTTAGTGCCAGGTCGGGAGAAGGTCCTCAACAGATAGCTCTAAAAACTGAAGTCCCCCTCTTTGCCACGGAACAAGGACAGCGGTAGAGCAATTGTTTTCAACAGCCAAATCAATGCATCTCCAGTCTCTTCTTGGGATGAACATATAATCCATTTTAATTCATGGCCTCTGCTAAGATTGCAGGTTGCAATGGTGAGTTTGTTTGTGGCATGGACACACATCTCCTGGGAACTGGGCTGAGACTCCGTAGCTTAATTCACACAGCTAGTAACAATTTGCACTCCCTGCTGAGCTGGATTTGAACCGCAGACCTAGCCTCCCAGTCTCTTGCCCAGAGCTAGCAGCCAGATTTGATTGTTAAACTGGAGAGGATCATGCTAGTCTTCAGCTGACCCAACAAGGGTCAGTGTCTGCCACTGCAGTGTCACACTGGTCTGCATCCATTTTCTGGGATTTCACACGTGCCGGATATAGAACCATGGGAGCTCTGGACAAAGCTGGACAATGGCCTGTGACACCAAGCAGGTGTGAGGATCAGATCTACGGTTTGAGGAGAGAGAGCAGGAGACCCAGTTCTGAGGATGCACTGTGTTTCCTGCCCTAGGGATGAGGCCCCAGTGTGATGAGAAATTGTTCCTAGGAATACTTGCTCCCAGTAAAGCAGTCAGGACAGCGCACGCTCACAGGGTGGGAATAAAAATCAAGCTTGCACCTGGACTGCATTGTCCTGCAGAAGCAAAATATCCCCTTTAGCTTGGAACAGATGATGCAACAATCCATGCCAGTGAGGGAGGTAAATCCATTCAAATGCACTGAAGACAAGGTCAAACCAAAACTGATGCTGCCTCCCTGGGGATTCCATACCCCCTGAGCAAGTCCTGAGGATTACCAGCTGCTTTCCCTTGCTCTACACTACCCCCATTGGGCCTCATTTAATCCAGCAATTTGGCCATAAAGGCGGGGAAGATAAATTGCCTTCCAGAACCCATCAGCTGGCTGGAGAGAGGCCCCCATGCCTGTGTCTGCAGCATCCACCACAGAGGTTTCAGTCCAAATCATCAAAAAGTGATGGGAGGGAACCTTGCCTAACCCTGGAAGAAAGGAGAGAGTCAGCATGTGATACAGCTGCCTGCCACTGCACCAGGGCTGAGCTGTAGTGATAAATGGACAGCCCCTCAATGCCCCCCCTCACCTCTCAGAGGCCTAGGTCCAGCTCCTCAAACATTATTTAGGTGCCTGTGTCCCCTTGCACCCTGGGTTTCATTGTGCTACTAAAAGCTTTTGCAATGATCCGAGTTCCAGTTTAATGTGATTTTATGGCCCTGTTACTGCAGCATCTGAGCTCCTCACAATCTTTAGTGCATTACCCTCACCGCCCTAAGATAGAACTTCTCTGCCAGCCCCTTCTACACTCTTACTGGTTTAAAGCTTGTTATAAAAGGGCAACAAAGACATAGAGAGGTTCAGTGACTCACTCAAGGGGATGCAGGAATATCTGGAGCAGAGCAAGGAACCGAACTCAGATCAACAGGATGATTCCCTACCCACTGGGCCCGCCTTCCCTGCCACACCTGTTTTCAGCTGCTAGAGTGACCACTTCAGGAAAGACGCTCTCAGAAGGTTAGAGGAATGGCCGGCCCTGGCGGTACGAAGAGCTGTGGTGATTAAAGACATCACTAATAAAAACCTGCTTGAGTCAGGATGTCTCCCACTCTTGACATAAAGCATTATTCTCACTGGGTGCAAAGCACAGCTGTCATTTACCAGCGTGGCATAAAGGGCTAGAGCCAGGCCCACTGACTGGAATGGTGCTGTATTGCTTACTACACATTTAACAGACAGAGCAGGCTCCATTAATTCACATCCTCTGCAATCTGCAGCACAACCGCAACCCCGGCACTTGTTACCTACCTTGGCAAGGCCCTGGGTGCTCTGAGAGCCCATTCCTTAAAGTGGTTCCTTGTCCCCAGCCCATGAGGGAAATCAAGGCTTTGGTGTAGTGTGAAACCCTATTTAGCGTTGCTCCCTGTGAATTTTACAATCTACCATTTCAAACAAACAGCTCGAAGGAGGAAACAGCCACAGGGCGTGGCCTGCCCTGCTCTACCAGCTGCATCTCGCGGGCTGAAATAGCCAGGGATGGCCCTAGCAGACTTCACTTCTAGAGCAGTGGTTCTCAAAGAGGGGCTCAGGACCCCTCAAGGGGTCATGAGGTTATTATGGGGGGGTTGCAAGCGGTCAGCCTCGCCCATGCCATGGCTACGGCTGTCAGCCCTGTGTATGGCTAACAGCCAGAGCCGTTCAGGGATGGGTGGCCGGAGGGTAGCAGCTACTAGGGCTGGGTGCTCTGAAAGCAGACGCACCCCCAGCAGCAGCGCAAAAGTAAGAGTGGCCTGGCATTGGGCCGGGGGGGGGATGTCATCACAGCCTGAAGTATTTTCAAAGGGGGTCCGAGAAAAAAAAAGTTTGAGAACTCCTGTTCTAGAGCAATGCACCTGCTAGAGACACCCACCTATACTTGATGGGAGGTACAGTGCCATCGTCTGGTGAACAGGAAACATTGCATCAGGAAGTTTTCAGCTGCCCGCAATCCTATCATCTGTGTTATAATCCCTAGGAGCCCTTCAACATTTCTCGTGTGTGTGTCAGTTTTCCAACCAAAAACGGGGTTTCTGCTATTCACAGCGGTACCGGACTCAGCGTGGTTGGCTTAGTCTGGTTTTGTGACGGACAGATTACATGGGCAACGGGGCTCTTCTGTTAACGTCATCTTGATGTCAGGGGTTCAACCCTGCATGGCGCCACAGAGGCACTTTGCTGAATCAGTGAGCAGCTAGAGCAGGTGTGTCTGGTTAGCTCCAACCTAAGAGAATAAGGCAAGCCTCTCGCTGAAGCAGAGGGAACCAGGGTCTACGACGAAAGTGGTTCTGCAGGGAAAACTCTAGGGGGAACCAAGCTTAGGGAGAAAGCTTTGGCTGAGGCCGTGGGTTTTCTGGATTCTTAAACGAACAATAGCAGCAAACCCAGGAAGGGGATACGTCTGGACTTTTTCCTGTCTCTGTCACCTCAGGTCACAGCATACTGGGAACTCGCCCTGCTTACAATCAGGGATGTGAAGTCTCACCAGTCCTGTACTCTTAGATCGATGGTCCAAGGCATCGCCTCTGCCATCTAACAAAGACTATGAATGTGCTGCTCAGGAACGTGTGGGAAGCGTTGCTGCTCACAGACTAGAGACTGCATTGCCAAAATACCCCAGGGCTGCTCCATACAGGGAGCCTCCACAATCCCAAGAGTAGATAGCAAGGGCCAAGAAAGCGGAGTCCTGGATGCAAGGTACAGCTGGGCAAATACTGCATGGCCCTCCCCTGCCCTCCAAGGTGAAATGCCCACTTGGGTGCAGAGGGCATCCCTGGGTGAATCAGGCACCTCAGTTTGCATCGCTGCGACAGCAATGAGGAGGAGAATGCGGTGACTGCCGATTTGCCAACCGGCAGCATCCATTTGGCTAAGGATCATGTAATGATTGAATGGTGTGGACAGATAGCCAGTTAGGAGTAGCTGGTTGAGACACCACATTCATTTCACCCATGACACAAGCCAAGAGTGAAGCCTACAAACAAATATAATCTGAAATAAAGTAGGGTATGAATTTAAAGTGGATGTAACTACTCCTGACTAACTCCACATGTGGACACACTTATTCCGGAATAACAGCGCCAAGACAATGGGGTCCTGGTCAATGACTAGGGCCTAGGTGCTAAAGTAATACAAATAATATTATTAATAAAAGTGACTTATTCTAAATTTCTTTAATCCCACATTTATCCCGGAATAAAATCATCCCACACCCAAAGTTAATCAGGAATAACTCCCTGTGTAGACAAGCCCTAAGATATGCCCTGTGTAGACAAGCCCCAAAACTCCAGACCTGAAAAGCTAGTGCACTAACCTACTATGCCCCCGCCACCTCATCTTCCAGCTCCCTAGTCTCTCAGAGCCACACGGCATCCCATCCCCACCAAAACCTAAATCCTTGACTCCTCCATGATTTTAGCCCCAACCCCAGGTTCACATTGCTCCCAGGAGAACATTGCTGGAGAATCCTATAGCTCTGTTATTGTGGGTAGATGGGTGCCTACACAGAGAGATGTAGTCTTTCAATGTGTCCTAAACATGGCCAGACAAAGGGTAAGTCTACACCGCAGTCAGGAGATAGGATCCAGATTAAATCCATCTCGGGTATGTCTACATGTGCTGCAGTCACCTCTCAATTTCAGTGTAGACCTAGCCAGGGGCTCATCCTGATCTCCAGTAGCAGGGAGTTCCCCAACAGAGGGCCCTCCACCAAAGGCATCCCACCCTGGCCCCCAGGACTCTCTCCCTGGTGACTATCCACAAACTAGAGGCCTTAGAAACCGGTTGTTGCAGCTGACAGCCGCTAGCAGGCCAGGCGTCCCTTGGGAGCAAGTGTATACTTGGGCTCCCCCTACAAACACTGCTGGAGCTGGGACTCGAGGCAAGGTGTGGCTGTCCAGCTAGGACCGACTCATCTTACCGCAGGGAGTGGGAAGAGAGCCAAGGAGCCGAACACATTGCTGTTAGCGTGACAGGGTTGCGGAGCCAAGATGCCATATATTGTGCTGTCTACTTAGGGCCTGTCAAGGGAAAATGCATTCCCATACTTCCTGGCACCCTTCTGCAGCACCGTTCAATTAAATGAATTGCTCCAGTGAATTTACTCCATGGCCATTAGGCCCATCTGACACAGGCTTTCACTGTCTGTCTCTTGCTCCAAGAAAGTTCATTTGTGAAATTGGTTTAGAAAAAAAGCAAATGAGGATTGATTGTGCCAGAACAGCCCCCTCCCTCTACTGTAATATACCACATCTTGCAGCTTCTTCAGAATTCGCATCTTTATCTCTCTGATAGTAGAGGCTTGCCACAGGGATGGTGCAACATTCAGAACAGTGGGGCTCTCGGAAATGATTCTCATCACCAGAGGCCGAAGGGCAGGGAGTGTGTACGCAATGCAGGGAGTGGGAGAAAATTTGTGTGTGAGAGAGACCCTTTGTGCCATAGCACATATACACACACAGAGCTGCAGATGTGTCCATAGCAGTAAGACAGATGATTGGCCATGTCAACCCAATGCAGATTAATGCAGGATCGCTGTGGTTTCAAAAGCAGTCACTGCAACCCTGATCTAGTAGTGTTGCATGTACTTTGTGCACAGCCGTAAGAATGAATGGAGCATCAATACATATATATAAGTCAAGCAGTTTCCAAGTTACATGGCTGTTAAAAAAAAACAAACCCCCCCCTCATTTTTGTGTTCATAAAGGTTTCTTTGTCAGCAGCTCAAAAGCAGCTGATCCCGGAGCTCCAGACATGTTCAGACACATAATCCTCTTTGAGGAGCCAGGCCATATACAAGAGTGAACAAATTCAGGTTAAGAGTTCATAATTTTTAAGATCTTAAAACCCTGGCTGTGGTAACACATGCATGACTTTGACTCTAGACCCATGTGCATCCCCTGATACATGTCAGACACACACACATAGGACACAAAGAGGCACAAAGTCTTTCTTAGCCATTTTTAAAAAATGTCTCCCTGTTTTAGGCCCCAATTCAGCCTACTGCAGGCACTTAAGCATGTGCTTAACTTTAGGCACATGCAGAAGTATTTTGCCGGATTGCAACCTCAGTGAAGCAGAGAACCCACAAGGCAGCATGAAGGAACTGTGCCCTGCTTAGAGATGGCCAGGGCAAGGCTGGAAAGGGAAGCAGCACTTACTGGAGTCTTCCTGCTTCATTGCATTTTTATTGGCTCACCTGCCTCTTCCCTTTGTTAGCTAACTTTAGCACCCTGCACAGATTGTTCTACAGGCTGAGTGAAGTCTGTCTGCCCATGTCATCTCATTTTCAGCATGGATCCTTATTCATAGATTCTAAGACTAGAAGGCCATCTGCCCTCCTGTATAACACAAGCCGTAGGACTCCCCTGAATTAATTCTCGTTTGAACTAGACCCTCTCTTTTAGAAAGACATCCCATCTCGATTTTAAAATCGTTAGCGATGGAGAATGCACAACCCCTCTCTGTAAGTTGTTCCAATGGTTAATTGCCCTCACTGTTAAAAATGTGCGCCTTACTTCCAGTTTGAATTTGTCTAGCTTCAGTTTCCAGCCTTTGGATCTTGTTATATTGTTGTCTGCTAGATCGCAGAGCCCTCTGTTATAAAATTTCTGTTTCCCATGTGGGTACTTATAGACTGTGAACAAGTCACCCCGTAACCTTCTCCTGGCTAAACTAAACAGATTGAGTTCCTTGAGCGTATCGCTATCAGACATCTTTACCAATGCTTTCATCATTCTTGTGGCCTGTCTCTCAACCCACTCCAATTTGTCAACATCCCGCTTGAACTGTGGCACCAGAAGTAGACACAGATTTCCAGTGGTGGTCACACAAGTGACATTACAGGGGAAATATAACCTCCTACGCTACTGTCCCGTTTGTTAATCTAAGGATCGCATTTACCCGTCTGACTGCAGCATGGAACTGGAAGCTCATGTTCAGCTCATTATCCACCGTGACCCCAAGTCCTTTTCTGAGTCACTGCTTCTCGGGATAGAGTCCCCAAAGAATGGCCTACATTCTTTGGTTTTAGATATGTGAGTTTACATTTGGCGATATCAAAATGCACACTGTTTGCCTGTGCCCAGCCCATCCAGATCAGTGGTCTATCCTCTTAATTATTTACCACTCCCTCCATTTTTGGGTCATCTGCAAACTTGATCAGTGATGTTTTTATGTTTTCTTCTAGGTCATTGTTAAAAGTGTTAACTAGCTTAGCAAGAACTGCTCCGTGGGGGACCCCACTACAAACACACCCAAGCATTGGAAACAAGAGGCCATGTTTTGAGAGGGTGCCAAAATTGAATTCAGCCCACTAGAGTTCATACCTTAAAAAGAAACCACATCACTAATTTCTGTAGTATTTTTCCCTACCCCACTTTGACTCTGGCATGATTTCAGTAGCGGCTCTTTAAAGAACTGCTATACCGCGAAACCAATATTATACCATTGAAACCAATTATACCATTCAAAAGTAGCTTGGAAACCCCAGTTTTCCAGGCACGAGAAGTGGTCATCTCCATCTCTAGCGGTTTGTGAGACATCAGTTGCTGAAACTATGTCAGAACTGAAGCAGAAAGAAGGGTCAAAATGGTGCAGTATCTCACACCCAACCAGGGTGAGACACACTTTACAGGATTGGTATGTACACTTTGAAACTAAACTTTTCCCAGCACTGGTCCTGGACCAGAGGTCAGAAAGAGAACAATATGTTTCTTGCCAGGAACAGCCAGAAATAATGAAGTGGCCTAAGAAAAAGCAGATCTGCTCCTCTCATGCTGAGCTCTGGTGACAGAGATCTTGGCATGAGTTTAACACTGTCCGGACAAGACTAGACAAGGATCTCCCAGTGCAAAACTGCCCCACCTCTGTTAGGACATTTCACTTTTTTCTTTGCTAGAGAGAATGGCAGATCTGACCCACCTTTCAGAGGAAGTGGGTTTTACTAAGTGCTTTCCTTGGGTCAGCCAAAGGCATAGTCATTTCCCCACCTCAAAAAACTGGAGGAAAATCAAGGCTGAATTTGCAGAAGGGAGACAGAAAAAAAATGTGCAATTAAACCAACAATGTAAGCAAGCCTGACACAGGAGAATTAATATGGTTTAAGTAAAAGGCTGGCTTGAAACTCTGGCAGCTTTAAGACTTCTATGAAATGCAAGGCAATAAACCTTTACCAAGAGGAGAGCAAAAAGACTGCCAAGAAGCAGAAGATAGACGTTACTCACGCTGATTGAGATATTGACCCGCCATCATATTGCTGTCTCACTGAGGAAGAAACGAGGATCCCAGAGAAGAGAACAGTCAAGTAACTAATGTGCTCATCTGATGGCATCCAGGAAGACTACAGAAAGGAGGAAGGGGAAGATTGTAGGATGCTGCTTAGCACCAACGGAGTTACAGAATAAAACAGATCCCGGGGGAGGTTCTGTTAAATATAGAGACTGTCCCGATACGTGTGCAGGAGACCTCCTTCCTTCCATACCTCACTCTGAACCTTCCTTAGATCTTTCACTAGGATCCTGCTTTCCTTATACTAGTGCCCACACCACCACCTTTTCAACCCACTCCTCCTCTTGCTGTCTCCTCATGTACTGCAATCCTTGCTCCCCTCAGAGCCTGTGATTAGTCCTTTCACCACAAAGCTGCAGGGGGGTCCACAACAGCTCAAGGCAGCCTGGGTCCCTCGTACTAGCAAGCCCTTCCTAGGACCCTAACCTGTGGAAACCCCACAGTCATGTCTTTCCATACCTGCCATGCCTTCTATCTAGCTATTACTTAACCGTACATCTCTGACTTTGCAAAGGAATTGGCTTGGCCTTTATATCCTGCTGCTTCTCCCACCAGGCCTCACTCTCAAATCATATGCCCTCCCACCAGGGACTGCCACTCCGCAGAACACCTGGCCTTAAAGGGACTAAGACCAAGTAACAGGAGCGCTGGGCTAGACTAGACCCTTAAAGGGCCAGTGGCCTGTTACAAAGACTTTCTGCAGTGCGTTAGATGCTCACGAGGCTTCTCTGGGTTAAGTATTGCAGAGTGCAGGAGAATAGGGTTCCCCCCCCTTATGGTTACAGGAATTCACTGAAATGGAATCTATTGGCCAAAGAGCGTGCAAGGAACTGCAAGTGGCTGGCCAGGGATTGCCAAGCAACCTGGACAGTGGGAGAAGTAGGGTTGTGGCAACAGGCCAAGTAGGTCCTGGTGAGGTTGGATTTGGAGTATGCATCCAACAGTCCCAAAGTGAATTCAAAAGGCACAACTGCATGTGCTGCTGGAGGTTAATTCAGCTACAGGTCGATGATGAAACCTGCCCCCAAAGCTCCACTCATACAACTTCCCACCTGACAGGATACCAAGTGACAACATAGGCAGCCAATGAAATACAAGCCAGATTCATTGTCTCTTCAAAATAAGTTCTCATTGGCTGTTTAGCGAGCTGGAGGGTGGGGTACTATTAAATAGTAACGTCTTGGAGGCAATGAACCCTCCCATAGTTTCCAAAGGACAGCCCTGATTTTGATGGGTCCAGGCTTGAAATCATGGAAATCAGTGGCAGCTTTGCTATTGACTTTATCGGGAGCACGATCAGTCGTCTTACTGGTTGGATAGAGGATGAAGCATGTAATTATTTGGAAGGATCTAGTTTGCAGTTCTCTAATAACTCATAAGCTTCAATAATGGCAACCCTGGGGGCAGTCGCTAACCTGTCCACAGACTGGTGAGTCTAAAAAAAAAAAATCACTCATCTTTTGGGAGAAAAGTGAAGCTGGGAAAAAGGTTATAACTAAGCCTGAAACTCAAGTATAAATGTATCTCTGCTCTGTGCCTCAGTGTCTCCTCTGTAAACCAGGGATAATGATCTCCCCCTACTTCACAGAGATGGTGGGAGGCTCCCAGTATTTAGAACACCTTGAGATCTCCTTGGGTGACAAAGACTACCAGAGCTGTCAGCTGGCAAATGCTGACAATACCACGTTACGCAGTTACGGGCTTCTCTAAGCATGTTGGAAAACTGTGTTTTCTCAGTTATCTCTGGGCAGTACCCATAGGTAAATGCTGACTTCTTAAAGGCCAGTGCCAGGGCACTGTGATTTCATGTTAACCAACAGGTTGGAAACAAATGTCATCGCAAATGGATTCTTCCAGGGGATTAAGTAAGATGAATCTCTTGTCTTTGTCACGCTCTGCTGCAGAATTCATTCCCTTATGCGCTGGAATGGACTGTAGGAAAAGTTTTGCAGGTGCCACTGCTGGGAAAGAGAGAAAGCTTCACATCCAAGCCCTTTTGTACTGCGGTGCTCTCTGTGTGTTTCCAAAGTGAGGGTGTCTCCTGGGCATCTTTGTCATGTCAGCGCAGAAGGGTTTAATCCATTTCTTCCACTTGATGCACAACTGGGGATATCTTGGTCACGTCCTGTGTAGCCCCTCCATCAGGGCTTTGAAACACCTGAGCCATGGATAGCTTTGGGGAGTTTTTACTAAGAACTTGAGGACACTGGAAAAGGACATCTCAGGGAGTCTGTGTCACATCCAAACAACTCAGAAGACAGCACAGAGGACGTTAATTAAAACTGCTAGGCCTTATATCTTCAAGTGATGGGTTAGGGCGGGATTCTCAGCTAGGCTGAACTGCACAGAATGTGAATCAGGGCTGGGGTGTGTGTTCAGTCGTGCACTGCCTTGATCCTGGTGCTGCTCTCAGCAGGCAGGTCCCACTGTGCCGTGGAAGAGCAACCTGAGGGCTGCTCTAACTTACATCTTGCTGCAACACCTATAAAGGAGCTGGAAACGCAACCAAGAGTCAGCCTGGTCTATAGATGCCCCAGCCATGGCTCCTTATTTCTGGCCACGCTCTCTTCTCCATGCTACAGCAGAAATGGGGTGTGGCCACACCAGCTGCAGCTCCCTGTACAGTAGCGCGATCCTTTCCAGGTGGGTCACACCAACTGCACAGTTATAATACGGAGGCATCGCAAAGCATCCCTTTGTGAATTAATGAAAGCTCCTGAGGCAATTTGCCTTTCCAATTAGAGTAATGCATCTGTCCCATTGCCAAAGAGCTGAACCTGCAGCCTGTCAAGCAGCTGGTTTCTGACCATGGCCATTGCTCTCTAAGTGACACTGCAGAAATGTTTGCTCTTGCACACAAGCCCAGTCCTTGCCCCTCCGCCTCCTCAAGCAGCAATGAACCCAAAGGGTTTATGGGTTCTCAGAGCACATCTACACAGCTCATGGCTGATTACATTGAAGGGAAGTCCCATACCTGCTGCAAACCAACTGTCGGACTGTCAAAAGCACAACCTCTCTCATTGGATTTGTAATCGGATAAACTATAGGAAAGCGCCAACAAGGTGCAGAGGTATTAACTGGTCCCTGGTGATTAAGGAGTTAATACCTGTTCCCCTGTGAGGAAGGCTACAGAAGTGGGTGTTTTGGAGATAGAGGAGGTCTTTGAAAGGAGGGCTTGCTGGTCCTAGGACTCAGACGAAGCCCACGCTGCAGTTTTCCATTCCCTTTCTGAGGTTGCTAATTGATTTTTACACCCTTGTTATAGACACTAATGGTGAAGGACCAGGCCTCACTGACTGCAGCTGGGGTTTTTTCTGATCCATCATTCCACCAGCTCACATCTAGGGGTGAGATTTCAAAAAGCACCCCAGTGGTTTAGGAGCATGGGTCTCACCAAAAGCCAAGAGGACTTGTACTTCTAAATCACATAGGCACTTTTGGAAATCCTACCCTAGTTGGCTGATTTAAATCCAGAGGTGACTGGAACCTGTCACCAACTGATGGCTGCTAGGTGGCCTATACGGCAATGAAGGAAGCGTCCACAACACAAGAGATATTGCCACAGCTGGCTCCCTTGACAGCCTCAGTAGGGAACCAAAAACTGAGTGGACCAAGAAGGTTGAGCAATCTTCTCACCTCAGTGCTCATCCCTGCAGAGCAGGGGCAGGGCACACTGGTGTGGGCAAGCTTGCACTATGTTGTCTAGGCCAGTGGTTCTCAACCGGGGTACACGTGCCCCTGGGGGCACGCAGAGGTCTTCCTGGGGGTACTCAATTAATCTAAAACAGTGTTTCGGGCACGCAGAGGTCTTCCTGGGGGTACTCAATTAATCTAAAACAGTGTTTCCCCACATGGGGGTTGCAATCCCCATGGGTTCACAGGACAGTTTGGGGGCAGAGGGGGTCACACGTGCAGGGCCGGCATTAGGAAGTGGCAAGCAGGGACTTGCCCATGGCCCCATATCATAGGGGCCCCTGCAAAACTAAGTTACATGCTTCAGTCCCAAGTCGCAGGGCTCAGGCTTCAGACAAGGCTGGCAAATGAAAAATAGGCTGATGCATCGCCCTGAAATGTACATACAATACTGATATTCCAATCCATTTATTTTGTAATTGTATGATAAAAATAAGAAAGTAAGCAATTGTTCAGTAACTGTGCTGTGACACTTTTGTATTTTTATGTCTGATTTGATAAGCAAGTACTTTTAAAGTGAGGTGAAACTTGGGGTACACAAGACAAATCAGTCTCCCCGAAGGGGCACAGTCATCTGGAAAAGTTGAGAACCACCAACCTGGGCTGTAGGCATTCTGGACAGAGGGGTCTTCCCTGTCCAGCACTGTGAATCCAGTTTCAAAAGAAGTGGTACAGGATTTACTACTTAGACCCAACACGTTGCATTGTGAAGCCATGGCATTGCACTGTCATGACAAACACCACAGAGCAATGACTGCAGTCAGTGAGAAAGACCTTCTAACTGCCGAGGTACCAACAACAACATTGTACTGGCTGGAGAAACATGTTGTGACTATTTCTTGCAGCGAGACTCTTCCAAATGGATACTAACCACCAAATATCAGACAAGGCGACAGTTCCACAACAGGGATCACCCGTGGTGAGCTAAAACACCAGCTCCTTCTTGGGAGATGTGCCCCTGGGAGGAGGCTTAAGCCCTCTGCCTTCTGTTCAATTGCATGGTTAGTGCTCTTGGGTACAGGTGCTGTCTCCTAGAATCAGAGCTCGTCGCTGATGCAGCAAACAGCAGATCAGTTCAAAGTGGCTCCTGCTGGGTAGAAGCTGTGATGTAAGATAAGTTTATAACTCAGCAAAAAGCCCTCACTTAACAGCTCTCCGCTGGGAAAGCTCAACTCTAGTCCACTAGACTTTGGCTCCTAGCTGGAATCCACAGAGGCAGAGGTTCGGGGCTGTGCTGTCTGCAGGCAGTAGCCTGCCTTGCCGTGCCATGCCATGCCATGCACAAACAGAGCAGAGTTCTTAGGGTTAGGGGCATTACAAGGCAGGGGAGTCTGCATTCTGCAGGTTTAGCCATGATATCCTTACTAAATAGGCCTGCTGCAGACATAGTGTAATAGTTATATAGCACCTTTCACCATAGATCTCCAACTGTTTTAGCAAGGAGAATAAGGGTCATTGTCCCCATTTCACAGATGGGAAACTGAGGCACAGAATGGGAAAGTGATGTGCCCAAGGTCCCTGGCAGAGCCCAATTCTCCTGATTCCCACACTGGTGCCCTCTCTATGGCCTATGCTGCCTTGCAAAGTGTAGCTTTGTTCCCATGTATCATACCACAGCCTTCAGAACTGCCTGGTGTCCCAGCAAGCAAGCACCGTGAGCAAGCAGACTCAGGGTGGCTGCAGCCCCAGTTCTGAGTCCGACCTAGATGCCTGGGCTGCAGCTGACAAGGTTTGCATGCCAAGTGAGGTTGACAGCTCTGCTGTGATGAGGTCCTTTGACTGCCCAAGCAAACCCAGCACTCATTGTGCTGGATGGAATCATTCCCCATGGGGTCAAGCAAGCCGAAGCCTGGAGGAGACAGATAGGCCCAGGTTTGATTCAGACCCAGCTCGTCCAGCTTTAATCAAGAGGCTGTAGATGATGGTGCAGTGATTTGTAGGCATCTGCATACACAGACCCTAGGTTTGACTTCCATAACGCACACAGGCAGCATGAGGAATAAACTGATTTCTCCTTCAAATACGCAGGCTTGTACCTGGTACAAAAAAGCAGGTTTGCTAGCTGGGCAAGAAAACAGAGCAGTCATAATGCACACATCTAACCCATTCCAGCCAGGAGAGGGCAATAATGCCTCACACACACAGTGGGGAAAGGTAGGAAAATCTCCCTCCTGCTACCATACTGGGCTATGCTCTCATGAGCTGAACAGGACTGGGGCGGGTTGGCATTTGGAGGAGAAACCCAAGGGCAGAGGGAGTGATTCAAGAGAGCTGCCCTGCTCTCTGTGTCTGCCCTGAACCAGGGTCCCGGCAGGAGGTGCTGTCTTTTGTGAAAGATGTAAAAGGGAACCCTTGTGATTCTCAAAGACATTGCAAAAGCAGGGTTCCCAGCTGCATTTGCCTCTACCAAAACTCTAGAGGTGGTTTCAGTAGGCTAGACTTTTCCTCCTACACTACAGTGTTGAACAGTGTTGCTGTGCGCTGTTATACATCTCATGCTCCACCCCAGTGGTGGATGAAGCAACTTGAGAGTTTGTAGTGTTTGTTACATGTGCCAAGCAACTGGGATGTTGGGATGAAAGGCATGTAAGGTACAATATGGGCTATGATGATTTTATTTGCCCTACAAATTGTGGGTGGGGGGAAGAGAGTCAATTTCCTCATTGAGAAAGAAGGCTGTGGGAACACTTTAGCAAGGGTTGGTCCTGCTGTGAGCAGGGGGGTTGGACTAGACGACCACCTGAGGTCCCTTCCAACTGTGTGGTTCTATTCTGCTCCCCAAAGTGCCACTTTGCTTTTTATTGCAGCATGTAACAAGCTAAAGCTCAGGAAAAGCCAATGTTTTCATTTGCTTGGTTTGCCAAGCTTTCCAAATAAGAAAGAATCCCTGGTTCTTGCCTGTATACACAATAGTACCTCTGGGGGGACCAGGTGCCAAACCTGGGATTAGGGAAAACACCAGCTAGATAGCAGCTTTTATCTCCCTCCTTGTCCAGCATGTTTCCTCCCAGGTTTCCACAGTCTAAAAATAAAGCAGCTACTGCATAGGGCAATTGTTTGGCTCTAGCTCCCAGAATCCTGCTTAGCCAGATAAATGCACTTCATTTGAGAGCAGCACCCTGTTTTTGCTTTGGGTTGTCAGAGTTCTCTCAGCACAGTTGTGCTGGATCCATTCAACAAAGTGTATGTGGGGAGGTGGCCCTTCCTTTTCAGAGGTGGGCTTGGCGGCAGGCCGAGCAGCAAGACAGGGAGTGGATCTTCATTCTCCTCTCGGTTTGCAGCTACGCTTACTTACTTCATTTACACTTGGTGGTTCTAATCCCAGCCTCCCACTGTCCCAAGCGTCACACCCCCAGGTTTCCACACCAGGCAAGCTAACAGAGAGACACAAACGGATTCAGGCCACCTAAAGCCTGGTCTGTGCTATGGCTCCATCTCATTTTAAAACTGGGTGTGAACTGGTCTAAAAGCTAGTTAGAAGATTTGGGGGAATCCTGCCAGGGGAAATCCAGGTCTTTACTTTTGTTCTCTTAGTTTAAAATAAAAGCCATTCTGACAGAAAAAATGCGGTTGCTTGTTGCGTATGGAATAAACACAGGGATCCTCAATTAGCACAGCTTTCTGTGGCAGCAATATCAATTAATGCATGGGGAGAGACGTACGGAGGCAGAAGGTAAACTGATGGAGTCAGTGAACCAGACAAACTGGGCTGAGCATATTCAGTTTTAGCCTGACTGTTCTAATGTCATCCCCTAACTTGCTCTCTGCTTTGTGACGTGATGTTATATTTTTGTTCAAGGTCAGAGGAGAAGGAGAATCCAGTTAGACGCTGCTGTCGGAGATTATCTGTGCAGAAGCTGTAGTGTCCTGTACCTCAAGCCAAAGCACTAGGAAATATGCTTCTACTGGCGTCACTACCACTTTGCATAGCACTTTTCCTCTAGACAGTAAGGCTTTGTCTTGTGATCACGTCTAGCAGCTCCAGGGAGGTGCCAAGACCCTATTGTGCTAGGTGCAGTACACAAACAGAATCAAAAGACTG
This sequence comes from Mesoclemmys tuberculata, assembly GCA_007922155.1. Lineage (NCBI taxonomy): Eukaryota > Metazoa > Chordata > Testudines > Chelidae > Mesoclemmys > Mesoclemmys tuberculata. Next base: position 15,753,503 of record ML675630.1, on the reverse strand, counting down.
TCCTTGTCCCTAAAGGGCTTACAATTTAAGTAGTGACACCTGCTGATGTCCAGGGACTTTATAAAGCTAGGTAACATTCTTTTCTCCCTTTGATATATGGGTAATGGAGGCATGGAGCAGTTAAGTGACTAGCCCAAAGCCCCACAGTGAGTCAGCAGCGGCGCTGGGAAAAGAATTCAGGTCTCTGAACGTGTTCTAATATGCTCAGTCCCACACTGGCCACTGTGGAAATGGACTGGATTGGTTGATCGGTCATTTCTGCCTCTGGTTTCCTAGGACTCCTAGAGAAGAGATAAGGACTATAAATACATGAGTGTTTGCAACAAAGGGGTCTGTCACAAGACTCTGCACTGTGGAGAAGGGCCCTCGGTGCAAGCCCCAGCATTGCAGCACTTCCTCCTCAGCTGCTCCACCACAGTCTTCAGCCAAGCCACTTTAAAGCATTCACCTCCTTCCAGGTGAACGGAGTCCCTCAGTCCAAGTCCAAGAAAACAACATCAGGGCAAAAAAGTTCCCCAGGTCCAAAAAGTTTAGCTGTCTGCCTCCTTCCCTAGAAGCAGCAACAGCTGGTCTCAAACCACCAGTTTCTGGGTGCTAGCCAGTCAGCCAACCAACAACCCACCCTGGCCAGGTCTATCTGCCTACCACACGCCTCTGGCAGACAACAGACTTCAACCAGTTCCCAGCATCTCACCTCAGTTTATCCTCTCCGCTTCCCAGCCAGCCCAACTACAGGGCTTTCTTCCCTTTAAGTCCCACACCCTCCACAGAAGTAGCAGAGTGGGTTTAAATGAGGGTGCTAACTGTTTAAGGCCTTCAAGGGGAAGGCCACCCTGTTACAGGGTATGTTTTGGTACTTTTCCACCTTGAAAGCTTGTGCGTTATTATTTATAAGACAGGGTACAGGGTATTTTTAGGACAGGGACCATCTCTTTGTTCTGTGTGTATACCATAATGGGGTCCTGGTCGATGACTGGTGCACTTAGGCACTATTGCAGTATAAATACTACTATATGCTGTGTCCTATTTATATAGTTACATTCTATCAACGTGATCACTGGAATCTCATCAATAGGTGGAGCTCTGTAGCTGTTGTTCAAGAGGTGACAGCCTCATCCAGCCGCTGTTAACAGCTACCCGAGTCCCGCCTGGGTCCAGAGGACACAAGAGGAAAACACCTGCTACATTTGTGTGGAGAGCCTCTCTTGGACCCGAGTGTGAGATTTTTCTGATCTCGCCTGTCTCAAAAGGGGCCGCTTTGGACTACACAAAGCTCATGGCATGGCCAAGATAGCTGTCAGAAAAGGAAAGTGTCAGATGGCAGAGTGGCTAGGGGGGCATGCCGAGATGTACAAGTGCCCCAGCTGAAGTGTCCCACCAGGGGAAACAAATAGGGAGAGGATTTCTCAAGTTGAGTCCCCGCTTTCCATGTAGGTGCCCCAAGAGGCCACATGTCTCAGGCACCATTAAAGCCCCTGCCTGGTGAGCTATTTTATTCCCGTGCTGGGCTCCTTGCCTTCTAGCAGGGCACTCTCACTGAGTGAATCACCTCAGAAATGAAACCACCCAGACATACAGGATTTGCTGCACTGGATCAGCCCCATGGTCATTCTACCCTGATAGCTCATCTCTGACAGCACCAGGTCCTTCAGAGAAGGTTTAAACACCCCTTCATGGACAATTCTGGAACAACCTGCCTTGCCTTGGAGAGTTAGATGTAAAAAAAGAGGGAGATGCTACTCTCCACAGCAGAGGTTCAGATTCTACCGAAGGCATTTAGATGGTCCCCCTCCCCACAGCATCTGAACACCCAGTGATCTGTAATTAATGTACCCTCAAGCCCCCTCGGCAAGGCAGAGTAGCACTATCCTCAGGAATCAGAGAGATTAAGTGACTGGCTCAAGGTGCCACAGGAAGTCTGTGGCAAAGCAGAGACTCAAACCTTGGTTGGCTGAGCTCTAACCACAGGAACGTCCTCCCTCACCCTGTGGCATTTACGGTTAGCTCTTTTCCTGAGTCTCCTCTCTGCCTCTGTCCTCCTTCTGCTCCTGTTATAGACTGAGTAACCCAGAAGGGCCATCGTGGGAATTTCCCCTGCGTGGGGAGGATTTGTTCCCAGCTGAGCAGCAGTGTGCAGCTCAAGATGTCTCAAGAAACAGGAGCAACAGAGCCAAGAGATGTCTGAGGAGCTGCGATACTGAGGTGTGGGGAGCCTGTATAGATTAGACACAGGGAGGGAGGGATTTCTGGTTCTAGGTGCAAAACGTTTGGAGAACAGAAGATATAACCTCCTCCACTGACTTTTTCAACTGAGTATCTAGAGATGGGATGATAAATATTATGGGTCCAATTCCCTGTTGCCTTAGCCTTGGTGTCATCATTTACCCCAGTGCAAAGAGGGCATACATACTACCATCTCAGTTTGGTTGTGATGGTTATTATTTTAGAACGGTACGCCCAGGAACCCCTGGACGGATCAGAGCCTTGGGTGCCAGCACTGCACAGACAAGCAGCAAAGAAGACAGGCCTGGCCCCAGAGAGATTACAGCCCATGTGTCTGCCGGACACAGCAGGTGGGACAAAGACGTGGGTGGAGGGGAACTAAACGAACAGAGTTTCACTGTAAAATGGAAGCCTCAGCTCCCCACTTGCCCAACCAGCAGGGCTGGCCCTAGACCAAATGGTGCCCAGGCAAGGAGTCTTCGGTGCCCTCCCCCCATTCGTTAAACTTCTGAATACCTTGGTTTTTACTGCACTTGTAGCCCATTTCACGACTTACGTGTTAAGCGTGGCCAAAGAAGTAGCAGCGTTTCTTTTCTGTGGTTGCGTGGATAGGGGTTCGACGGCCATCTCTGGCGTCACATTAAATGTGTCCTTCGTGAGTCGCTACTCGCACACGTGAAAGCTCAAAGCACAAGTTCGCTTTCACAATTACACACTGAAACAAGGTTCACAAAATTGCAGCGGGGCTCTCGCTTCGTTCTTCTAGCTCACTGACTGGCTGGCAACGCCCCCGCCCCTCATATACCCGCGAGGGCCTGGCTTCCAACGCTCGAGGAAAAGATAGTTCTCGGAAAGCCTGGAAGGTGCCACAAAATTCTACAGAATCCCAGAACATTCTAGGAGATTAGTAAAAAAGGAATCCACGTGCGGAATCCCTGGAACATTTTACTTCAAACCTTTTATTTTCCCTTTTGTTGCTAACAACGAAAAGAGCCCTCCCCTGAGCCCAGCACATCCCCGAGCCTGGCACCCAAGGCGGTCACCTGGGTCGCCTGCTCTGAATCCAGCCCTGCCAACCTGTGATGGATCAGTGTTTTACACCTGGCGTAAACAACCACAGAAAGGGCAGGGTGACAGTTAATCTGACCCCATTGCAGGAGCATCGGAGACGTGAGGGCTGCACTGCAGTCTGCGGTGGAGAATCCAGGCATGCCCAGATCCATGCGCCTCACAATGCGGGCGAGCCCTGCTATTGTCCCAGGCAGGGAGAAGGGGTTCATAGGGAATATTTTTCTGCTGGCCGAGATTCAAGAACTCGGCGACTCGCCTGAAGACATCGAGTCATCAAAGTGTCCATCAGAGCTAACCAGCACTGTCGGCTGCACAGTGGGGACAATGGGCTGCAGCACTTATTAATCATATCCCTCCCCATTGAACCCAACCCATCCATCAGTCTCCTGGGTCTTATACTTTGAATTCACAGAGCCGCAGGCCGCAGATCCCAGGGCTTTCCCAGTGGGGGACCACAGGGAAGGACACACTGTTGCTGTGGCAACGCTTGTTGCTGTTTCCTGTTTCTCCAGATGTCAGCCATGTGTTTCCATAAGTACCAGGATTGTCCCCAAGCCAGATGGAACCAGCGGAGCTCTTTCCCTGGGAATGTAGAAACAGCAGCAGCAGCACCTAGGAGACAGATGTTGTCTTGGATCCCCCCCACCCCCCTTTTTTCTGTATCTCAGTGTCCCTTTTCCCACCCTCCCTTCTCATCTGGTTTGAAGATGCTTGATCACTTCCCGTGGCTATTCAGATCTGAGGGGTTCGACGAAACATCCCTTCAAGCCAATGGGAATTAAATCAGAAATACACAGAGTGGCTAGGAACTCTTCAGGGGAGGAGCCTCTTGGTCTCTAAGCATGTGTGGAACGTGCTGGGAACCCTCCTGAATGCTCACTGAAGGTCCTGGCATGTTTTCCTCCCTTCCTGGGGTTTGCTGCATGTGACCACGTATCCCTTTTATGGAACTTGTGGGTGCCTGTGACTTACCACACAAGGCATGGGCCAACTTTCCCCTCAACATGCACTCTCCTCCAAATGCACTGCGCCCTGAAAACCGCCTGCTGGCTCAGCCTGGCATCTTTCCTGAGCCGAGGCAGAGCAATGAGCTGAAAAGACTGCAGCTCTCAGCTGGGCCTGCCAATGTGCCATGGGAGCGAGGATGAGACCACCAAACTCAGTTCACTTGTGACCTAAGTCATGTTTGAGTCGTGGTCTGGCCTGCAGAGGTGAAGGCTTAATGGCAGTATTTGCCATCGCGCCGCTTCATCTCGATGATTTATTTCTACAAGAGAGATGGACTGAGCAGCTTTTAGAACGGGCACTTCCAGGGCAGTTACAGTTTATTAGTGGATGAGGATGACTCCTGCTGCTGCTGCTGAAGCCACAGCTGCAGGACTGTGTCCAGTTCTGGGTGACACACTTCAGGAAAGATGTGGATCAGTTGGAGAGAGTCCAGACGAGAGCAACAAAAACAATAAAAGATTGAGAACACCTTGTCACGCGGGCTGCATTAGGAGGGGGGGGGCATTTGTGTTATTTGACATTAATATGTCAAAATCATAATGATTCAGGTAAGACATACCATGTCAGGTACTGTTAGAAAGGTTATAATATGCTGAATAAGATGATAATATTTGTGTTCCTGTGTAATATGTGTAAGGAAAGTTATGGAGATCTTTGATATCCCTGTATTTCAAACTGTGCTGTAGAAGACACACCCCAGACAGAGAGGCCGCAGGACAATAGCCCGCTTAATGGCCCATCAAGACCTTTACAGAAGCCAGAGGCCCGGGAAGAAACTAAAGGCATACCTGAAGAGTTACCAGGATTGGCCCATGTGACTATGGACTTCATTTTGGTTCCAGTAAAGTTCCACAAGCCACATGGCCAGTAACAGAGGGTATATAAGATCAAACCACAGAAACCATTTTGTCTTCGTCTTCGTCTTTGCCTTGTGTCCTTGTTCCTGTCCAGCTGCGGACACGCCTCTGGATTAACACACTGTGCAACTGAACTGAAGGACTTAGACCCATCCAGGTACTGGATGTATACCAGAGGAACTATACAAGCCTGCAACTCCACAATTGTTCTAGAAACCTGATGTATATAGACTTTTAAATCATTTGTATATCTCTGATTGCTTTAAGCCTTTAACACTTCTCTTATTGTTTGTTTTTCTTTTACTAATAAACCTTTAGTTTTAGTTACTAAAGGATTGGCTGGCAGCGTGGTATTTTGGGTAAGATCCAAACTTATAGTGAACTGGTACTGTGGCTGATCCTTTGGGATCAGAGAGAATCTTTTAGTAAAGAGCACAGAGTTAAAGCAACTGGTCTCTTTACTGGACCCAGTGTCAGTTTGGGAGCCAGAGACTGAAATGCAGTAAAGGGGGCTGTGTGTATTTGCACAGTGGCTTCTTGATAACCAGTGTGGGGGAATCAGAAGCACTGTCTTTTGGCTGGTCGGGAAGTCTGACTGTGGTGTCACCCACCAGTGCTGGGAGAATTTGCTCTCCTTTTGCAGCCTGCCCTGACCCTGGCATTATCAGTGGGCTACCTTGGGCACGGACGGGTTACACACCTGACTGATGAGAAAAGGTTAAAAAACCTGGGCATGTTTAATCTTGAGAAAAGACTGAGGGGGGGCCTGCTAACAGTCTTCAGATATGTTCAGGGCTATTATAAGACAGTGATGAATTGTTCTTCACATCCGCTGAAGGCAGGACAAGAATTAATGGGCTTAATCTGAAGTGAGATTTAGGTTAGATATTAGGAAAAACTTTAGCGGTAGTTAAGCTCTGGAATAGTCTTCCAAGGGAGGTTGTGGAATCCCCATCAATGGAAATTTTTAAGGACAAACACCTGTCAGGGACGGCTAAATTTACTTGGTCCTGTCTCAGTGCAGGAGGCTGGACTTGATGTCCTCTTGAGATCCCTTCCTGCCCTACATTTCTATGAGTCAGTTGCACTTCTCTGTCCTTTTCACCTGAAGATCTGGAAATTTTCAGACAGAATGTTTTTCAGTTGGCAAATGCCAATTTCACAGGAAAATGTTGGCTAAACTTTTGCGGAAACCAAGCTGGTTTCCAACCAGGTGGGCTAAGAAAGAGCTGGGAACCGGAAGCCCTTGAAGCCTCGGTTTAGAGCTGGATGGGAAACCATTTTCCCATCTTGCAAAAATTTCCAAAAAATGTTCCTGTCTCAAATCAGGACAAAAAGTCAAAATCTCAAAAGTTTTCACAACCCAAAATTTTGTTTTGGGTCAATTGAAAGTTTCATTTTGATCATTTCAAACCTTTTTTCTAGATTTCAACCTCTTTTTGATTTTTTTTTTTGTGTGCTATACGTTAACTTAAAATTCTAAACCAAAAGCTGTTTTGAGCTGAAAGATTGAAATTTTTGTTAAGAAAATGTCACAACAGGACATTTTGACAATTTTGAACCTTTTTTTTCCCCAATGTCTTTGAAATGAAAAATAACCAGCTATTCCCCATGGAAAATTTTGGTTTTGGCATTTTCAACAACAAAAAAAGTAATAAAAAATGTTCAACCAACTCTTCCCCTGTTTCCAAGCTCTCCAGCTCCTTGGTAGCAAACCGGGGCAGCGGGTGGAAGGGGGGCACTACCACGAGGTCTGCTAATGAAGGGAGCATGTTTCATTTTGGAAACACTTGATTATTCCCACTGAAATAAAATAGTTCCTCCAAAAATGTCGAGGTTCAGATTTTTGTCTCCATTCAGGATGAACTTTTTTCCAAAACCTCAATTTGTTTTATGGAACTGGAAGCCCATGTCCAGGCCAGCTCTTGATTTAAGCCTCGCAACCCCTTGGTGAGATGAGTCAGCATTATTACACCCATTTTACGGATGGGGAAACTGAGGCACAGAGTGATGTGCTGACTTGCCCAGAGTCATGTGGTGAGTCAATGGCAAATGCAAGAATAGATGCCCAGACTCCCAGGCCCTTCCTACTAGCCACACTGTTTCCCTGTGTTGTGCTGCTTTAAATGAGATCCCTGGGGACAAGCAGATAAATTTTAGATCCAACAAGAACACAAAAGCATATGCCAAGTGCATCACAGACGAGACAACACAGAAGTGTGTGTGGGGGGTCTAGATTCCTGGTCAATGTTATGTAACACCTTCCTGGTAGGGACCCACTCAGCTCTTCCCACAGTGCATAAGGTTATAAAGAATAACACACCAAAGCGAGGCACTGTATCACTTGGTCTTTTTAAAGTTTTGTCAAACTGGCCAATTTTTTTCCCTAAATTTGGGTCCATTTCAGGCATGTGCTAGAAACATATGTGCAGCACATTGCACGCAAACCTCCTGCAAGAGTCACATATGCTTGCCATATGGCCAGCTCCATCACTCGTTTGGGGGAAGCGGGCAGCACGGAATTCCCTTTTAGATTGATGCCAGCACCACTGCCTGTATGTCTGTGTAACGCCAGCATTGCACAGCCCCTGAAACCTCTATTCTCCCTGGCCTTTGAGGTCCTTCTCCCTTGGACATTCTTGATCCAGTTTTGTATCGTGAAGGAACTACTTATTGTTCGTCCCTCACCCATCTACCTTTCTCTGCCATTTGACCTTTGGGCTGCCAAGGCCACTCCAGATCTGTGGTTCAGAGGAAGCTTAACCTTTCCTTCTGCAGGGATTGTGTCGGTAGACTAGTTGTGCAAACAGGTCAAGAGGGGAACCCTAGGCAACAGGTCAAAGGTTCACACAGAGTGTCTAAGATAAATAAGAAACTGGGAAGGCTGGAAGTGGAGGCTGAGAGAAATGTTCAGAACTGAACCTCCAGCTTCAGTCAACCTGCCCACTCCCTCACAGACAACACTCAGCCAAACCCCACAAGCAAAAATCTCCCCCGTCAATTTTGGCCTCTGTTTCTGGATTGGGCCTAACCAAAACCCTGGATCCAAGCCAGTGCCTGAGTCCTAAAAACACGTGCCAGAGCGGTGTCAGACTGGACACACGTACCAGAAATACTGCAACATGCCACAAAGTGCCAGAACAGTGTTTCAGGGCATTTCAGCATCACTCAAGAGCTGATCCAAGTACCCACAACGTGGGGAAATTTGCATCTGAATCCAGACTTTGCATCTGGCCCCTGTTTTGAGTTGAAAGGGTCTCAAAATTTCCCGAAAGTTTTGATTGAACCTGAGGTCAATTCAAGCCCTGGCACCAGTTTATGGTTTTGCATCCAAGGCCCACGACATTCATGTTGCCCTCAGTTTGAACATAAAACCTGGTGGACCTCCATGATTTCAAGTCACTTTTGCATCTGTTGAGCCCAGCTCGCAAGGTGAATCCCAAAGGAGGGGGATGAGAGAGCCCCACACGGACGCAGACTGAGGACCAAGTTTGCATGACCCCTTGCACTGAGAAGCTGCCATGTTTTCTGCAACTCCTTTAGCTCAGAAACTCTTTTCTGGGGATTTGAAAGACCCATCCTGGGGAGGCCCTGTTAGTCAGAGCTGGGCTCACACAGTTTAGGAGCAAAGAGATGAAAATGCATCAGTGGGACATAATGAGAGAACAGCAAGGACCAGATCTGGGTCCTGTAATGTCTTCTATGGCAGGGGAGAGATACGACTCGGAGAGACGCTATGGTTCTCTCTGGATCTCTAGCTCTCAGACTGCCAAGCACGCTTTGTGCTGGCTTTCTAGTTCCCAGCATGTCTAGCGCAGCTTGTGTCTCCCTCAGTGCTGGGCAGGAAAGCTGACCTTACACATCCCGTGGCTGGAGGTATCCCTCTGGCCTCATCCCAAAGAATACTTTTTTTTCTTTCCTTTTTTTTAACCAACTGCAGTACCAGAGGGGCTGGCCACATCAGCCCTATGCCAGTTGTGGAGACTCCTATGTTAGAGAACTTGGTGGATGTTCTCTTAAAGCAGCGTTCAGTCTCATTTGCACCTCTGAAGTGGTGAAAAGGAGACAGGACGAGCTGAGGATCTGCCCCTGGGGGAGGATCTGCCCCAGTTCCTGCACCCCAGATGCTGTTGTCACGTGGGCTCAGCCAAACAAGTCAATCGGAAAATTCAGAGGCGCCTCTCACCCCTCTCTTGTGGGTGTTTGATGCAGACACCCCCAGGTTCCTTCTCCCCATGCTAAAAACCATTTCCTCCCGGCCTTTCAGACAATGCCAGCCCCAGGTTAACTGGCCTTTTTGTGCGTGTGGCGCAAACACTGCAAAAGGCTAGTGAAGCGGCACCGGCCCCTCCCCTTTGAGCGGGATTAGGGGAGGGGAACAGGTGGCTAATTGCCACTCACACAATGCCCTGTGGCCACCCAGCCAATGGCGCTCATGACCTGGGAGCCAGAGGAACATGGTAACAATTTCCAGGTCAGTGGAGGAGAGGAATGGCAATTGTTTTGCTCCAGAGGATACCAGGATGTGAGACTGAGAGGCCAAATCCAGTAGTAGTATCATTCTTACTCTTTGCCCTGACCCAGGTTTTATTGAGCACGGCAAACAATGCTCCCCCCACTCCACCCCAGGAAATACCTGCCTCTCCCGAACCGGTGAGCCATGTGACTAGCAAACCCCACCCAGCTCTCTATGGATTCACACGTTAGCTCTTGTCCAGCACCTTTCCCCTCAGAAGGGCTCAAAGCGCTTCATTCTTGCAGGTATGCTTCTCTCTGTTTTACAAACAGGGAGACTGGGGCACAGAGAAGGGAAGGGGACATGCCTCATGTCACTCAGAGAGTGAGTGGCAAAGCCAGGAACAGAACCAAAGAGCTGCTCTAACCCACAGTCCCTGCTCCCTCCCTCCCATATGTTCCTTCGTGAAGTCACTGGCAGGAGAATTTCAGCAGCCTCCCATTTGAGTGGGACCACATCCTGTAGCTGGATCACTCACCTGTGTTTTTCACTCTGTCTAGTGCATGCCTGGTTCCACTGTGGCTGGCTGGCACCCAACCTCTCCAGTTCCTCTTTGTAAAGGAATAACAGATTCCTGCAGATCACTGCTCAACCCATCACTTTGTTCTGAAGAGCCTCTTGCATTCTGTTCTCTGCTACTGACCTGTTGTGTAACCCTGGGCACGTCTCTTCCACCTCCCTCCTTCCACTTCTGCCCTTTGCCCTGCCTTCAGACTGTGAGCTCTTCAGGGCAGTGACTAGCTCTCGCTCAGGCTGTGTCTACACGGCAAAAAGAAACCTCAACCCCGCAGGAGCAAGTCTCAGAGCCGGGGTCAACTGATTCAAGCGCCCGCTAAAAATAGCAGCCTAGACATGCCTGCTTGGGCTGGAACTCAAGCTCTGAGACCCACCCCCGTTGCTGGGTTTTACACCCCAGTCTCCAGCTCGAGCGGGAACATCTACACTGCTCTCTTTAGCTCTATAGCGCAAGCCCGGCGAGCCGGGATCAGCTGAGCCGGGCTCCGAGACTCGCCGCCAAGGGTCTTTCTTTGCAGCATAGATGTATCCTGTGCTTCTACAGCGCCTAGTGCAGTGGGCCCCCGGCTTGGCAGGGGCTAGTACAATGATAGCAAATTAGGTGCTCACTCACATGATATAAGGAGTGAGTGTGATTGGCAGCCACTTCGTAAACTAAGGGCGCAGTCCAATGAGACGTGAAGCACCTTACCAGGCACCTAGGCACATGCAGCAAACACTTTCCTCCAGGGTACGATGTCAAGATCGATGGCCTTGTCTGCACCGCCAGCTAGTGGCCAGGCATCCAGAAGAGACTGAATTAACGGGCTCTTCACATCTCATGCCCAGACCTCACACATGCCTGGGCCAGTGAAAGCCCCTCGGGGCAGCGCTCCTACTGGCTGAGCGAAAGGGAGCTCCACCACCACTTGATGAGGTGCAAGCTCCACCACTTGCTACCCTGCCCCGTGCAACAAAACATCACTGCCTGGGTCTGCCGTGCTGCCTGGTGACGCTGTGACTTTCGTGCCCACTGCCCCGGCCCCAGGTAAGCACATGCTTGTCCCGCTCCGTGGCATGCATGTGCCTCCCGTTGCTCAGAGCTGCTGTGCACATGGTCTCTCCTTTCCTGGGTGATTCTGAAGGACTCAAGGGGCTAACAGAGCTATGATGAGGCAGGTGCTGTGCTAACTTCCTCCTGATTGCCATTGCACCCTGGGACCGCTAGCATCCCTCGCTGCTGCCACATGTGCCAACCCAGTTCTGGGTCTTTTCCAAGCAGGATCTATGTTTGGTTTTGTGATAAGGGCTAATGTCCCCTGGGCAGATTAAGCTGAGACCAACAAATTTTATAACACTTGTGATCAGCCCCATCCTTCAGAGGTGAACGGTCAGGTCACAAGACCATTGCAACGCTGGTATCGGAGGCCAGAAAGGGAGATGTTTGGCCTTAGAAACGGGCCCAAACCCAAACTCTGGACCTGGATTGTGGTGAAATCAGGATCTAGATGCTCAGTCCGCAGCCTGATCACTTGCAGAGTTGAGCAGCATTCTCTTTTTCTGATGGGTGAGGAGAGAGGCAGTCCGGCAGCATGGATTGAGTGCGGGTGCAGGACATTCAGGACCCAAGTTCTATTCCTGGCTCTTTCATTGGCCTGCTGGATGATCTTTGAATCCATAGATCTCAGTGTCTTACCGTATTATTGTCCCTATTTCACAGGTGGGGAAACCGAGGCACAGAGCGGCAAAGTGCCATAAAAGAACTAGGTATTTTTATTAGAGATCTCTCGGAATGCATTTTCCACACACCGCTTGCTTTCTTCCCTGGGGCAACCTCTTTTCCCCCCTTAATGAGATTAAATGAGAGTGAAGTATTCAAGAGAAGAGCCATTCTCTCCTCCCACCACCTTACGTCCCACCCCCAGTTCACACGGAGCCCCCCAATAGGCTGCACTGCAGGATTCTAATTAACATCATTAATGGGAGGTGGGGGTAGTCTTGCTGCTGCAGCCCAGTTAACAATTGGAGCTGTCAACGGGGCCATGGATGCTGTTGAAATGCCCAATGCCCTTTGTCAAGGAGAAGGGAGCCCCAGATTTACAAACGCTTCCCTGTTGTGTTGGAAGGCGGGACAGTGGGGGGGGTGAGGTGGGATTCTCTCTCCCCCTACCTTTCCTTGGCTTCTTCCTGGGACCACCAGGAAAGAACACAAGGTGATGCCACTAAAATGCCTGCTTTGGGTGGGGGAGAGAAAAACCCAGCACGGGGGGAAGGTAGAATGGTAAAAACCCAGCATATCATCTGAAAGGCATCCCATCTGTCCTAGCAACAGCCACCTGGAGAATTCCTTGGTGGACCATTCTGGGCCGAGGCAAGAGCTGGCATTGCCTTTGAGACTTTGCACTCTCGCTTTTCTCCTATCGGTTTCTCCGTCTCTCTCCAGCTCGTCCTTTATTCTTAGGGTTTGTAGTTAAGCTTGGCCTCTCCAGAGAATGAATGTAAGCAGGCGGCCATTGTCACTCATGTAATCCCCTTCCCACCCCCGCACCCTCCCCCAACCTCGCCATCCTTGCCATGAACGGCTGAGAATCCATCTACACGGGCTGGCGGAGACGGGGGGATGGCACTGGCAGGCCAACCTACCCTGCCAAGGCCTCTAATGAGCAGCAGAATGGGGCACGTCGGGAGCGGATGTGTTAACGGTTTCTGGTTCAATGGAGGGAAAAATCCACACAAAGGAAGGTGTACAAATATTGTGGGAAATCTATTGGCTCCTTAATATTTCATGAAGTCCTGGGCCATTCAGCAAGGGTGAATTCCACAGCAAGGTCTCATTCAGCCAGCATCAATGGGAAACTTTTAATTGAGGCACTTCATTCAGGGCTCGTGGGTCATTGAGTGCGAGGGCCTTTCAGGGAGAACAGAGACCCATGTCTTTCCAAGCTGCACCAGAAGAAAAGCCACTGTTTACAGCGCTTGATGCTTGAATGCGAAGGGCCTTAATCCCCCAAAGAGAAACTGATTCCTTTTTTTTTTCTTCCCTCCCCTCCAAAATTATTTCTCAAATAACAAAAAAGAAAAGAAAAGAAAAAAGACAAAGCAAGAAGGTGACGGGTGGAAGAGGGGACAAGGAGGGGGAGGATATTGTGTCTAAAAGAGGAAAGCAACAAGCCTTGGGGTGGTTCATATTGGAAAAAAGGAGGAGGAAGAGCACATTAAAACAGTCCTCCATAGAATGAGAACCATTGGTTCCCTAGGGGTGTATGTACTTTCACCAGCCCACACTAGTTCTGTGGGCTGTTTGGGTCTGATACTCTTTAAGATGCAGCTACAATTTAAAACGTGACTCCATATAAATGAGATTGTGGGGGTTCCTACTCCGCAAAGCTCGCACTTACTTTTCCTTGGTTCCCAGGACAACAGGTGATTTTGTTTCTAACAGTCAGAGCTGCAAGCAGCACACCAAGCTGAGAGAATTCAGCTCTCCCCTCTCTGCTTCCTACCTGGTATCCAAGAATAAAGATCACACCATTGAAGCTAGGCTGACATTTTTTCTGATGATACCTGGGTCAGGATGGACTCCAGCTGGATCACCCATAGCTGTAGCTGCCTCGCTACAAGAGCAAGAGAAAAAATTGGTTTTTCTCAGTAAGGTGAGCAGAAGTGACTTGGAAACACAAAGAGAACAGACAGAGAGGGGCAAGAAAATGATACAGGATTGGTCACAGGGTTTTTACTCACACTTACACACCTCAAAAAGAAAATACTACCTGGTTTGCTCAACCTTTCAACCTGGATGTTTGCAACGCAGGAGCTTTTTGGATCCCTGAGAATAAGCTCTGCCTGGCATTGAAAAATCAAGGGAGGGATCTGCCCTTGTTACATCCCCACATCACACCACGTAGCCATTTGGGGAAGAATTCCCTCAGCACAGGCACTGCGTAGGACCATCAGCCCCCTTGCAAGCCTTAGCAAGGGGCGGGGGGGAGGGGCGGGAATATTTCACAGAGGGCCAGGATCGGGGCAGGGTGTCCCCATAGCCTACACTGTTACAGGGGTTCTCTGTTACTGCACGTTAGATGTGTTTGCTTCTAACTATTTCCAGTCAACTCCCGCGGGACAGACAGACAAGTTCTCCCCCAACCCACCATGAACTGAGCCCAGAGCGGCTTCAGCCTAGCGAGGGCGCTAGGAATCCTGGAATACGGGCGGATATGCCCGGAGAAGCTGAAGTTGGGACGTGAGGCTGCGCAGTGCGGCATGGACATGCCAGCGCGCTTGTGAGGCCCAGGTTTCCAATGCAGTGAGGATGCTCAAGCACCAGCTTGGAATCACCGAATCTACCAGCGCGGGTCATGCAGGCCCAGACATAGTGGGCTGGATAGCCATATCCTGACAGGCAGACTTAGTGGGGAGGTGGCTGCCATAAAGTAGAGCAGCTCCTGGTTGCTTTACTTTATGCCGAGGCTCACACTAGCTCCTGAAGAAGCTTGAAGTAAGAAAGTCGTTTAAACTGCCCTTTGCCCCTCCCCCCACCGCACTCCCCGGGTAGTGTCTTTTCTGTGCTGTGACTCTGAGAGTCCACCCGAGAATCTCAGTCAAACCTTTCCTGCCAGGGCAGTTTCTTCTTGTTATTTATTATTTATATTGCTGCAGCACGTAGGAGCTCCAGATATGGCTCAGGACCCCACCGTGCTAGGTGCTGTACAGATGCAGAACCAAAAGATAGTCTCTGCCCCAAAGCATTTCTTACTGACGGCCAACAGCAACCATCTCAGCTTCAATCAAGTGGTGTCCCTGGCCCCACACTAACATTTCAGCAGCAGCCAAAAGCAAAAATCCCACCTCAGCCACCCCTTAAATGTACTGGATGAGTAGGTCTGAGTAGATTTAAAAATGAAACCTTTTGTACAAATCGTTAGGGTCTTGTTTTCAAATGGTGCCTCCACTACGACAGGTGAAATTTTGTTCCTGCATTTAATTGCATCTACTGTCACTTGCATATGCTAAAACACCCAACACATTGAACTAGCTGAAATAGCCAGGAGGCTAAAGAGTAGCGATTGCACCTATGTGCCGCAGGTGTAATTAATTGTGGGCATGAAATGGAGCCCGCAGAAATGGAGGCCCAGATAGACAATCTGGGCCTTTGTGCTAAAGTTTTTCTTCTGATTAGAACAGGCAGCCAAAAAGACTGGTCCTGTGGTCCAGGCACTGGAAGGGGAGTCAGAGGAGCTAGGTTCGATTTCTGCTTCTGTCATAGACTCACTGTGTGACTTTAACCTCATCACTTAATGGGTCTGTGCCTCAATTCGTCAGCAGTAAAATGAAGTTATCTCCTTTCTCCCACTTGCCATTGTAAGTTCTCTGTGGCAGGGAATGTCTCTCACCGTGTGTAGGTACGGCACCTAGCAAAACAGGGCCTCCAGATGCTATGATAATAAAGTTAACAAAGGTTTAGTAATCAGGACAGGAAATTATCTATCTATCCATCCATTCCCACCTCTCTCTCTCTCCATCTAGGTGTTTATAAAGCTACCCACCACCACAGCATCTCAACACCATCTGCCCACCCTTCTCTCAATGGTGCTGCACCACCTCAATTTTATGTATGTTGCAAATGCCTGGTGGAGGATTCCATGAACACCTCGAAGGTTCATCGTTTTGGTCCTACAAAGGAGAGGAAGCGTGTCCCAGCTAAAGGAAGGTTGTTTCTCCAACCTTTGGGGTCACCACTGACATTTGTCCATTCATAATTGGACAGAAGGGCGTGGGTGGGGGAGCTGGGGAGATGGTCCCAATTGCTCTGGACCAGAGCTTCAGTTGAGTGTCACTACCGAACATTTTATTGATGCCACAATAGCCACAGCCCTGACCCCGTTGTCGCAGCTAACTCTCTTGCTTTCTCTCCTTTTAACACCGACGACAGGAAAATCTGTCAAAAGGCAGAGCATGCAGCCTCAGCCCCAGACAATAGAATCGGTCAGTGACCCTGGCACGCTGTATGCATTTGCTCCTTTGTTCCCAGGGCAGGCTGAGTCCACCAAGGGTGGGTGGGTGTTGCTGGCTGAAGAAGGGCAGAGGGACATTTATTTGTTAGGGAACATTTAGCTTCCCTTTAATCTTTTCTTTTGGGGGACTGTATGAAGAGAAGCCGATTTTACAAGGGGCGTGTGTGTTATCGGCTTGCAAGGTAGTGGCTGAATCATCGGGTTGGAAGACAGTGCAACATCTGGGAGTGACAGAACAAAAACACAGAGAGAGGGAGGATGGGTGGGTGGGTGGAAGGATGGATGGACAGACAAAGGGTTACCTAGTATCAAGCCCACAAGGAGGAGTGCTCCAGCAAATCCAGATGTCATTCTTTGCTAGGCAATCTTTTAGGACTTATTTCCAAATGTTTTGGGACCTGCGGCAGAAGCAATCCAGTTTGTAGGAGGTTCATCTTTAATTGTGGTCCCAATAGACCCTGCCCAGGATAGATAGTCACAGATTATAAGGTCGGAATGGACCAGTAGGATCATACATTCTCCTCAGCCCAGAGCCTCAAAGGTATTTAGACAGCGAACTCCCACTGATTTCACTGACAATTAGCAGCCTAAATATCTTGGAGTAGCTGAGCTCACCTGCCTAATACAGGCCACGGCATGTCACCCAGTGACCCTGCCAGTAGAGAGAATTAAATGGGCAGTTGGGCCTCAATATTGTATGTAGCTACAGTGAGGATCTGGCATAAGAGGGTAAGTTGATAAGATGTGCTCCTGGCTTTTTCCGTAGATAATTTTCTCTCCTGTTTGAGCCATTGAGAACTGTCCCCCACTGTGCAGGAAGCAGGAAAGCGGGGAGACCGAGGGCCTGCTCGGAGGATCTAGATGCATTCACCCTGTAGTTAACCAGATCAAAGCCACCAACGTCAGCAGGTTTTTACTCTCTAATGGCTGTCACAAAATGAGCTAGGGGTTGTCTCAGTCCAGGTCCGGGACAGACATCCAGATGTCAAAATCCATCAGCAGCCACAGGCCATGGAGACAAAACTCCCTTGTCAATGCTGCCGGGGCCCTCTTTGGCTCAGGCACACTGGCGTCGTAAAGGAAAACTTTCACTCCCTTTGCTGCGCCTGTTCTGCTGATGAGCAGGGAACCTCAGACACCAGATCGGGCCCAAGCACTGAAATACCAGCCTGATCCAAATCCTCCCAGAGTGAGTGGGCGTCTTCCCAATGATTTTAATGGGCTTTGGCGCAGAACTTCAAAGAACGTGTTTGGCCAGAAGGCTCCCTTCTTCCACCTGCTAGAGAGAACCCCAGGTGTGCCGGGGCTCTGGGATCTGTAAATACTGCAAGCATAGGTCTCTGAAGCAGGGGCCTGTCTGCACTGCATAACTTCCAGAGTCCGGAGGTGGTGTTATTATAGCACGACCACACTCCAGCCCTGCTGTTTAAATAAGCACGTGCACCAGGCGCACCAACAAAGAACCTTTTAAAAAGCCATGCTGTGTAAAACCTGACCAAATGTAACCAGAACCATCTTGCCCCACTGCTCACATATCGCTTGATTTCTTTCATGGTAAGCTTTCTGGGGCAGGACCAAGCGAGTGTGTGTGTGTGAAAGAGAGAGACTGGTGCATGTGGCATGTGCACGCATAGGATTTGTGTACGCTGAGTATGTGTGGGTGACCAGGGAGTGTGAATATGTGGTGTGTAGATGTAATGTCAGGCATGTGTGCGAAAGCGATGTGTTTCCCCAGTGTGTTGGTGATGTGCACGCATGCGGATTAGGAGTGCGTGTTGCTGTACTCATGTATGCGTGTGTGGGGTGGGTGTGTTTATCCATCTCACGTTATTTATCTATCCGTATGTCTCCATCTACTGCTATGGCCCCTGTCAGTGAAGTACCTAAGTGCCTTGCACTCTGAAATGCATTTACTGGACATGATTATTGTGTGTATGAGTAATGGGAGCCCCGTTCTTCATCTTTTCATCTGATTTCAGTTGGTAAAAGCTTTCTCCAGCGTCCCCTCTGAGAGCCACAACATCCTTTCAGTGACCTCCTCCCCCGCCCCGCTTTCCAGCTACCACTGGGGCCTTGCAACAAGTCGCTGCAGGCAGCAGCTGTGCGAAAATGTGCTTTTCTCTGACCTGGCGTCATAAACTCTCAATGGGTTCAGCTGAGCAGCATCCCCCCTTCCACTCCCCCAGCTGTAAAAAAATAAATCAATAACTGAAGATGAAGAAGGAATTAAAGGGCCATTGCAGGGGAGATGCACTCTTCATTATGTCTCCTACGCTGCGGTTTCCAGGGAGATGGCTCCCGGCCCCATATCCCTCTCCCATCCTGCTGTAAAGGCTGCTGCTGTTTTCCCTCTGACCCCAGCTGTCTTCCATGCGCTCTCCCAGGGTCTCTGGCCCAAGGTAGGCCTGATGCCATATGGAATATAAAAGAGTCCTCCGAATTTATGACCTGCTCTGTTCAGAGGGGGAGAAAAATGGAGCTGACTCTGAGTTCACATCAGTCTTCTGCTTCACCCATCCTCAAGAAGGAGCAGACGCACTGCCCCATGTGATATAACCCCATTCTTTCCTTATGTGACTGAATGTGCAGCACAGGTATTTAACACGGATGGGGTAGGCACTATAGACCTAATCTGAAGCCCATTGAAGTCAATGGAAAGACTTCTATGACTCCATTGGGCTTTGGATCAGGTCCTATTTTATAATAACAACCATACAGTTTTTTCAATGGATTTATTTTTCTCCCATTTTTTTTTTAAATTGATCTTTTTTAAAGGTGTTAAACTTTCGGGCGGGTTTCAGAACTCAAGCGTTCAAAGAGAGCTGGGCCAAAACCAGATCTGAGTGCCAAACTTCTCCTCAGAGTCCATGTCACTGGCACGGATAAAAAGCCAGCCCGTGTCATTCTGGGCTGGTAGGGTCCTATTTCTGAATGCAGGTTCAACAGAAATCTCCTGAGAACAGCCAGCCCAAGGAGATGTTAACCCAAAGTAGGGGAATACTCACAGGAACAGCTGATCGCTCATCTCATGAGATTTCTGTGATTTAGGGACTGAAATCTGGGGCAGTTTGTGATGCTTTGATGCCGTCAAACCCAAACCCAGCGGTGTCAGAATTCAAACCCAAGCCATGATTGAAAATTGAACCTCAACTTGAGCCTAAACCTAATCCAGATCCTAACCTGCACACCCACCTCCTCACTTGTTTAAATGCAGATGGGTAGCAATTCCTCCGTTCCTAACTGGCAAACACACTTAGCACCATCCTGGCACAGCAATTCATGACTCACACAGGGAGTGGATACGTGAACACACTTGGAGGTTACAGGTGTCAAAGAAATATGGACAGGTTAAACATCTGCCTCCAAGAGTCTGAGTTCTCCATTAAGAGGCAAGCGGTTCTTGGCCCCCAGCAAGAGGCCAGCGGAGTCTGGGAAGTTTCTGCAGTAATACTGCCCACTGCTCATAGAACAGGTTCACGGTCTTTCCCTAGCGGATATACCATTTCTTACAGGACAGGGTCTGAGCTAGAGGGTCTCTTTGCTGCACGCTAAGGGCATCGTGGGTAAGCATCATCCAATCGCCACGCTGTAATAACAGTCCACACCCACGAGCCTCTTCACTTGCCCTGCTTAGGACGGCACTTCCTATAGCTCCACAGTGCCAAATCCGAAAGGGCACTGGAGCCCTGTGCTTATCACTGAAGTCAATGGGCCAGTCTCTGAGGTCCTTACTGGCATGGGAAAGAGGAAATTCATGCAGACACTTGGTAGTTCCTCCGCTGGGGCTGTGTGAGATATGCCCTCCCACTTCTGTCAAAGAATCCCCCATCACTCATGGATCTCTGGAGACCCGAGCAGGTCTTTCTTGCGTCCGCTATGTTCCCTCAGCATCCCCAGCTTCTGTTAGCCAAGGGCTCCTGCAGGGGTTCCCTGGCCATGGAACTCCCTGTCAAAGTGCAGAGGACAGCCTCGGACTATGGCGATTTGTGCAGGGGTTTTTGGGAAAGAGAATCTAGAGAGATTCCAATAGCTCCCCCTTCTGCTGCTATTCTGTGCCTTCCCCCTATACCTCTTCCTGCCCTGCAGAGAGGAGTGCACAAAAAGCCTCCCCAGGATGTGTAAGGGTATTTAACAGGGAACATATATTAGAGTCTCCTAGGGGGAGGCCAGCATAACACGTGCCTTCTGTTCTCTTTGGCAGCCTCTCCATGCATTTTTCACGCATTCAGGTCATTTTCTTCCGCACGTCTCTGATTCTTCTTCAGAATCTGCTCAAGAAGCAGCCACAGAAGTTCAGATAAAAACAAGACAAAAGTGGGAAAGGGAGGGGGCGGTCATGTCCTGCAGTTGCCGTGCAGGAAATCAGGAACATGAAAAGCATTTTTTTAAAATTTGTTAATGGTCCAATGCAAAAGTTATTCATTTCCGAGGCTTTCAAAGGCAGTTAGCCAACTGGAAGTGCAGACCCCCTGCCGCAGGTGCGGATTGGAGGATAGGGTCTTTATTGCAAATGTGCAACAGCTGACAGCATGATTCCAATTCTCTTTTTACGCTAACTGAAAGAAGTGAGAAGTGGCATGGCTAGTGGTATGAGCACAGGACTGGGTGTCAGGACTCCTGATGGCTGCACCTTGGCATTAACTCTAGTGCAAAGGGAGGGTCAAACGCTACTCCATGAAAACAGTGTTGTTTTACACCCACTTTGCCACTGGTATAAATGCTGGCTTAAGGAGCAGTGTAATGGTGAATCGGGCCCCTGGTTTCTGTCCCTGGCTGTGCCACTGAAGCTATGTCTACACTGCATCTAGACAGCGCATCTAGGAGCGAGCCTCAGAGTCGGGGCTGGCAGACTTGTGCTGGCATGCTAAAAATAGCCATGTAGATGTTTCAGCCTGGGCTTAGTTTATGATGCTAATGATACCACGTTCCAGGAGGTGGGGAAGGTTGGGAGGGTGAATGTCTGAGATACTTAGGGGAAAGGTGCTATAGATTAGAAGTGCAGTGTTATTCCAATGCACTTCAACTCTTCTTGCAATGGCTCATCAAATATTTCTATGCAACGAGAAGAAAATCACTGGACTCCCCCTTACGTTACTGGAACCACTCGCTTTTTGCTTCATGGTGTTCCCTTGTGAAAGCTATAGCGAAGATAGGCACAATCGTAAGTGCACTTATCCACAAATGGCATAATTGAAAACGGCCCCCTCGTTGGCCTTCTCAGAGGAGAGGTGATGGATCGCATGCAAATCCAGTAGGTAAATGTCTCACTATTAATATTTACACCTACAGTTCATTAACGGGGCAAAATGTCCCCTGCAAAAGAAGAGGCTGGATTGAGTCCTGGCTGGAAATGAAACACGATCTATAGTATATAGTCTGAAGTGACGACCAAGGGATCAGCAAGAATTGGTTTCCTAGTAGAGGTGGGTCTTTAAATTCTGCTGGATACATTAAAGCGGATGGATTAAGATAGGAGGTGGAGTCCCTCGGGGCAGATTTCCCTGTATTTTCACTCCATGAGTGCATTTGCAGTGATTGTCGGTATGGGATGGCCAGACATTTCCTTCAGCCAGTTTCCCCTCTTTGCCACATAGTGTTTATGCTTGTGTCAGCAGAACAATTGTAGGTGTCGGAGCATGGCTCTGCCAGCAGTGGTTTTTCATTTTTCAGTATGCGTACATACGGATGTAAGTGTATATATAACAGGCATTAATAGTTAAGGTCTGATATATCCCTCAGTCATGTCTATTGCTGTATATGAATATAAAATGGCAGATGTCTGATCATAGCAACGACAGTAGTGGTTTCTAATTTATCACGTGTATATGTATATATTACAGGTTGAGCAGTAGCTAAGGTATTGTTTATTACTCACATGTGGGAAATCTGTATATAATGATCAATCTGTTTCTATTACAGACAGCGCAGAGCCCTTGCTGACAGGCTGCAGAGCAGTACCTAATGCTAATACTTCACACTATAATTCTGTTTTCAGTTGCTTAAAACTTTGACAAACTTCAGCCTTTTGGGGGCTCAAATTCTCCCACCCCAGGTTGTGTCTCCAACTGAGTCCTTTGGGAAAGTTAAGCAAAGAGAATGCAGCTGAGAAGGAGCTAAAATATAGATTGTTTAGTCAATGTCTGGTTTTTTCCTCTGTACGTATATTGATGGGCACACAGAGAGCTCGGTTTCCAGGTCTCCCAGCTGAGCTGTTTGAAAGAAGAACAGTCATTTAGCAAGCCAGGCATCCGTTAAACAGCTTTGTCCAGCTTGTTTTCCGTTGTGCCTTTCTCCCTCTCCCTGCCGAAACACCTTTAGCGCAGCCCGCAGACAGCTGCTGGCTTTAGCTTTTCTTCTCGGCTGCTTTGTTGTGGCAGATTTATCACGTCCCTGCCACTTTAACAGCAGCACGTGCCACTTCTAGCCGAAGGGTCAGCCGGACAGCCCCACTGGGCACGTGGGACCAGGGCAGCCTGGATGAAAGGGGCGTGTGGCTTTAATGAAGTCAAGATTTATGAAAGTTAATCTGGAGGTGACCTGCCTGCGTTAAGAGGCTTAATATACAGCCCACACATCCCGACATCATTGTCGTATTGGTCAGCAGACGTCATGTGTGTAGGAATCCAGCGACTGTGACAGGGGAGAAAGACTCACTGAGGAATCAGGATTTAGGCCGTTATCCAGTGAAGGACTAAGGGCCTGATCCAGACTCCAGTGAACTCAATGGAGAGGCTCCTGTTGGCGTGTGCAGGGCTATTAACTATTTAAAGCTAAACAGATGCTGAAGTGCTTTGCTCCTTGGGGCCTTCTCTGCCTCACAGCAGGAGCTGCGCGGGGCTCTCCTGCTGTGACGATCTGGACAAGGGAGACTTCAGAATGCAGCCAGTGAGATCTTGAATGTGATGAGATTTTGGTGGACTCAGCAACATCCGTCAGGGCGAAAGCGAGATCCTTTAACCAACAGCCTGGGCATCGATTGAAGGTGAAGGGCTCCACCTGGCCTGATTCCAGCCGAAAGAGTTGCAGAGAAAGCCTGCTCCCGGGAGAGTCTCAGCCCAGCACAGCACATCCAAGAGGTCCCAGGCTTTGTATTTACCTGAAGCGCTGCACATTTTGTAATAGTTATATCTATAGTTTATTAATGGCGCAAAATGTCCCCCACAAAAGAAGAGGCTAGATTGAGGCCTGATTGGGAATGTAATGCTATATTTATCACCAGTTGCCGGGCAAACCCAGAATGGGTGCCAGACCCCTTACTGCAGCACCCCCAGTACCAAAGCTGATTCAGCCGCGGTCCTGGCAAAGGCATTCATTGTGTAGGGCACGCTGGAGTGGAGGTACTCCAGATTTACATGGGTGCAGCTGAGAGGAGAATTTGGCCCTGGAAGTGCTGCTGTCTTCTAAGAGCTTGTCTGTGTTGGACATTGAAGCATATTAATCCAAATCAGCTAAAGGTGTGAATTTGAAGTGGATTAGTGAAACTGCATTACAACCCTGTGTGGATGCTGTTATTCAGGATTAAAGCAGTTTTAACTGGGTTTGATTTAATTCACTTTGGAAGTGAATTAAAATTTACCAGATTAAGGTAATTTTAATTCTAAATAAGGGTGTTCACCCAAGAGTTTAATGTGGTTTAATTAATCCACTTCAAATTCATACCTTTAGTTAATTCGGAGTAACTTTCCTGGATGTCCCCATGTAGACAAACTCTAAGGGTCAAATTGTGAGTTGTGGCATTTAACCACTGTCCCAAATAGGGGGCAGTGCAGAGCCACCCCACCCCATGGGGAGGTCAGGAAGGGATTGTGCCTTCTTCTGGAACAATATTCTAGCCTGGTGCACCATACAGCCCCAGTGCAACTAGCTCACTCTGAGGGGTGGCTGCGTAGAGCTGTGGCCCTGCCTTGCCCCGCCCCACCCTCCACGGATGTGATGTGCTCCTGGGGAGGGAGGGGCACCATGAGGGAGCAGTCCTTGCACAAGCCGTTCTTGTGAACGGGGGTTCTTGTGAACTCTCTCCTGCCCACCATGCAGCTGAATAAGGGTCTGCTGCAATCTGGCCCTACAGGCTGAAGTGCATGGAGAGAGGGAGGGAGAATGGAAAGTGGGAAAGGAGGGAAGGGGTAAAATCAAATTGCAGGATCGCTGTCCCCTCCTACACTTCCAATCCCTGTTTATTTCTGTTTTCATCCACTAAGTCAGGCCAGACTTTTATCGCATCCAAGCCCTCCCAGCATCCCCAATCTCTCCCCCAGGACTGGGCAAGCTGCTTCTCACCTAACACAGAATCAGCCAGCACAGTTGAGCTGTGAAATGGGGTGGCACAAAGCCCAGTGTAAGGAGGGACTGTTCCACCGGTGGGGAGAGGCCGAACCAGAGCGACACTTTCTGCTCCAATGGACCTGATACGAGGGAAAGCAGGGGAGAGTTTACCCTCAAACTAACAGGAGCCACTGATGACATTTCATCAGAGTGGTGAGGAAAAGCGGGTGGCTGGTTCTGGGAGAAAGGAGAGACAGGGCAGAGTAGGTACTGAACTGCAGAGCAAGCTGCCAGGGGTCAGGAACGGCAATGATGACATTCGGGGGGGAAAGCGGGGATCACATCAATGACAGGCCCACCTAGAGAGTCTCCCTGAATTGAACTGAAAACGGTCTGTGGTCGCTGACCTCCACTCAAGGCCCTGAGCTGTATGTCAATTAAATCGCTGCCAACAGCCAAGAAGAAACCTCCCAGGGGATCAGCAAAAAGCAAGAGGAGTGTGAGCAAATGACAGATCCACTCCCTGGAGGCCTGGGGAAAGGTGCAGGAGAAACTTTGCCATGCCAGGGTTCAGCTAAGGAGGATGGGCTATTGCTAGGCTTGGCAGAATTCCCTTCTTTAAATAATTTCAGAGGATGATATCCATGTTTATTTCTAAGCATTTTTTTTTCTATTTTTATTGATTTAAATTTTCACAGTTGCACGAAATTACAGGTTTTAAGGATTTTTTAAAATCCATTTAGACATGCACTTCTGTGAGAAATTACAGACAGTCAGACAATGGGGGGGAAATAATGATTATTTAATGACAGTGGAGGCTGAAATTCAAAGAGTGGTAGTACTAGCACCACTAAAACCTGCACTGTCAACATCGCATGCCAAAACATGCAAAGCAAATGCCCTTAAATCAAACTAATACATTCTCAAGCGGCATTTTTCTAACTGGGCCTCTCTGTACTCTGTATATTTCAATGATCAGCTGGGGAAATATTTGTTCATCAGTTTGTGTGTGTGCCTGTGTGTGGTGAAATTGACATTTACTGGTAAAACCGAATCCTTCCAAACCTAGTTATTTGTGCTTTGATGGTGTGTTCATTCCTCTCCAGCCCTCTCACATCACTCCTGTCTAAAAACTCTCCTTGGTCCCATTCCTTCTGAAGAGCCAAGCTTCTGTAGTATGTCCCAGCTTGTTCCCTCCTGACCCCTCCCTCTCTTGCAGGAGCTCCATTCTCAAGCCTCCTCCCCCTCTGTTCAAATACATCCAAGTGGAGGTATGCTAGGAGGATGCTTTGATGCCTAGAGACCATGTGAAGCATTTATGAGATCCCCACTAGGGACCTAAATGCAGTCTTAGATGCCCAGAGGGCACAACAAGACTTTGGGGCAAGGGTGGACGCTTGTGTTTCCTACCTAATCTTGTATAGGATCAAACCTTCCTTTGTCCCAGGAAGGCTCTCATTGTACAGAATAAGGCTCTAAGCATAAGCTAAGTCATCTCTCCAGCGCAGCCATCAATGACAGGTTGATTAGGACACCTTCTTGGCTATTAAATACAGATGGATAGGACAAGTCATTCATTAAATCTCCTTCCCTAATTAATCCAACACTGTGCTTCCAAAAAGGGGCCTCTGTTATTCCTTCCCGCACGCAGCTTACACATGCAGAAGCCACCACTGTGCCAGCTAATGGCAATGAATATTTCCCTCCTCTTCGGCCTCGCTGGAAAATGAAAACTAAACACCTTCGCCCATTGCAATTCAGCCTCTCTGGTATTCAAACACAGCTCCTGGGTTTTATGCTATCTCTAATGGAATGGGTAAGTAAATCTCCATCAGTCTAAACTTCACAGTGGACCTCTCTTCCTCTCCATTGTATTTGTACATTGGATTGTCCCAGGATAACCTGCTCGCAGTTGGTTTCCCAGTTACCCCTGTGATGTTGTTCCTTGTATCCTGTGCTTCCTAAGGCTTTCTCAGAGGGGCACAAATAAAACAACTGACTCATCCAGTTTACGGGCCCTTTGGAATAAACCAGGAAAGTTGTCGTGTGTGCATGTGTAAGTTTGCAATGGTAAGTGTGTATAATGAAAGGTTAGGAGTTTCAGGAATGGATTGTTGCCAATTAAGAACCATCTGGCTTGTCTGGTTTGCTCAGAATTTGGATCAGGCTTATTAGGCCCAGAGAAATAGCAATGAAGCCTAGTTTAACCAATAAGAAATATTTTTCATACGTACATTTCTTTGGCTGCTCATTCGCCAAGTATTAACACGGTTTTATAGGAACAAAGGGATAGCCAGACTGAATCAGAACTGAGGTCCATTAAGTCCAATATCCTGCCTCCAACAATTTCAGACATTACAGAGAAAGGTGCAGTCTGGCTGGGATCTGAGAGCCAAGCTGGGTTCTTTCTGGTTCATGTATTCTCCCTGCTGATGAAGAGCCTGCGAACCTGCACCTGGTTAACAAGTCTGCAGAGACAATGAGCAATAGAAAACGGCTCACGCTGTCTTGGCTGCATTGTCACTGCAGTAAAAACTAGCTAAAACGTGTAAGTTGGGGATGTGCACAGAGCCAGTGTATTTAGTCACCTTTAGAGAGATGGTGCCAGTTGCAAACTCCAGATGGGTTCAGGCCTCCTCACAGTTCAGGGGTGGCTCAGATCCAGGGGATGGGTTTAGGCCCACCTCTAGAGGTAATGTGAAGACTGCCATCTCGGCCAACACGCTGGAGACTGAATCAGAGATCTCCAGAGCTGCTACAGCTAAAAACCCAAGGTTCCCTAGCTGAGGTTGTTATATCATCTGTGGATTGGGGGCGCTATATGTGACACACACACACTCCCCAGTGGGTTACACTAACATGGGTCCATACCAGAACACTGACAGCATATTGCTGAAATATATCTCACAGGAGGGACATTTTTCATGTCAGTCCCGAAGTTACTTACATTCCACATGAATGCGTCCCCTTGTTGGCAATGACAGCAGAAGAACCATGCAGCTGACTATATAGAAAAAGCTATTTACGCCATAGGCAGGAATCCCGGAGCATTTTAGGGTCCCTGTATGAAAACAGTCTTTGTGTGTCCCTCTTTGGGGCTCTCTGCCATGCACTGCCTTCCACATGGGGGCACCAGCAGGCTGAGAAAGCTACTCTGAAACGGCCTAACTAAGGGCATGTCCGGCAAAGTGATGGAGAGAGGGAAAAAGAGAGAAAAGGAAAGACAGATCCAGAAGGACAGACAGAATGGAAAAGAGAAAGAAATGCAGAATGAGAGAGCGAAAAACAGGCAACAAGGCAGAAAAGGACAAAAGAAAGAAGGAAATGTAGGAGAAGCGAGATGGAGGAGGGGAACAGAGAGATGCAGGTAAAAGGAGTAATGCCAGGCCTATCTTTTAAGCCCCTGCATCCTTGAGCCCATCCATTGTAGGCAGGTATTTACGGGCTAGTTGGGCCTTTCCCAGCTTGTTCCCAGACTCACGGCACAAAAGCCAAGAGAAGAAGAAGAAGAAGAAACAGAGAATGCAGCGGGATCAATGAAAGCCTTGCACATGCCCCATTGAAGAAGCCGTCCTGTTCCCATCTGTCGGCAGCCCCCATTGAAAGGGTCGAGGGGGGGCGGGGGGGGACGACAAGACCAGGGCTAATCACGCGCTGTCACAAAGAGGAACAGACTCTGATTATGCTCTTATTTCTCTCCTTGCAAACCTCACTGGGGGCACGCCGAGCTTTTCTCAGGGTCTCTGGGATGCTTAAGCTGCCCATTTAGCAGCAGGAATGGTCCAATTAAAGGAAAGGCAAAGGGGGAGCCTGGCCTGTGCTAATTGAAATGGGTTTCCATCTAATGAGGATTAGGTACAAGAAAAGACCTAAGGGAGCAATTGAATGCTCATTACTCTCCCTATAGTACCCAACCCCGAGCAGCCCTGCCCAGGCCACAGCCGCCTTTTAAACAAGCAGCTGTATGACAACCCGTCCCCCTCGTACGCCCCGTGCCCCAGCAGCTCAGGGGGTGGGGGGCCCAGGGCCTGCACTAGATCACAGTGCAGGCCGAGCGAGCTGCAGCCCCCCACCCGTCCCTAGCAGATTTCTTGCTTGCTTTAGATTTCGAGGTGAATGTCCTGAATTTAAAGTTCCTGATATCAGGCCCACAGCAAGGGACCTCAGTCCTGAACGACAAGGCTGTCTACTGTTCCCGTCCCCCCCAGATCTGTCAGTACCCCTCAATCCCAACCCACAGCTCCCCTGCCATTTTAGCCTGTGGCTGCCCCCATCACCATCCCGTGGATGCCCTTCAGTCCCACACACACCTCCCCGCCCAGTCCTCCTGGGCTCCCCACACACAGAGCTCTGAAAGGGCCCCTCCCAAACTCCACCCCTCCCACCCGGCCGTACAGCCCTACAGCACCACCGTTATGCCAGTTTCCGTTGCCCTCCTGATTCCCTCAGTGCATCTAAGCCCTGGCATTCAGCTTCCCAGCCCAGACCCACCTCCAGGTCAGTCAGCGGGCTCAGCCCTGCCTGCAGCGCCCCTTGCCATTTCAGCCCCACACCCACACCAGAAGGCACTGCCCCAGCATAACCCAGCCACAATGACCATAACCCGGGGGAGCCTGTCATTGTTTTTAGCATGGGGCTAGAGCAAGAACGTCTCCACGAGCTGAGAATCCCAGCTCCAACGTAGATGCAGCCAGAGCTGCCATCAGCCTTTGACTGAGTTCAGGACCAAGCTGTGTTCTCACGCGATCCATCGATGCATCCCCTGGAACACTGAATCGGGGACAGTCCTGCCATGACCGCACCTGCCACAGCCTATTTGGGGGGGAGGGTTGCACCCTTGAAAAAGTAGCAATCCGATGTTGTGCAGCATCCCTCTGGGGACCCATTCACTTCAATGGGACTTCAGCATGTGCTTAAAGTTAATCATGTGCTTAAATGCTTTGCTGAATCAAAGCCTGAGGATCACCTGCTTCAGGCCTCTAGTACTTCTGTATAGCCCTGAGGTGCCCTTGCGTCCTTCCCAGCTCATGGCAGCCTATTACCGAGACCCTCTCTTTCACATTTCACACTGCCAGGGCGGAAAGCAGCAATCCACTGCGGTCAGCCATGTCCCACTTCCAAAGGGGGTCGCTGGTGGTTCACGTCAGTTTGCTATGGCTGGTTGCAATTGTGCCTCGGCTGGCTGGGCACTTTGGGAAGAATAATATTCTGATTCATTTTAATAACAAAGATGCGCAGGAGAGAGTTGACTTGGGGCCTACTCCAGAGCCCCCACTCTGGTCAATAGAAAGATTCTCAGTGACGTCAGGGGGCTTTGGATTTGGCCCGTAACGTTTGGGAGAGAAGGGGCTTTCAGCAGCCTGAAGAGAGGGATCTTGGAGAGATTTCCCCTCTACACTCCAGACTGGCACTTTTTAAGGCCTCAGCTCCTGGAGTCATGTGATTATGTTAGACTCTCAGCTGTCGTTTAAGGAAGAAAGTCAGTTTCTAGTTGACATGGTTATGAAAAAACTGACCCCCAGATAACAAATGCAGGGACTCCTGCCTAGTCTGCAGTGAGCCTGCAACCACCATTCTGAGAGGTTTGACCTGCTCCATACGTTGTAACTCCGAGAACCAGAGCCCCCAGGACCTGCCAGCACCACCCAACAGCGACACTGCATGTAGCAGGAGGGAAAGGGTACAGTAGGCTTAGCCCATCTACTCACCCAAGCAGATAAACCCTGACCGATGAAATAAGTACTGGGGGAGGGGGCCCTCATTGCTGCCGCCCTGCCTCTCTGGGAGGCTAGAGGGGACCCCTGTTGCCACCTCTGCTGCTCCCAAGGAAAAAGGGGCCCCTGATGCAAACCCTCTGAGGAGAAAGGGACCTCCAGCTACCCACAGCGAGGAATGTGACCATGGCATGGGAGCGGGGTCACGGGGCAGACACGAGGCCATGGAGGTGGGCTCAGGACTATGGTGTGGAAAAAACCAGCATTTGTGGGTGTAGTTAAAGATTGTATCACAATGGACAGACATAGGCGGGGTCGGGCGGGGTTGTGTGTCCAAATAAGGTCACACCGGATACCTTAATTCTGGCATTTCCTAACCTGAGCACGGACTTTGCAACCTAAATTATATTCTTTTAACAGGGTTTTATTGCATGTGTGTATGTGTGTAATTATTTCAGTTTTTTAAAAAGCAAAATGAACCCCCCCCCAAAATTCCCGTCTCTGGACACCCAAGGCTCCCCCTCCCCCAGGTCATCAGCAGGGTTGGAAGCCTTCAGTCCCGCTCCACAGACCTCTGCCACGCAAGCGAATGGTCTAACGGAGAGCGGCGGCAGCTTCTCACCCTTTATGTGGGGCGGCACTGGGGACACGAGATGCGCAAGGGGGCCCGTGGGTTTCTCAGCCACTTGCTGACTGCAGGAATGAGGGGAGACAGCACTTCCAGGCTCAGGAGGGGAGTGTGTTCTAGTGGGCACAGACTCTTTGCCCCCCCCCCAGCATGTCCCCTTCTTCCACACATCCAAAGCTTGGCAATGCGGAGAGCCAGGTAACCCCCAAAGCTTCCGTTATTGCAAGGTGCGAACCTGCCTCCTGTCCAGGCTGATCCTGCAAGGAAGGGAAGCTGTTGTCTCCCTGGGGTGACCCTTTGCCCCTGGCATAACCAACCAAGGAGTTTCCCAGCCCCCTGGAAGGGTGTAAGGAGCACAGAGACCCGCACAGACAAAGGCAGTGGGGGTGACTCTGACCTCCCTAATGGGGCTTCCTCTGTGTAAGGGTCACAGGACTGCAGCAGCTGTAGCCAATTGCCCCCTGCCCTTCCCTCCCTCTCTTAGTTAAAGAGCCAGATAAGAAATGTTTGTTAAGTGTCCCACATAGCATGATGGGCCCACTCATCGGGGGCCGAGGGAACCCAGCCCACGCTAAGTGAGACGACCCAGGCATCCAGGATGAAGGCAGCAGCCCCCCAGGGGAGGTGAATGCCAGCAGGAGATCACAATGAGACGTGTGGGACTCTGCTTTCAGATGCTGTGTTGGTTTGACCCAGAGAATCCAAGCAGCGCTGGGGAAAGCCTGTGTGTACTGAAGCTGAAGAGCATGGCTTGGAATAAACTCCTGGAGAGAGGAAGAGCGAACGCCAAGTTTCATAGATTCCAAGGCCCCGATCATCTAGCCTGACCGCCTGTCGAGCACAGGCCACGGAACATCCCTCGGGCAGATCATTCAGAAAAATAGCCCATCTTGATTTAAGAATTGTCACGGATGGAGATTACTTCTATGGCTAATTACTCTCCCCGTTAACAATTTATGCCTTTTTTCCCATCTGAATGTGTCTTGTTTCAGCTTCCAGCCTTTGGATCGGGTTAGACCTGGCTTTGCTAGATCAAAGAGCCCGTTATAAAATATTTGTTCCCCATTTAGATACTTATAGATTGTCATCAAATCACCCCTTAGCCTTCTCTTTGTTAAGATGAACAGATGGAGCTCTTTGAGTCTGTCACTATCAGGCATATTTTCCAACCCTTTAATCATTCTTGTGGCTCCTCTCTGAACCCTCTCCAATTTATCAACTTCCTTCTTGAATTGTGGGCACCAGAACAGCAGCAGGCGCACCAGTGCCAAATACAGAGGTAAAATGACCTCTCTCCTCCTATGTGAGATTCCCCATTTATGCATCCCAGGATCACATGATCTCTTTTGGCTCTAGCATCACGCTGGGAGCTCATGTTCAGCTGATTATCCACCATGACCCCCAAGTCTTTTTTCAGAATCACTGCTTCCCAGGGTAGAGGCCTCCATGGGGGCTGACATAGAAATCACATGGGAATGTGGATTTTTCAGCCCTAATCTAGAAACCAGGAAAAGTCCACAGGGCAGGGAACTGGGGGAATTGGGGGAAAGCACTGAAGGACTGGCAGTCCGATTGTTGCGAGGCCATATCCATGCTGCATGGAGGTCATGTTAGCAGCTTCTGAGGGGAGCTCACTTAGATTTTTCCTGTGCCCCCGTCATGCCAGCCAACACCTGTTATTACCAGCACCCGCCAAAGAGGGGTTTGTGCATGTCAGGGGCTGAGCTAACAGGGACACTTGCGCTGTACCATGGGGTAACTCTGTAGAGAAGACAAGCCCATATCAGACCCCAGAACGTTTGTTTTTGATGAGGAAAAATGAAGTGTAAGCCTGATATTAAAATGGCCCAAGGGTTAAGAAGCATGGCTGCACAGTTCCCTTCCTCCCACCATGTCTCTCAGCTCCTCCTTGCTCAGAAGCATTTAAAGGTCACGCCACAAGGTTGGGGGTTGCAGACCCCATCCAATCGGAATTCCTGGTAAAATCACAACCCCTCGGGGGAAGATGTGCATCGCCATGCCAAGAGCTGGGGTTCCACACTGCAACTGCTCGCTCTGGGGCTGAGCTGCATTGTGCCTTACCCCGCCTAGATTCCAGGCCTGTAACACCACTGCCGGGTTCAGCTGTCCCTGCCCTAAGTGAGGATCACATACATTGCTCCGGATCAGAGATCCAGGCCCCCCCTCCCTTTCTGTCTACCAGTAGTAGCCAGGGGCAGACGTTCTCTGTTCACTGTTCCTGCCACGTACCCCTGGCTCAGTGGGACCAGCTGCCTGTTTATGCACAGCAAGAGAATGCTGGGCATCTATTAGTAGCATCATTGCCCCAGGAGCCCTACTCATGGACCAGGACTCCACTGCGCTAGGTGCTGTACAAGCATAGAACAGAAAGACAGCCCCTGCCCCAAAAAACTCTCAGTCTCAGTATCAGACAATGGATGGAGACAGACAGACTGACAGGGGATCACAAGGAAGCAATGAGATAATATTAGTCAGCCTGACAGGCAGTGACCTCATCGCACCAGTGACTAGCCGCTGTCAGTTTTAATTGCAGGCACCAGGGCGAAGGAGGGATGATAAGGAGGCTGGGGATACGTCATGAAGGGCCTTGGAAGTGTAGCCAAGTAGCTCATGTTTGATGTGATCGAGATGCGGAAGCCAATGGAGGGATGCAAAGAGAGGGGTGCCATGATCAAAGCAACAGGCTTGGGGAATGAGCTGTGCTGCAGCTTTCTGAATGGCTGTGGGTGGGGCAAGACTGCATTTGTCAGGGCCAGAGGGAAGGACGTTGCAACAATCAAGATACCGAGAGCCTGGATGAGCACTTTCCACCTGGCACCACCATAGCTGGGTGGATGGACAGAAGAGGCCATATCTGAGAGATGCGATGCAGAAAGAATTGGCAAGATGTAGACGTGGCCTGGACGCGAGGACTTAGAGGGAGGTCCCAGTCAAAGCTGACACCCAGGTTCCAGGCCTGAGAGCCAGGCAGGATGTTAGCATAGTCCAAAGTGATCCAGAAAAGACCCACAGTGAGGGGATGGGGGGGGAGAGAAATTAAGAGCTCTGTTTTAGTGGTGGTGAGCTCCAGTTGATGGTGAAATATCCACATGGAGATGTCGGAGAGACAGGTCAACATTCTAGTTTGGACAGAAGGAGACGGGTCAGGAGCAGAGAGGTCAATCTCTGAGAGATGGGAGCTGGATTTGTGCTTCCAGCTGAGATTACTCTGAGATAAAATGGAGAGGGAGAGGAGAAGGAACCAAGGACAGAGCCCTGTGGAACCGACACAGGGAGGATACGGAGAATCTGCTGCTGAAGGAGCAGTTAGAGAGGTAGGAGGAGAACCAAGAGAGGACAGGGCCCCAGAAGCCAAGGCAGGGCAAGATTTCAATAAGAAGAACATGTCGATAGTGTCTAAGGTGGCTGACAGGTCAAGGGGGATGAGGATGGAGGAAAGCTTCTGGGCTTTGGCTAGGAAGATGTCATGAGAGACGGTGGCGAGTGCAGTTTCAGCAAAGCGCAAGGGAAGGAAGCTGGACTGGAAAGGGTCTCAGAGGGAATGGGTGGAGAGGAACTCCAGCCAGTGACTGCAGACAGGAATCCCCCCTCAGAGAGCAGAGCTGCCAAGAATTAGTATTCAGAGCCAAATCACAGAGCAATGATGTTTCCTGTGTCACCTATGATCTAGGGACCCCTTATGCCTGCCCTCAGACTCCGGCCTCTCCTGGACGTTGCCCTGTTTCTGATAAATGGCACTGACCTGTCACCGGGAGGAGGTCAGGCCCAGAAGGTAGAAGGAATAATAGGTAGACCTGCACATTAGTGCTTTCCACGTGGCACCACCAACGTCTGGATGGACGTCCTTGTGGTTAAGACACAGGACTGGGACTGGCACTTGGGCCCTGGCTTTCCACTGACCTTCCTGCATGACCTCAGGCAAGAGATGTCACAGCTCTGTGCCTCAGTTTCCCCACCTGCAATCTAATACAGCTGTGCTCTCCTCTAGCGCCTTCCATCTCAGGAGAGAGCTGAGGAGCTGATTTTCTTGCCAGGGTCAGATACTGACATATGATCTTTATTTCATTTCTTCGATTTGTAGGTGTCAGCTTGGTGTCTTTCCAATATACGTAAAAGGGAGAGAGAGGAATGTCCCAAGTTAAAGCCGACCAGGCGCAGTGCAGGCTGACCACAGACAGCTCCCAACACACCTCGAACTTAACGTGCAGAAGAACTGCTAAGTACCCCTCTGCCTCCCCCACTCCCACAGATCTGCCAGCGCACAGTCCTCCTAACCTGTAATACACCTTGCTATTAGCCCTCCTCAGCAGAGACCATCAGGCAGGCTCACGTGGGAAGTGGGTTTTTATTTGGGCTGAGCTAAGGGGCTAGGATGAAATTCAAGCCAAAGGTTTCTGCAGAAGAGTGGCTGTTCTGTAACCACTCACCCCTAGCCGGCTCCCCAATGCAGGGACTGGCTCACGTGTGTATTGTAGGAGGGCAAGTTTCAAAAGCAGAGCTGAAGAAAGGTCCTTGATTGATAGTTCTAAAACATTCATTTATGTACAGAACAGGTACAATGCAGGCCTGGCAGTGGCAGGACAGATTCCCAGCACCCCGCCCTGTAGGCTTCAGTGTGAACATAAGAATGGCCATACTGGGTCAGGCCAGTATCCTGTCTCTGACGGTGCCCACTGCCATATGCTTCAGAGGAATGAACAGAACAGGGCAATTGTGGAGTGATCCATCGCCTGTCATCTCGCCCCCAGCTTCTGGCAGTCAGCGGGTTAGGGACACCCAGAACATGGGGCTGTGTCCCTGACCATCTTGGCTAATAGCCTTTGATGGACCTATCCTCCATGAACATACCTCATTCTCTTTGAACCCAGTTATACTTTTGGCCTTCACAACATCCCCTGCCAATGGGTCCCACAGAGTGACCGTGTGCGGTGTGAAGAAATGCTTCCTTCGGTTTGTTTGAAACCTGCTGCTTATCAGTTTCATTGGGTGATGCCTGGTTCATGAGTTATGTGAAAGGGTAAATAATACTTCCTTATTGCCCTTCTCCACCCCATTCATGATTTTATAGCCCTCTGTCATATCCCCCTCAAGCTGGTCCTGGAGGCTACACTTCCAGGGGTGAACAGGCAAGCTAGTCTTTGTCTTCTTCTTGGCGATCTCAGCAGAGAGGCCAGGGGACAAACAGCAATGCTGATTGCTGATGTGCAATCTGTTCTGTGTGACAAACCTGCCTGAGACCTAGCTAACTCATCACATGTTCAGGGGCCGTCCGATTAGTGACCTAGGAGCGAGAGTCAGAGAAGCGCACTATCTTCCAAGCCACCCACTCTTCTGGCACAGTGTGGTGGAACAATATAAATGGTTTCCCTCTGCAGTGTCCTTTTCTTAATGATAAATCCCCTTTGCCATGGGATTTAGTTCTGGGCTGTGGCCTTCTGTAGCCCTAAGAACTGAATTCCGAAACGACATGGTTGCTGACATTACTACCTGCCGCTAGATGGCAGAGTGGTACCAAATTAGCCATGAGCTCCCAGTTTTGCGGGTAAATAAAAGTACTTGTGCATTGTGCAACTGCTAGAGGAAAAGCATTGCATTCCCTGAAGGGTTCACTCATCAAAGCTTGAAGAACAAAGGGCATTCTTTCCACTGAGAACGACTCTCCCGGCCTCCAAAAGTCAACCAGGCCCTGATCCAAAGGTTGATGGGAATAGTTCTCCTGAGTTCACTTGTTGGATCCGGCCAAGGTGGCTCCTCCAGTGAAACAGGCCAACATTTCACCTCCTACTGTCTAGGGGATTCTTGCTCAAAGCAGACCCCAGGGTTTCTCCATACAGCAACTGGGGGGGGAGGAGGGGTGTGACTGCAGCATATAGAGATGCACCCATGCTAGCTTTAACCCAGCCAGCTCAGGTACCCATAGCACTGAAGCCTTGGCAGCATGGGCTTCCGCACAGACTAGCCATTACCCGAGTAATTGCCCAGGGTCCCAGGCAGGGTTGCTCAGCCCGGGCTGTGGTAGCGTCACGGCTGTGGGTATTGGAGCTAACTAGGTGGAAGCTGGCCGAGACGTGTCGACACACGCTGCAGTCCTACCTCCTGACTGCTGTGCAGGCGTCCCCGGAGACTAGAGGTGCACGCCAGCTTTTGCGGAAGTTATTTGATAGTGAGACAGACCCCAGTGCTTCGCTCATTCCGGAGATTGGTCATTACCAGCCACGGAAGAGATCACTGAAAAAATAAAGATACCGTCTGTGTCTGGGTGTTACAGAATAGTCCCGTGGTGAAATGTGTCTATGCCCTGCTGCCCTCCGCTGCGGGGAGTCAGAGCTGCTCAGTTGTGTTAAGAACAGCCAACGGAGATTCTCTGTAAGTCAAGGGCCATGGGCCTGGACTGTGACAGAGAGGGGTGCATACTTCCGCTGTCACTGCAAAGACATGCAGAGACAGAGACATGCAGAGACATCTTCATTAATGACCTGGAGGATGGGGTAGATTGCACCCTCAGCATGTTTGCGGATGACACTAAGCTGGGGGGGAGTGGTAGATACACTGGAGGGCAGGGATAGGATACAGAGTGACCTAGACAAAATAGAGGACTGGGCCAAAAGGAATCTGATGAGGTTCAACAAGGACAAGTGCAGAGTCCTGCACTTAGGATGGAAGAATCCCATGCACAGCTACAGACTGGGGACTGACTGGCTAGGCAGCAGTTTGGCAGGAAAGGACCTGGGTTATAGTGGACAAAAAGCTGGATATGAGTCAACAGTATTCTCTTATTGCCAAGAAGGCTAACAGCATATTGGGCTGCATTAGTAGGAGCATTGCTAGCAGATCACAGGAAGTGATTATTCCCCTCTATTCGGCACTGGTGAGGCATCATTTGGAGTATTGTGTCCAGTTTTGGGCCCCCCACTACAGGAAGGATGTGGACAAATTGGAGAGAGTCCAGTGGAGGGCAATGAAAATGATTAATGGGCTGGATCACATGACTTATGGGGAGAGGCTGAGGGAACTAGGCCTGTTTAGTCTGCAGAAGAGAAGAATGAGGGGGGATTTAATAGCGGCCTTTAACTCACTGAAAGGGGGTTTCAGGGAGGATGGAGTTAGGTTGTTCTCCATGGTAGTAGATGACAGATCGAGTAGCAATGGTCTCAAGTTGCAGTGGAGGAGATCTAGGTTAGATAGTAGGAAAAGCATTTTCACTCGGAGGGTGGTGAAGCACTGGCATGGGTTACCTAGAGGTGTGGTGGAATCTCTATCCTTAGGCATTTTTAAGGTGTGGCTTGACAAATCTCTGGCTGGGATGGTTTAGTTGGGGTTGGTCCTTGCTTTGAGCAGGAGGTTGGACTAGATGACCTCCTGAGGTCCCTTCCAACCCTCATCATCTATGATTCTATGACAGCTAGAGCCAGTAGGATAGTTTTTTCCATCCAGTTTAGCAATGGGTTTTGAATAAGTTGATATTAAATTAATGTCATGAAAGAGCTTGGGCCTGTTTTAGGGATTATATAGCGCCGCCCATCAGGACAGTATCTGAGCACCTTCCCAGGAAAATCCATAGTATCAGTTATAGGGCTAATGCCACCTTTCTCCCACCCCTTGTCCATCTTGTCTATTTAGAGTGTAAGCTTTCAGGGCAGGGCCTATCTCTCCCTATATATATATGCAGGGCCTAGCACATGGGGCCCAGATCTCAGCTGGAACCTCTGGACACCGCTGTCACACACATGAATAATGGTGATTATTATTAGTTCAACTATAAATCTAAGTTGAGAATGGGGTAAATATATTCACAAATTATTTATTTGACTGTTGGTGTGATATTCAAATAGGTTATTCAACACTTTGTGTTTGTCTCAGTCACCCAATTCTATCGACGACGGTGCAATCCCAAAAGGTTGCAATACATATATACACTCCATCAACTAGGTGCTATGGTAACTGTCCCTATCACATCCAAGATGCTGTGCATCTGAGGGCAGAATTTGGCCTTACATTTTATGGAAGCTGCGTGAAGTTGGCCCTGACTATATGTCATTGTGGAATGTAACCACTGGAGGGCAGAATGAGACAGAAAGGGTCAAATGGCTTCACCTGCAGTTTGTTGTCTGAGCTGCCTGCGATACAGACAGAAGCCACATACTCATCAGGTCACCCCATGAAATTAACAGGCAGCAGGTTTAAAACAAACAAAAGGCAGTGCTTCTTCACACAAGGCACAGTCAACCTGTGGAATGCGTAGCCAGGGGATGTTGTGAAGGCCAGATAATGGGGGTTCAAAAATGAATTAGGTAAGTTCATGGAGGGTAGGGCCATTAATGGCTATTAGCCAAGATGGTCAGGGATCTGGGTGTTCCTACCTCTGACTGCCAGAATCTGGGAGTGGACGACAGAGGATGGGTTGCGCGATGATCGCCTGTTCTGTTCATTCCCAGTGGTACTGGCCACTGTCGGAAAACAGGATGCTAGGCTAGATGGACCATTGGTCTGCCCCGTATGGCCCTTCTTATGTTCTTATCTCAAGCCCAGGGAAAAAATTCATAGCTAGGCAAGGAGACTCTTTGTCTTCTGCACAAACCCAGTAACAAATAAAGTTGTTACATGACTGACACTTTCCCCATGGGGAAAGGATATTCACAGCTCATAATTCTGGCTAGAGGTCCCACTCAGGTCCCCATTGTGCTGGGTGCTGTACAAGCAAGTAATACAAAGACAGCCCCTGTGCCAGGGAGATCCCAATCTAGGATAAAGGCAAGATGCAACAGGCGATAAGCAGACCAACAGGGATAGGGTGGGGTGGGGAACAAATTAACAGTAGTATCTGTTTATATTTGCATTAATTAGTAACCTCGGCGCTCACAGTCGTTCCGGGTGGCTTAGCCAAAACCAAAGAGCCGGGGTTTGTACAGGCATTGCATAAGGGGGCCACATGATCTCGTGAACAGAGCTCAGGACTTGGAGTCAGGAATCCAGCGTTCCATTTGAGGTTCTGCCAGCTGATCGTGGGAAAATAATTTTGTCTCTCTGCACCTGTTTCCTCCACCACCTTTAGCCTATTTAGACTGCGAGCTGCATGGGGCAGGGACTGTCTCTGTGTATGTAAAATCCCAAGCCAACCAGGTCTCTTATTTTGGTTGCATTTTCTGAACACAAATCACAGCCGAGGTTGGTTGTAAGGCGTGACTTAGCAGAGGATGAGATGATACCGTTGTGCACCCTGACAGGGTGCTCTGAGGCTCCTGTGTATCAGCAGGGCAAGTGGCATGTCCCTTTGCTACAAGTGTATTTAGCTCAGAGCAAATAATTTTCGCACGCACTACCAGGTTCACAGGGCTAATGTATGAACTTAGGACGTTCAGTGCCGAATCCCACAACCGCCTCCATCAGCACTCATTCGGTGTCATCAGCTTTCTTGGCATGGATGTATTATTAGGATGGAAGACCAGCAAATCATGAAGTATGTTTACCAAGGAATTCCACTACACACCCGGTGATCACGTGGTTGCCATAAACTTCAGTGGTGTGATAAGCTCACCGGGGATGGGCAGAAACTGAATCGCCACCGAGACGAGACCACTTGAGGAGCTCGTTAGATTGATCCAGGTGGCCCTTGATCTGAAAGGAGGCAACGTCTCTTTGGGGCTTGCCACGATGATGAATGTATAAAATTCAGACATTACAGGCCCAGGAGTTTGGTACCCCTTGGGGGTGCTGTGCTTTTTATGCCTTCTTTTAACTATTTGTGAAATGCAGTGGTTCTCAAACTTTTTAAATGGACCCCCCTCCCCGGACTTTTGACTAACAATTGGGCCCCCCTTCTCCTGAATCGTGTCCGCCTTTCCCCCTTCTAAAAGGGGGGGCCTTTCAAAAACAAAACAAAACAGGGTGCTTCCCATGCTGTAGGCCCTGTTTTTTTTCCTGAAGGGAGGGTTGGGGGAAAAGGGAGTTGTGATTGTTAGAGGCACTTCCTGCGCTGTAAGCCCTAACA
This sequence comes from Mesoclemmys tuberculata, assembly GCA_007922155.1. NCBI lineage: Eukaryota > Metazoa > Chordata > Testudines > Chelidae > Mesoclemmys > Mesoclemmys tuberculata. The sequence continues at coordinate 15,712,709 of ML675630.1, read as the reverse complement.
ATCGCGCCTCCCTCTTTGGAGCTGGACTGGCTCTGGCCCCTGCTCCATGCCTCCCTATGATCCATCTTGTGCCACGCCAGAGGGGCCCGCCCCCCACTTTGAAAACCACTGGTGTAATGTATGGGTCCCTGACACTGACTTGCTGTGAGACCTTGGTTGAGTACTTTACATTCTCTGCTGCTCAGCTTAGCCAGTGGTAAAATGGCAATAGTGAGTACATATCAGCCAAAAGAGGGGAATTTATACTACGAGTTATTTGTGACATGCTTTAGGAAACTGATGAAATTTGAGAGCCTCAGAGTCCACTTGTGTCTTATGTCCCTTTCCTCTGTCCTGTGTTTGTTTCTTTAAACAGCAAACTGTTCAGGGCAGAGGCTGTCTGCTCTTCAGTGTCTGTGCCTAGCACCGTGGGGCCCTGCTCTCCGATGGTACTTGAGCGTTACTGCAGTAATCATGATGAACAGTCATTAATAAAGAGGGCAGACGTATTCATTGTTACTTTTATTTATGATGTTGTCAGTCACAGAGGGAAAGGGTTAAACATAAACCCCAAGTTGTATAAGAAAACCACGTGTCTCCATGGAGAGTGCTGTGAGCTGGTGTACCTTCCACCCATCCCTAATCTCTACCACCTCTCCTCTCTGGTTCTGTGCATTTTCCACATTCAGGAGCCCGGGACCCAGCTCTTCTAACACTCTCCCCCCACCTCTGGCACCCTCCTCCCTCTTGCCGGCAGCTGCAGAGTGAAATTTACAAGGATCCAGCTCTCCAAAGCCCCAGGAAGCAGCAGCTTTGGAGATCATCTGGATTCTTGTAGGTTTCACTTCCCAGCTGCCAGGAGCACAGAGGGGAGGGAGCGGAAAGCAGTGACCTGGACGGGCGGCACGGGGAGGCAGCTGGGAAGAGAAACGTATGACATTTTCCATTTGCTCATCTGAATTACGAGCTCTAATAAATAGCACCGGAAATCACACGAAGCGCAAGTCCTGGCCTCCCAGATACTGTGTGATTGCAACCCGCAGAGGTGCAGGCAGGCGGCATGTACAGTTTATAATTTCCTGGGGGAGATTTCTTAGGGTGGCTGGCAAGGACTTTTTGTTGTTGTTCATCTATATCCAGTCTTGTAGCAGCCTGCTGTTAGGACTTTCTGCCTCCACCTCCTGCCTTACTGGTCCGGGCAACCCTGCCCACACTGGTGTTGTTGTGACCAGGTCATAAGGCTCATCCCACCCACTTGCCACAAACACAGGGGAGTTGTGCTCCCGCCCTCGGCTTTTTTTCCTGCCCAAACGAACCATGTGTGGACAGTTTTTGTGCCTCCTCCCCGGCCATGTGGCCTAACTGGTACACTGTGGGAAAGTCAGGGCAGCTACCATAGCCCAGGGGACATGTCTGCAGAATGGCAGTAGCAGCATATGGACTGGAGCAAGGACAAACTTAGGTGTGGTGAGGATGCTGCTCGCACAACAAAACCCCAGTGGCGCAGCCTATCCCCCAGGGGTCAGCCTAGGCTTCTCGCAAGGCTGATCCATGGCGAGTGGCATGGCTGCTAAGGGACTATTATCTGGGTGTGGACACAAAACATGTTTAGCGCCGACTGCCCGGAAAAGCAGTTGCAAACTCCACTCAACGTTAGTCCAGGCGGGAGCAATGGGTTCCCAAGCAGATCTCCCCTGGGAAGTTCTGGGGATACAGGCAACCGTAGATCAGCCAGCGTGTGCGCACATGGCACGTTGCCTGCAACAGCTGTGACTGTCTGTGGATCATCAGCGGCAGCAGATCTGGCAATGGCCCTCAGTGGGGGGAGGCTAGCCCGTGGTGAGGGGGATGGGACAAATCCAGAGGTAATGCAAATTAGATCTCTGTTATGCTTGGACTCTCACAGATCATCCCACATCTGCTGCACGCCCATGGGTAAGGGAGGCTATTGGATTGTAATTTACACGCTGAGGCTCTGGAAGAAGAAATATTTGAGAGCAGACTGGGGACTACTTTATTGTACACGTTCTGGCTCCTTGTCATGCAAGCAAGCTCTAGCCGTTTGGGCTCCCTTCCATGGTGGTAAGTGATTAGGCCCAAGGGGGAGTGTGAGGGTGTCTAAATTAATGAGAGAGGCTCTGAGTCACACAAGCTTAGGTGTCACTTGTGTATTTGGCAACGGATGTTCTAGCCTCTCCTAGCTGCATTTTTGAAACCCAACTCCTCTCTGGTCCCTGAATAGCTTGAGAACCTGATGGCCTGAGACTGTTCCTGCTTTCCAGCCTAGCACTCAGCTTCAGACTCCGGCCGCCTGGATGGGCTGTGGATGAGAAAATCCTTCTGCCCAGGTCAGGGGATAAAGTGAACAGAGCAAGGGGGCAAATCCCCAGCGAGGGTGGCGAGAAAATTCTCACCTGGGCTGGCAGCCCATCTGGAGTGGGAGCTGGAAAATGAGATTAAAGCCAGAGATTTGCTTTCACATGCTGTGAGGAAAATACGGACAAGGGATTAGCCCCAGCCAGCACCGGAATGAGCGTGTCAGAGCCACACCTGCTGCTGCAATGCCAAAGGGAGAAGGCATCCAGCAAGAGGAATTCAGTGCGGACCACGCTTAGTGCTGCTCTGGGCTTCTATCCAGCTGCCTCTTTCCCACAGCCACTTTATCTTTACCCCGTCCCACGTGCGCCGCACATCTGTATCGTGCGTTACCCCATCACACGCACAAAACGCCGAGCACTGTGCAGAGCACTCAGCAAACGATACAAAGGAGGGATGCACCGTGCTCTGCAACTGGACACACTCTGGAGGGTAGGATCTTGTGTTATGGTATATGCGTGGAGTGACCATGCAATGAAAACAGAGGCTCAAGGGCAGAATTCCTGGTGCACAACGAAGGCCTGATTTTCAAAAGAGCTCAGCATCCAGTGCTTAATTTGTGCCAAGGGTTTGCAGGGCTGAGCCCCAGCACCTTTCATTACAAATTAAGCACCGTCAGCATCCAACATGCACCCAGTGTCCAGAGCACCTCTGCAAAGGTGACCCAGAGTCAGCCTTTCTGTTTTCTTCTCTATCTAGTCCAGTGGTTCCCAACCTTTTTGGGGGAGGGCCACAGATACCATATTTACAATTCTCAAGGGCCACCAATCTCCTCCAGCAGCCTCCCTTTCCTTCCTACCTCTCCCTCCCCCGCAACTGCAGCCAGACGAAAAGAGTTCAGCAAGGAGGCTGCCTACTCGCTGATCTCCTGTCTCCCTGGCTGCAGCAGGGAAACCACATGCCATCCTGTAGCCCCCGTGCACTCCACCTGGGTCCCTAGGCAGTGGCTCCCTTCTGCACCCACGGGGGTGGGAGATCAGTGCTGTCCTCCGTCTGTCTCCAGCAGGGACCCCAGCGCCTAGGGACCCAGATGGAGCACTTTGCCATCTCCCATCCACTTGGCTGCAGCAAAGAGCCTACACTGGTTTTATAGCTCCACAGCAACACGCTCCGCCTTGGTCCTTAGGCAGGAGTTCCTTTCTGCAGCCAGCAGGAGGGAAGTGGTGGGCCGCTTTGAAAGCCCCTGTGGGCCACTTTTGGCCCACGGGCCATGGGCTGGGAACCACTGGTCCAGTCTGTGTACCTATAAAGTTTATAGAATCGCAGTCGCCACGGTATCTGGCATCTATGTTAGTTCATCATCGATTGGACTTGCACCCTGCCGTGTATAAGTAATACCTGTTTCCCATAGGTTTGCTGCTCCAGATGTGCTAAAGAGACATGAAACTTACAGCAACCTAGACGCAGAATGTTACAGAAGGGAAGAGTTCCCCCTGACATAAAACACAGCTGAAGTCATTTGTCTTTACGGAAATGCACTCTTAGCAGAGGTTTCGCTCTCACTGAGTCACCAACTGGCCCTTTGCAAAATATGAAAGCAAGCTGGGACTTCCATTTAATAATAAAAAATAACAATAATGCTCCAGGTCTGAGATAGTGCTTGTCCTCTGTAGATCTCAAAGCACTTAGACAGGAGGGAATGTCTCTATCTGTTTTCCAGCTTGGGAAACCGAGGCATGGAAGTTCAGATAAACATTTTCAGAACTGTCCACTAGAGGTGCTGCCCTCCCCCAGCTCTCATTGATATCACTGGAAGCTGCAGATGCTCATTTCTTCTCAAAATTGACAACCCCCATCCTGTTGAAAATTGGGCACCTAAAGACAGAGGTACTGAAAAATCAGTGGATATTTATTTTAAAAAGTTGGCAAAAGGGACCTGCTCAAGTCAGTGGCAGAGCCAGGCCTGGAGTCAGGTGCTCTGACGCTCAGTTGGGGGCCTTATGGACCCACGTTACCTTGCCATCAGTTAGAGAGGAACCAAAACCAAAAGCCTGGACTGAAACAGTCTGCAAGGCAGGAGAAATTCAGATCCAGACAGAAACTGATGGCCACCTGCTGCGAGAACAAGCTGAATGAACTGCTCCCTTGCCCCGCATGCGGATGCCCCCGCACTTCGAGGATGGTTGGATCTGGATCAGAACCTTGTGACCCAGCCTTTTCTCTGCCGTGTAGGGAGCAGCACGATGCTTAATTTGGAACGAAAGAGGTGCTGGGGCTCAAGCAATGTTTTCACTTTCCTGACTGATGCAGTGAGCCCAGAGGCGCCAGGGCTGTGAATTGCCAACCTAGAGGCGCTGGAGGCTCAGGAATGGCAAGCCCCAGCGCAGAACACGGACTGGAAAAGCATTCTCTCCAAGCGTATTGTCAGTAAGGGCCAGTGACCCCTGAAATGCATTGAAATGATTCCCTCATAGCCCAGGTCTGAACTCCTGTCCTATCTACATATCCAGCTAGTGTATACATGCCAGACGTGCAACGGAACTGCGGAGAAAGCCTAGAGAACGTCTCTTTCCATCAGGCATGGGGGTTTGCATTAAAGTGCAGCAAGAAGCTGAGGATAGACAATAAAGGAAGATGAATGATTGGCAGGTGCTGACCAGAAGGAACGATGCTAAGCTCCATTCCCTGGCAATTTCAAGCTTGTGGTTCCTGTTTTCTAAACGTGCTGGGGAATTTTCCCAGCCCCTCACCTCCCCTCCCAGCCGTAAAAATGTCCCAAGTAAACGGACCCAGCTGCCGAGATACCAAGTGTTATGAGCCACAGCTTTCGTTTCAACATGTAACCAGTGAAAGGTGACAGATCTGAGCCTTCCATGGTGAAAAGTTCCAGAAGGGTAGCCGTGTTAGTCTGTACACAGCAAAAACAATGAGAGTCCTGTAGCACCTTAAAGACTAAAAAATTTCTGTGGGCATAAGCTTCTAATCAATGGTTGTGAATAGGCCTCATCTACTCTAACTGAATGAACTTTGCTAACGCCTACCCTCCCCATTGCTGTTTCTTACCCTTGGATGCATATATATACCCACTATCTGATTTCTATTTCATGCATCTGGCGAAGTGGGTTGCAGCCCACGAAAGCTTATGCCTGCAAAAATTTTTTAGTCTTTAAGGTGCTACAGGACACTTGGCTTTTGGGTTGTTTTTTTTTTAAGATCTGAGCCTTATATTCAATGCCTAAAACAAAGTGGGGAAGGCCCTATGGCGACTCGAACGTGGAGCTTATCTGATGCTGGAATATGCGTTCCAATTTGGAATGAAAATCTATTTTGAAATGTCTGAATTTCCCATGGAAGAGAAAGTTGGAATTTCAAGATTTCTCATGGAACAGAAATTCTGAAAAATGCTGATTCTGAAACTTGGCCTGTTTTGCTTTGTGCAAGTCAAAGCGTTATATTGCGCGCTAAAATGTTTAACTATGTTACTATATCTAATATTAAAAATATAATATAACATTAAATTAGCATGATATAATATAAAAGTCAAATTTGCAAAACAAAACATGTTCACCTATGAAAATATAAATGTTTTGATGTTATTAAGTCAAAACGGCTCTTTTTTGAAGCTTTCCCAGAAAAGCGGTGATCAAAATCAAAATATTTTCCACAAAACATTGCGATTTTTACAAAACTGCATTTTCTGCTGGAAAATTTTTGCATTGACGATTTTTTTGCCAGATCTATTCGATAGCACATGTTCACATTGTGTGATTGGGACCTGCTATGCTGTGGTGCTGAGGTTTTTCAGGTGAGGGCTCTAGGCAGGGATGTGCTTGTCTCTGAGTTGTGCCACTTTAACTCCACTACGTAGGGTTTTTGAAAAAGGTTTTCCATTAAACATTTTTTAAAAGATCTTGGTTTTTGAAAACCTAACGTTTTTTTTCTGAAAACCAAATATTTTTACCCAAAAATATTCAGGCTTTCCACAAAAAGTCATTTTTCATCCCCCCAAAAATATTTTCATAACAATTTTCAACCAGATCTAGTCGATATTAAGAAATGTGGAAAGTGCCTTCGAAGATGGACACATCCATCATTTGTGGCCAAAGAACTCACCTATGGCCTGGAAAGGGCAAAAGCTGCAGTTTTGTGCTATTGTATTCAAGTGTGCTGATCTGTGGTATAATGTAACAGGAAGGACAGACAGAAACATAATCAGGTAAATCCAGTGCAAAACCAAAGCAGCCGTTGGGATGTTTGGATGTATGTATGCTTTTTATTTTCTGTATCCTGCACCTTTAAATCTCTGAAGACTCCACTGTCTGCACAGACAGGAGCTATACTGATATTCAGATCACAGAGTGGACATGCAGACTGCATTCTTGCCCGGAAACTCTCTTTTTTGTTTGTTTTTTGTTTTGTTTTGTTTTGTTGCTTTGATTCATCTAAAACAAAAGGCTGGTAATTGAAAGCTCTTTGGGTCAGACACTTTTTTATTATTATTATTACAGTGGACAATCAGGCTTGATCTTGCTGCTAGTGCAATACAAATGATAAATACCCATAAGTAAGACTGAAATTGCTCACTGCATATGAGGAGTGTATGAGTCCAGTAGCCAGGGCTGCTTGAGAATTCTCCATCCAAATGAAATTTTGATGAAAAATTGCGGATTTCTAAAAAACAAATATTGTTTACAGAAAAAAAATGTTTTTGATTAAACTTCCTGATTTTTCAATAAAAAAGGGGAAACCAAAACTCCAAAATGTTTCAGTCAAACTGTTCCGTTTTGGCACACAGGGAAAAAAATGCAGCTTTTGAAAACCAGACACTTAACTGAAAGCCCCATTTTTTTAAAAAGCAAAAACAAAAATGGTTTCAGAAACAAACTTTTTTTTTTTTTTTTACAGTTTTTGCTTTTGGCTTTTTTGTCAGAAAAAAAAAAGCAAAAAAAAATTGTGGGAAATTTTGACAAAAATGGCAAATATTCCCTCCCTCCCTCCCCCAAATTCTCCAACAAACAATAGTTGACCTTTTCCCTCAGTTCAAATAACGACCCAGGGCCCCTCAGGCTCTTTCCTCTGGCACCTACCTCTTTCCAAGGTCCTGCCTGCCTTGCTGCAGAACACCCCAAATAAATTATTCAAAAGCTGCAGAACAGCTGGTTTGTGGTTAAGGAAGGAGTAGAACCCCTCCGCTCGTGGAGCCAGCTTTCTCCACCACTGGCTGGGCAGGTGGCCATCAAGCTGTTTAGGGGTCAGGCTTTACATGCCGTCATGCCCCCTTATCCCAGAGGGATGTACTACAGCAGAAGGAGAAAGGACCGAGCAATGGGGCAGATTCCTCTTCAGGTATGTCTGCAATGGAGGGGGCAGAGGCAGAATGGGCCTTTTTGCTTGAATTGGACAATGAATGAGAGAGGGCTGAGCATGTCCTGAACTACTCAGCAGTTGGGGTTTTGGTTTATACACCAGTTCTTCGCTGCTATAGACACACCCAAACCACACTGCTCACCGTGGGTTGTATTAAACTCTCAAACCTCGTGCGGGTCCTTGGCCCATGGGGTAAATCTCATCTAAGGTCTTTGAGCAGCTATGTCATTACTAAGGGGCAGCAGAGAATCTACCTCCTGGGCAGCTGGCTCGGTCCCAATCCCCACCCATACACCCCACAGCAGGACTTTACCCCCCACAGAACAACACAGATTTGTCAATTGCTAAGTGGCACAACACAAATACAGCACACGCCTCGTAATAAATGAAGGTGCAACACGGGGGAGCAGTCCTCTGGGCTTCTCAGAATTTACTGCCGAAAGTTTAATGGCCAGTCCCATAGATCCGTCTGGAATATATCCACATGCATATTGTGCAGACGCTGGGGTGAGAGATGAAAGGTTGCAGCCTCTCACCCTTTATTGTTAGACTCCAGCTGATCAGTGAGGCCTGGTCGATAAACATAAGCTTGGCTGATACGAATTTGCTTCAGGGCTGATCTCTAGCAATTGGTGTTTGGAGGCAGGATATCCCATAACTAACCACTGCTGGGGTTTGAGCCCCTTCCTTGGGAGTGTCTGGTGCTGGGCCACTGTCTGTGACAAATATTGGGCTAGATGGACCTCGGGTCCGACCCAGTCTGGCCATTCCTAGGATACTGTAGCTCTGTGTTTCCCAACAGGTGCGCCATGGCACGCTGGGGTGCTGTCAGACCTGAGCAGCCGTGCCGTGGAATTTTTTGAAAAACGACTTGAAGAGTTCTGGATTGGCTCATGAGCATGCATGAGTTCATCTGGAGACGATATGATGGTGTGCCTCAAAATAATTAAAGGTAGCAAGGTGTGCCAAGCAGAGAAAAGGTTGGGAACCACGCCTGTAGGTGTTCCCCTCAATGCAGTTGGAGGTCTCAGGCCTTTTCGCTCCTCGGTCTCTCCCTTTCCCTTGTATGTGTGTGGCTACCACTCTGCCTCCCCACGTCATTGAGTTTCATTCTAGACCAGTGGTGCTTAAGCTGAGGCCGACAGGCCACTGGGGAGCCCTGGAGAATATCTGCAGAGCTGACAGAATAGCTTCTCTTGCCCTTGGAAGCTTTTTCTCGGTGTCCTTCGGGTCTTATTGGCCAGCTAAGCTCTTAGGGCGGACTCTCGGGTGGGGTAAATGGCCACAGCTCGACTAAAGCCATGATCTGGTGATCAAGCCCCTTTGTATAACTTGTTTACCAGCAGCCACTTCTAGCCAATAAGAATAGCCTGAGCACACACAGACACACACTCCAGCTTAGCCCTCCTGCTTGCACACTGTGAACAAATTAACTCCTCAGATGCTGGATTTATCTAGCACTAGTCAGCAGGTCTGCATCTGTTTGCAAAGCAGATGATTTCACTCACTTTCTGGCCATGGGGATGATCAGGCACTGAGGAAGTCACACAGCTGGAGAGGCCCTGTCATCCAAGCAGCAATTCTTTCCTTCATTCCCTGACAGCCAAAACGGGGGTGGGGTGGCGAGGCAGGGCACACTCAGCAGTTCGATGGCTGTGTGATAACGTAGCGTTATCACAGGGACCTGATTTGGTTGAACGTGTCTTGGGTGCTTTCCAAAACCTGATACTTCAGGAAGCTGGGATGAGTCACGCAGGCGTGCTGGGAGGAGGGGAGACTTCCTGCAGTGTCTCCGTGCAAATGGCCCCCATGTCGGTAAATGAGTCCATGTTCTTCATCACGGCCGTGGCCCTCTGCCTGCAACGACCACACATCCAAGGAGAGAGTTTCCGTTCAGCGGGGAAGTGTCACAATTCAGACTGATATGGTTCCATATTTCAAGCTGCCGTGCAGACACTGGAGAATCCAGCAGCCATATGGCTGTTTCCATTTGTTGAGTGAACACATACGGACTGTGTACATGCCCTGCTGTCCACCACTGGATGGAATCAGAACCGCTCAATAGTGTATCATACTGCTGACAGCTAATGGAGAATCTCAAGCATGAAGGGACTCTGTTTGGGGGAGAGGAGGATCAGAAGTCTGTACTTGCAATAGTGCACCTCATCTGTGCACACAGGTCATGCTGCTCTGTGCACACAATTAGTGCCGGTCTGTGCACAGGTTGGACATTAGCATGTTGTCACTGCCCATTTGCATGCACAAATAACTTTATTTGCACACTCAGCCGTGATAGGGGCATGCAGGAATCTGCCACCTGTGACTGCCAATGTACCGGACATTTCAAAAGCAAATCAGACCTGCAGGGCATGACTCTGCTCACAGTTACACTAGCATACCCTGGGAATAACTCCACTGACGGCAATGGAGTGATTACCCGTGTAAAACCCATGTGAGATCAGAAGCTGGCCGTGCTTGTCCAGAGCGTCCATATAGCAAAACCACTCTGCAGGAGCCCTTTCGTCTCTGGAGCGCTGACCCTGAACATTGCAGTATCCATTTCAGAGCATGTCAGCTGTAATCATTTTAGTTGGGGCAGTTTGCTGAGTCGATAGGCCAACTCGTGCGCTGATCTAGGCCCAAGTGAACTTAAATCAATAGGGCTGCATGGTGTGCAAACGAGGGGGAAGTTTGGCCACTGCCTGATTATCTTTCAGAATCAAATTTGCTCTGGGTTAGAGTCTGCTGCCCTGCTTAGGATGAGCAGAACCTCACTCAGAAAGCAGCCCCACTGAAATCAATCAGTCTCTGACTGACTGCAAGCAGCCTGTCTGTGCGGCTGGCTCCTGATAAGAGAACAAACTGGGCAGTTTGCATCCCGAAAACCCCACTGGTGTGTCGTGCCCAGAAACAAGCAATCAGAGCCTTACGGGAATGCCCGGGGTTACAACACCAATCCTCCTGCTGTTCTTCCCGCCAGCCACGATCTGGAGATAAAGTTTTACATGTGCTGAGCACGGTCCAGCAATATCCTTAGCGAATCGCATCCCATTGATCTGCAAAAATGACTGCGAGCCAAACTCAATTTCTTCTTAATGGATTTCTGGTGGAGTGAAATGTTCCAGCAGAAACAGACCTGTCAGTAACCCACCCAGCCCTGCGACACTGCTGGGCGCCCAGAGGTCCTGGCCTGCAGCAAATATGCCCCTTCATTTCTCAAGGCTCTCAGAAGGAGAGTTGCTCAGTGGTTAAAGCAGCTTGAAATGGGATCAGGTGCATTTCTTATTTATATTGCAGGAGTGCCTAGGGAGCCTGATCGTGGTGCTAGGTGCTGTACGTACACACACACACCAAAAAACAACGACCTCTGCCCCACAAACCTTACCGACAGGAAAGAATCTCGCACTGCATCAGCCAAGGAGGAAGAGAATCTGGGAGGCAGTACTCCTCCACAAGCCAGAGAGAGGAGAAGGAGCTGTGCCCTGTTTCATTCTGTTCCTTGCACTAGACCAATGCTCCACTTGGCCATGCCCCTGTCTCCTTACATTGGGAAAAGAACTTGGCCCACCAGACCAAATGGATGCCTCCATTCACAGATATGGTGGGAGCTGGCTGAAATAAAGCAGGCCCTTAATTAGATGCTGGACCACTGAGATCAACAAGTGACCCCCTTTTCTCTCCATGGGGCTGGTCCTGAGTTTCTTGGACACCTAGAAGAGGATTGGGCCCCAAATGTAACAGAAAGAATTATGCCTGTTAGGTCACCCGGCTGGAACAGCTGTTTTCCTCCCCTGCAGTGCACGGGCAGGGGGACGGAGGGCAACGTGAAATCCCCTCATACCATTGCCTTTCTCCAGTGGCCCATCGTCAGGCAAAGGGTCACCTTGAGGTTGGGCTGGGTTTTCCCAGAAGGAGAAAAGCCCTTCTGTACAGGGGAGGCTGGCAGCCAGCAAAGCGCCCTGGAGAGACAGAGACCATTGTTCTCGTCTTCCTTGGCAAATAGGAACCAAAGGGCTTTGCTATGAACAGTTCACTCAGCTCCTGGGTTGAGACCCATAAGTAGGCAGGGTGCTTGCTGGTTTGCTGCCGCCAACGTTCCTGCTTCATGGCCTGCCAGCCTGGAGCTTTACACCTGCCCTACATCCACTTAAAACAGTGATACCACCCCCCCACACACACAATGAGCAACACAAGAAGGGCAGGGTGGTCCCGACAGCCCAATACCTTTCAGGGTCCTGACCCCCAAGTTGAGAACATATTACTTAGAAAACAATTTTTTTTTAAATCCCAAGCCCTGACTGGCAATGACTTTCCCCACCTATTTGCCAGGCCCCAGGAGGATCACATGGACCAGGTGAGAAAGGAGGCTGGAGAAGAGTTTAGAAATGCTGAAGAAGCAGATGGCCAAGAGTCTTCTCTGTAGCACATAGAAAGTGTAACCTTTCCTAAGGGTCCCATGCACCGTACCCAGAGCCTGGTTCTTCCAAACCTCTTATTCCAGCAGCAGCACTCACAATTCACTAACAACCCAGCAGGAGGAGGCAGCCAGGAGATCTGAAAGAAGGAGGAAGCCACGGGGGGGTGGGCTGAACAGGTAACAAAAAATCAGAACGGAGAAGGAGCATCCAAATCTAGCATCAAGGGGATGTTTTAAAAGCAACTCACGAAAGCACCTATGGCCAGTGGCTATCACCCCTGCCGAACTCATTGGGTTTCCCCCTCCTGAAGGAGCATTGATGCCCTTGATAGCATTCTGCAAGGGTACCTCGGTGCAGGTGTGATGATGCTTTAGAAATGCATAGGACACAGCCTGGCCATGCTGCCTGGAAAGCCAGGAGCTGAACGTTCACTGATTCCGATGGGAACAGGAATGGGCTCACAGTTTGCCGCAGAGCGCCGTGCAGGAAGGGGCCGATGCGTGGGCTCTCTGTACCCAGGAAGTCCGTGGGATAGTTCGAGGCACAGGACGGAGACCAAGAACCCTTGAGTTTCGATCCCACTTCTAACCTTAACTCACTCTGTGGCTGTGAAGAACTCATTTAGCTTCTCTGCCTTGCTTTCTCCCATTCATCACCCCCCCATCCCTGTTCACCCTGGAGGATCTGGCACTGGCCACTGTCAGAGACAGGCTCCTGGGCTAGACAGACCTGTCTGAAGTAGGTGACAGCCCCTGTGGTCCCGAGGGAAAGAGTAACATTCCTCCCAGAGCTGCTAAGGACAGCCACTGATCAACGTTTCCAGTGTGCACTGAAAGATGCGATGGAAACATGAAGTGTTCCTGGCTCCTGCTGGAGAGGGGTGGGGGAGAGAACGACTCAGATTACTTATTTAAGGGTTTGATTTTTCAAATGTCTCCTTCTTGGCAAAGAGCCGGCCTCAAGAGCCACAATTCCACACCCTTCGCCCAGCACCGTGGGAACGGAAAGTTCTGCCTGTCATGAGCGCTTGCAAAGCCCGTATCTGGCACAGGTAGGGGCTCTGCTGATGAAACAAGGTCCCAGCCCTGCCTGGCACGGCACATCCTCATCTCCCACTCCCCAGGAGGCCCACAGTCCCCCCCCATCAGCTGGAGTCAGCCACCAAAAGATCCCAGCAAAGAACCCGGCCCACCAGCAAGGCCTCCTCCTGGAGGCATCAACGGAGGTAGCGTGAGGTTTCTCCCAGCCCTAGCGTGGCAGCCTTAGCCCTAGCCACAGAGCCTGCCCTTCCCAAACACACACATCCTCTCCTGGCCCTCCCTTATAGCCCTTTCCCCCAGCACCAGGTGTAGTGAACAGGGGAAGCTGAGATGGAGTTAACCCCTTGTTGACTGGGTGAGCTGTAGTATTTTGCTCAAGCTCTGCATTCAGATGGGACACTGCTGCGATTTTCACCAGGCGATTTCCGAGAGGGTTAATCATTCCTGTGCCATTTCTAAGAGTCCATGGCCAGTGAAATCTGGACTGTTTGAAACGGCTTGGCAGATATATATGTTTCTGCATCTGGTGTCCCAATGCAAGCGTCGTCAATGGAGAGTGGAATGCAGATGTGCTGTGTGCTGGGGACGGCAGCTGGAGTTTGTCTGTCTACAGAGACTTTTGGCTGGAGCAAAATTCTTTGGCTTCCCCTTGAAATAATAATAATAAAACAACTCTGGCTTGTAAACTAGCTTAGAGAAGAGTGATTTGATCCCAGGATATGTAAAAACTAGTTAAGGGTTCTGTGATGTGGGCTTCCCACACACACACACTGTCACAGCCCAAATGGAAGCACCTCTGTAGACTTTACTCTCTGTGACCCATTCAGTCCCTGATAGGGTGACCAGATTTGAAAAATCAGGATAGGGGATGGGGGCAATAGGCATCTATATAAGACAAAACCCCAAATATTGGGACTGGCCCCTATAACATTGGGACATCTGGTCACCCTAGGCCCTGGGTGTCTCTTTGGAGACTGCCAACAAAGTGGGAAGCTGCCAGAGTGGCCTTTTTGCTACAGGCACATGTCTATTCAGAACAAGACCGGGTCCACCAGCTAGTTTTTGATTGCCACCAAAACCGACATCAGATGGTGACGGCTTCTGGATGCCGCCCACCGGATGACTGGAAAATGGGAGGCGGGTGCCAATGGTTCATTCCCACCCCAAATTAGCCCATCCCCTAGCACAAATGAGCTGCATTCAAAATGAAATGCAAGGTGCATACAAGAGGCTATGCAAACCAGGCGACAGCTAACAAAACAATTAGCCAAGGAGCTGGGAAACACGCTGGGTCACGTGGGGATGTTCAGAGCCACCCAAAGGAGGGTGGAACATTCGAGATGGATGTGCACATCAGCCAGAGATGTCACAAAAGAAAACGAGGATCTTGTCTGGATAACAGAGGAAAATCAGAATGCGTCTGGGGAAGGAGGACTGGGCAGAAGTGTCCCTCAGAGGGGGGCTAGTGGGGAGAAATCAAAAGATCAGGGATCAAGTCGAGGCTGGATAATTATTTGAAGACTGCGAAATTTTGGTAGCTCCAAGCCTCCTTTGTGGTCCGATCCTTTGGTCACTGAAGTCAGTGGGAGTTTTGCCATTGACTTCAGTGAGTAGAGTCCTTAGTCTTACTCCCTCCCCAGTGTTACAGGCGTGCTCTGTGAATGGGGGCAGGGGTGACTGCATGCATGCGCTCAAGAATACGTTGCAGACTTCCTGGGCTTTGTCGCCCCAGTAGAATTAATTGCACCCTACAAATGGTTTCCTCTGCGCAGCCCTTTACGCAGAGGTCAACTCTGGCTGGAACAACACAGCTAATCAACCCGGTGGCAGCTGCTGCCCTTCTGTCCTGCTCCCCTGTTTCTCAATGGTTTTTGTTTTTTTTTGGACTGTTTGCTTGTTTTAAAGATCAAGGTCTGCTTTGCAATGAGGGCAGCTTTCCAAAAGCCAAGACAGGCCCGCGGTTAAAGATAAGCATTCCCCACCGCCTAATCAATACTGAGCGCCATAAAAAAAGGCCTTGAGACCTCCCCCTAGGGCAGATGATATCATCAGGCGTGTGCAGTGGGAAATGGGAAAGCACAGCAGAGCGCTGGTTATGACATCTCCCCGCTGCATTGCTGAAGGTAATGGCCACATGAGAGACAAAGGTGAAAAGTGCTATTGAAAAATCGAAGGCAGAGAGAATTGAAGATCAGCTGTAGAGTGGAAGGGCCAGGGCAACTGAAGTGGGAGTCACTCACCAGAGTACAGATAACTTCAGGTCACGTGAATCAGTGCCTTCTGTCTCGCTCGGGGGTTCTCTGTGACCCAGAAAGGAGGGGGGGAATGATCAATGTGATCATTCTCATACAGGACGGTCTGCAGAATGGACATGATGGAGGATCCCTGCTCTAGGATAGATGGAGTTCTGGAGATAAATAAAGCAGACCACACGTGGCTTAGGTATTCTACATCGTGGCATGGTCATGTGTACTTATCCATGTCCTGTGTGTTCCCAACAGCAGGGGGACCCCAAAGGGGGTTGTCGAATGGTGATATTCTCCCAGGAACGGCTGGCTGCAGGCATTATAACGAGGGATTGGTTCGTGGAATGCCGTCCTCCCTCGAGCAGGAATCTGGGCGCGTTACAGGTGTGTCGTTCCCAAGAAGGCACAGGCAGTTTGTATGGCGCAATTAAATCAAACGCTACAGAATCCAGCCAGGAGAGCTTTCTGCAAGCTGCAGCCAGCCACAGTTTGTCCTGCCCCCTGCACTCCAGTAGTGCCCTGTTCTCCAAAGTGGGAGATAATCTTTGGCCTTTCCAATCACACCCTACACCAGTAGCAGCTGCTGCATGCAACAGGGCTATGCAGTGTGGCCTGGATGAACCTGGGGACTAATATCTCTGCTTCCAGGGTTTTGTGCAGCTGTGGATGAAGAGGAGCTGGGGGGGTGGGGGGGGGGCTGCTGGTCTGTTTCCCCAGCCCAGGAAGGATTCCTGGCCGTGCCCAAGTCTCTTTCAGGCTTTTCCCTCAGGGCATGGTTTGTTAATTCCTACCCAAAACACTCCCAAAGTAACACCAAAGCTATTCCCCTGACCAAGGCAGGCAGCACAGTGTGGGCTCTGCGCAGCTCCCTCTGGACCGGTCGTGGGAGCCAACTTCCCTTCTGCATTGCCGTTCCCTTCCAGCTGAGCTCTCTCAGCCCTCTATAGGATCTTCACCTGCTCCCTTCCCAACCGTGACCAATACTCCAAGGGGGCTGGTGGGTCCCAAGCCTCGTGGCTCTCATAGGGGCAGGCCACCCTGTTCCAGGAAGGAATGGACATGGAAGCAGCCAGGTGCGAGATTAGGAGCAAACAGGACCTGTCTGTCTTCGCAGGTCTAATGACCCTGTAAACCTGCGGGGTTCATAGATAGGACGGGGCGGCACAGTTCAGCTCCAGGGCTTGATTCCAAACCCCACAGGGTTTCAGGCGTGGAGATTTGGTACAAGCCATTACAGAAGTCGGTTGCAGCGGCCTGGCCCAAAGCTCAGTGGCGTTGGTAGAAAGACTCCCCCTAGCAATGTCAGTGAGAAGGCAGGAGGTATCTCTGGAGGTAGAATCCAGGCCATTCCTTTCTGCAAATTCTCTTCAGCTTCTTGTCTCGGTTTCCAATGACAATTTGACCAGACGTGAGCCCAGACCAAACCCCCAGTGTTACAGCACTCACCACCTCAGGTCACCCCCTCCTGGCAAGAACCAGCAGTGCAGCGCTCTGCCGCAGTTCTCCTTTTACAATCTGTGGCCTATTCCCATGCTAGAGGTGAGTTGTCCCTCTGGCCATGTCACTTTGGAGATCTCTGCCCCTTCCAACGTATCCAGGTCTAGCTGTGACTGGCCAGGTCCTGGGCTGGCTAATCCCAACTGGCCACTTAAAAGTCCAGCAAGGTTTAAACCCTTTCTGGGTGACTTTGATATCTGTGTTTGCAGAAAAGGCTGGTCAAAATAGTAAGCAGCCAATTAATTGACAGTGGTGCTGCCCTATCCATATAAAGAATTTTAGCTGGATAAAGCCTTTCTGTTGATAATTAATTATACTCCTGTTAATGAACAATGCCGGGCAACATAGGGATAATATTTTTGATAATGAAATGGGGAAGACAGCTATCAAATTGCCTACATTGATGAGTCTAAGTAACCCAGGCCAATGCTGAATGCACAAAAGCCATGGAGGAAATGGAAGGAATGTCCCTTATTAGCCAAGCTCCTAGTGTCTCTAAGGCTATGTCTACACTACGGACCTGACAGCGGCACGCTTGTACCGCTGCAGTGGTGCTGCTATAAGGTCTCTCATGTAGCTGCTTTGTGCCGATGGGAGAGAGCGCTCCCGCCGGCATAATTAAGCCCCCCCCAGCAAGCAGCGGTAGCTATGTCAGAAGGAGAGCGTCTCGCACCAACATAGCACTGTCCACACCAGCGCGTTTGTCAGTGACATTTCTGTCAGTCAGAGAGGTGTTTTTTTCAGACCCCCGACTGACAAAAACTTTACCAACAAATGTGCTAGTATAGTATTATTATATTACACTATTATTGCATTATTATAGTAATATTGCACTAGTAATAGATTCTTCTTTTCTTACTGCCCGCTGCTTCCCTGAGTTCAATTAAATGTCAGCTCAGCATCAACAAAGTGCAAATTACCAGAAGACGTGTAGCTCTCTCAGTCCCACTGAACCCTATCAACAGGGATTTAATAGTGTATCCCTCAAGCTGTCTTGGATCAGGGTAAATCCCTGATGGGAATGCCACATCCCATTTCAGATGGGGGAGGAGGGAGCATGAGACAGATATCTTAAGCTGGTACAGGAAGAGGGGGTGGGGAAAGAGACAAATGCATCTCCCTTCTCCAGTGACTGTCTAGTGCAAGCATAGCTGTGATTCAGCAGGAGTTACCTCGCAAAACACATGGGAACAAGTCAACCCTGGCTAGAGGCATGTAAGTTTGATGCACGTTCAGGCTTCTATGTAGTGCAACAAGAAAGTATAACACAATTTTTTTAAAAAAAAGCCACCAGAGGGTGATTGCTGAAGGCTCAAAGGGTGAATTTTACCTCACTAAAACCAGAGGAGTTGCAAATGATACAAGGCTCAGTGTTACAGAGGAGTAAAGGTTGAGTGGGCTTGGAGAATCCTGGTTTGCTCACTCCTGTATGTGATACAGTGAAGCTTCTCTCAAGTAACAACCCAAGGGATTGGCAAATGTCAGTCTCCAGGGGGTGGTCTTGAGGAAAATTGTTCCTACTTCCTTATCTCCCAGGGCTAGTTGTGAAGATAAATCCATAGTTACGTGTGAGGTGCTCAGACACTGGGAACCTTGGCCAAGATTTTCAAACTGGCTCATGATTTTCAGTTCCCAGCTTGAGACACCTTAAAGGAATCCGAATCTCAGCATGTCCTGAAAACCAGACCCCTTTAAAATGTCACCGTTTGAATCACCAGTTATCTTGGAGAATCTTCACGGTTGGATCTACTGCAAAGCAGTTAAGACAGGATGTTGCCATCGGATATTAGGTCCTCCGTGTAGTGGAGGGTGCGGCTGTGTAGAAGGGCAGACAGCATCCTTGGGTTTCAAATTTTGTTAATGGTGGAGTCACTCCATGGATTCAGCGCATACACAGCAGTGGCACAGAGCGCAGCATCTAGCCGGTTCGCTTTTATTTGCATTGCTTTCTTTTCTCCGCAAGCTTTTTCAATGTGTCCCACTAATTAGGTCTTGGGCTGGCCATTGAAATAGAAGGACCAAAAAGCTGGATGGGGCCATGGAGACTGAATTCCCCTCTGTTTCCTAGACTTGGTCCTTCCAGCTCAGGTCTGAGGATCCAGGAGCAGGGGAGGGTAGAGAAGTTTGTGCTGCCCATGGAGAGAGGGGCCTGTTGCAAGGCCTATAGGCCTTCAATCTCCAGTGATGTCAGACCATT
Organism: Mesoclemmys tuberculata; assembly: GCA_007922155.1. NCBI lineage: Eukaryota > Metazoa > Chordata > Testudines > Chelidae > Mesoclemmys > Mesoclemmys tuberculata. The sequence goes on along the minus strand of ML675630.1, from coordinate 15,693,649 downwards.
TTGCAACACAGCAGGGCAGAACACAGTGCAACCTGCCTCCTGCAGCCAAATCCCACAGGGATTCAAATCCTCCTTGGCTTGCTTCTAAGCTGCTTTCCCCTTGACTGAATGGCGCTGGCCAACAAATCCAGAAGAGGGAAAACAACCATGAGCAAATCCCACCCACATTCTAGCCAGCGCTTTTACCTTTCCCACAAAGACCCCAGACAAGCAATGGGGTGATTGCCTCTGGGTTTACGGAAAGCACCATGCCCTTCCTCAGACAGCCTCCTCCCCCTTGAATTCCACTCTACATGAAGAGCGGCACATGCTACATTTTTGCCTTCGTAGCTGGGGGATGCTTTTCAGATGGCCTGACGTTAACACAGATCCAGCAATTTTATCACCAGGGAGGCGCTTCCGTGAGTTGAATAAATTCCTCCAAGGGGCAGTGATGTGTTTTGTGTTGTTTTCTAAAAGCATTCTTGGACATCAGCGCTCTGGAACCTATTGGTACAAAATACTATATGAGACGATAGTATGAGTAACACTGACCGATCTGTCTTTGTTGCATCTAACAGGGCCCAAGCACAATTTTTTCAGGCCCAGTAGAAATTTCTAACATGTGCCCCCTCCTGTGTTACAAATCTCCAAGATTTGCAAATCTCACAAGATCCGGACAATAGATACATAGATACAGGGAAATAAGTTTCTATGAATATCCTCAGGCCTGATCTACAATTTAACCTCAATTTTTTCCTCATGGTAATGGGGGTTGAAGCCTGGGCCAGACCCCCCAGGGCCTTCGGGCCCCAGTAAAGTGTACCCTTTTTTCCCACCCATGT